>CM062810.1:854614-1379387 GCA_031772625.1 Pinus tabuliformis
CCACTATCTTCCAAAACTTAATTATTTTGCTTCTTAAACTAATCACCCCCTCATTTATTTTGTCAGTAAAAGTTAAACCCCTTTTCGGGTTCTTTCATGGCCTTTACCTAATTTTTTAAGCCGTCAATTTGATAGGCAACTTTCAAATTTACTTGTATCGATATATACATATACATCTACATATATAAAAAAAATTTCAAATAAAATTATAGAAAACAAAAGAAGTTAGTGATTTTATTGTTTGAGACTCCAAGATAAATATCACACTATGCAAGACCTACAATACTAAGATTTTAAGATGAGACTTCAAAATAAACATAGACTCATCTATAATGGATCTTTGGGTTTACTAGAAGCTCATCTTTGTCTTGAATCACAATATGTAATCCCACACGATACAATTTAAGTATAAATTATAAACATTGAAACGTAAAATATTTTTTCATTGGTGAAAGATAACGCCTCCTATTCATGCCTCCCTCAACTTTATTATTATTATTAATAATAACAACATATTAGAAAAAACACATACATATTATTTAAAAAGATAAAAATTGTAAACCACAATTAGCCTAAATATGAATTTGAATGATTTTAAATAGATTTTAAAGTATTTACTCAAATTATATAAACTATACAACTGTTTCTGACTTAACCATAGCAAAATTTTAATAAAATTGTTCGAAAAATATAACATAAAATGTTAAAATACGGTTAGGCTTTTGTCTTGTTGCTTTCCTTAAAAAAAAGAAATGACGAAGTCGTAAAATTTAGAATCCAACCCACAACTGACAAAAGAAACAAAGCGACAAGGTGACATGAAAGGCCTGTGGGGTAATGGAGCTAAAGTTCAGAGAATTTTGCGGCGTAACAGGAAAATGGTCTACTGCTTTGGATAATCATTAGGCATAAAGAGTGCAAATAGAAATGAATAAGTCTATGTTGGAAAGTAGATTCTACATGCAAGATGCAATGGTACTTATTAGCCACTAGGAAAGAAAGCTTGGTGCATGTGGAATATGTGGCTTATTCCAGTACTTCCATTCATCCTCTCCTCTAGCATGAAAGAGTAACAGCGTATATGACAAATGACCGGTGATGCACCCACTTAATCTCCGAATATAATATTGACGTCTACTTTGAGTAACAAAAGTAAATATGGATTTGAAAAGTGAGGAAACAAAGCAGGGAATCCCTTTAGCCGAGAATAATAAAAAAATAAAATTTGATAATTGATATTACTTGGATGCTTAATGTTGGGAAAAGATTAGTAGTTTTTATAGTACTATTTTTCCAAGTCACTAGAAATTGAGAGATGTGCAATCAATATTTAAACAAAAATATATAACATTAAGTGCAAATATCTTTTAATTTATGTCCAAGTTTTCCCAAAATATTGACTAGGCCCACAACTGTTCATAAATAGTTTTTTAAATATCAAGAGTACAAAACATTTTTTCCTAGGTAAAAGACAAATAAAACTACAAATCCTTCCAAAATGGTCTATTCCAGAAATACAAAGTATTCATCACTTCAACCCTCACTGAACTGAACTGAAGCTATGTATCCCAAATGCACATTCGTGCCTATGCATATAAAAGGTTGATGTGTGTTAGTCATAATTGTTGTGTTATTCAACAATTCAATCATTGTGTTTAATAAATGACACCCAAGCCATTAAATTTCCCATTAAAACAACGCAAATCACATAGATCAACCATAACAAATTCCTAACCATTGGATCACATCCAAATCAATCCAGATCACACATTCAAATTTGAGAGATTTAATCATGTCAATCCTTACTACCAATCAATTCAAGTGCAAAAAACTATAAAGAAAGTTCAACCCTTGTTTAGCTTGCATTTTTTGCATTCATATTATTCACCAACCTTGGAGACATACCATCACAAAAGATTTCACAGTATATTTAGGTTATTTATTTCAGTTTTTACAGAGTTTAATTACAGTTTTGTTTTCATTTTCTCATAGTAGCGGATCTTTGTCCAAACATACTGCTAACATTTGTTCAGGCCTCAACATACCTTAAAATTGATGTGGAAGGTTTAGTGAAGATGTGATCAACTTGTATATCAGTAGGAAAATTAACCAAGAATGAATGACTACTATCAACAACTGAATCATAAATTTCACTTAAAATTTTAGACCTCAACATATTGTTAACATTTATTCAGACCTCATGTGAGCAACTTGTAGTTCAGTAGGAAATTTAACCAAGCCAAATAATTATAGTTCAGTGGGATGACATGATGAATTTGAAACTCTATCATTAATTGTCCAATCCAAATAACTTCCTAACTATTAAGAATTGCATAACTAGATGAAAAACTCCTTGTGAGGATCAAATAGTAAAAATATATGTTTTCTTCCTCAAAATGTAAACTATAAGATGAGAATGACAATGATTGTACCATATAGGAGCGAACTCATATGAAGGTTGAGGAGCTTGTTTGAGACCAAACAATGAGCTTTGAAGTAAATAAATATTAGAAGAATCCTACTCTTAAACATGAGGCTTCTCCATGTAGATTTCGTCATGTATATTACCTTGTAGAAAGAGGTTCATAGCCTCAAACTTGTACATTTAAATAGCTTTGGAAGGCATCAGGAGACAACACAAGGAATATATAATTCATATTTACAATAGATGCAAAGGTTTTTAGGATAATTAACCCCTTCAATTTGTGAAAATATCTTTTCCACAAGACATGCCTTAAGTTTGTCAAAAAACTCATTTGCTACATTAGCCGGTTTGTAAACCCATTTACAATGAACCAAGTTTTATCCAAGATGAATGCTAGGAAAAACATCCTAGTGGGTGTTCATTTCAATTATTGTGTCTAGGAGAAAATTGGTAAAGGCAATAAAAAAGGCTTTGAAAAAGCACAGAGTCATTAATTAGGATTTTATTTATGAAAATGAAGGAAAATAGGAGAAAAGGGGGGTGGAAGGTCACAGGTTGCATGTGAGGAGGAAAATGAAGGAAAATAATGGAAAATTGAAGAAATTAGAGGCATCAATGATAAAAAGGATTATGAGGATCAACTCACAGTTTTTTGTCAGTTCAATTTTGGAATTAGTCTGAGAGAGGATAACAACACCAAGAGGAGAATGAAAGAAAGAAAGCAAAGGAAGGACAAGGAAGGCAAAGGAAAAGCAAGGATCAAGCAAGGAAAAGTTGGATTAAGAAGATTTAGGAAGAATATTGTAGGTATCACATTGCATGTGTGATTTCCTAGTTGGTTTTGACATGCATGTTATGTGCATGTTGGTATTTGGTGTTTGCTATCATTGGCATGGATTTTGCCAGTTTTCAACAGTGGATTTTAGCTTAACCTTGCCATTTCTGGATAGTCGTGATGTGATGGGACTTTTCTTGGTTTGAACTTTAGATTGCCATAATATTTTAGATCGGGGTGAGGTGCTCTTAGGAAAATTCCCGAAGGCCTAGGAATCTCTTGAACAGTAATGGTGGCATACACAGTAAAGCCGGAGGGTGGAGATGGGAAAATTACTCAAGGTATTGGAGAAGAAATTTTGAGGCATCTAAGTTCAATTTGGTTCTGTGATATCGACAACGGTTTAGGTGAGGTCACGATATGATGAGGGTGGAGGTGGTTTAACCTCTAGATTCGTTTGGTTGTTTATGGATTGGTTTATCCCATGAGATCCCATATTCATGCTTGGAATTTGGCACAAGGGTGATTGGTTGAAAGAAAGATTTGGTTCAACCAATCTATGGTCGGGTGGTATGTGGAAGTCCCAAACCTGGTTGGCTTTTTCCTATGTTTAATAAGAGCTAAGTTTCCCTTTCTTTTGATGATTATATGTACTTTTTATTATGTGGATTTGATGGTTGATCTCTCATTGTCATTTATCTGGTTATATGTTGTTTATAAGCATGGTTATTTGGTAGTTCTTAGTCATGGCTCTCTCCATGTTTTTATTTGTAATTGAATGAATAATGATTGTAAGACATAATTGATTTTATGAAAACTAATCTGAGAAGATAGTGATTCTTTTTTGTTAAACCTATAATATGTTTTCATGTCCTTATGTTCAAACTTACTCTCATGACCTATAGGTTGCATGTTCGTCATGTGTTTGACGGAATGAATGTCATGGTTTGGCTTGGTTAGTTAAATTCATTGATCAAATTTTATGTTAGTAGATTTGTTTTGGTGTCATTTATTGTCTCATAAGGTCTCATAAAGTTTTGGGCAGTGGTTTGGATACTAGCCCTGAAAAGGTGGCTTAAATATTGTGGTCTCTAACACATAACTGGATGAAAAAGATGACCATCTCTCCCTTGAAGGCATTCTGGGAGCAACTGGAGGGTTCCAGTCACATGCATGCCTTGTCATGTGAGCAATTGGGGGTTTAATTCATTGAAAGGATAGGTTAGCTCAAGGGTTGGGCACTTGCAGTAGTGGATTAGCTCTTGGGGGTCCTTTAACACTCGAGGAGGTTTGTAAGGTCTTGTTTTTTCGACTCCACTTCCTTAAGGTCATATAGGAGGTTGACCCATAGAGGTAAAAGGTACTGATACTAAAAATGGGTTGTAATGTGGTATGTGACCACCCACAAATGGGAAACCCTGAAAAGAAGTTGACCCACTTGCCATGGAAGTCATGGATGTGGAGGCAGCTGATTGAATACTTAACGAAACTGAAGGAATTGCGCTAGTCAGCATTCCGTAGGGGAAAAAAACCAGTGCTAGAGGTAAGAGGTTGGGTGCCCCCACTCGAATATGGAATGGAAGTAGAGACAAATATAACAGTGCTAAGAGTAACGAAAGGTATGGAAATTGTTTCTCTTGTTGGGATCGGTTTCCCCCAAGACCGAGTTTTGGGGCTAAAAGCCCATGTTTTGGGGTAGAAGGCCCAAATTTTGTAATAAATATGTAAAGTCTCCACATTTTGTGGTCACGGAGTGCAAAGAGGTCAGAGGGTTGTCTACCCTTGTTTTGTATCATGCCGATTGGAAATATTTACCCATGGTCCGCAGACCATGGGATTGTATAAAAAGGGAGTCTTAGAAGAGTCTAAGAGGAAAAAACATGAGGAAGGATTTTGGGTAAGAAGTTCTAAGTGTTCTCGAGTCTTAGCGAAGGTAGAGGCTCTGCAACTGAGTGCGCAGAGGCCTAGGGTAGAAGTCTGTAGCAGAGTGTGCGGACCCCTACAACTGTGTGTATAGGGCGGATAGAGTTTGTACTGAACTTGAGATACCAATAAAGAGAATTATTGTATAATCATTGTGTATTTTGTCTCTGTTTAATGCATCTAATTATATTATGTTACAATCTAGGTTTATATTATAATGCTTATTTGATGCGTGAATGTATTTGATTATATCTGCTAATTGAACGCAAGCAAGAGTAAAGGATTACGTGAAGGTAACTATAAATGCATGGTAGATTAGGTAACACTTAAGATAACTTGGGAACTTATATAGTAACTCAATCATAGAGGCGCATAAGTTCCCAGACCTTGGGTTAGGGTTGCGCGAAGATCAGTCGAGTACCTTCGCGGAGGTACTGAAGGACAGAAGAGAAGGGACCTCAATAAGCCCTAAAGACTTATCGATCTTCATGAAGGCAGGATTAGGAAGTATAGACCGACATCACAACCATCGCAGGGTGTGGAAAATTGGTTCCTACTCCCCCCCATACTGCTTCGAGTGAGACTTCGGTCCACGCACCGTAGGCTGATGTTGAAAGGGCCAGTAGTGTAGGGATTTGCTTGGCTGACTAACATTGAACTCGGGTCAGGGCCCATCAAGCCAACAAATGGTTCTGTTCCTAGCACCAGGATCTGCATGAGAGATGTGTGATGTCATATCATTGGAATCCAACTAAGAAAGACATTGAAACCTTGTTGGATAGAAATATCCACGAATTTGCGGCACAAGAAAATGAGAGCCCATGATTGATGAAAAAACAGTGGTTGGATAGGTACCTGTACATAGAAATACACGAAATATTCTTTTCTTCCTTCTTGGTTGAGTTATACAAGTGGATCACGAAGTTGGCAAATTATTAAGGAAGGTGGAGGCTTGATAAGTCAATTGTTTGGACACCGGAGCTAGTACGAAAGTTAGAAGCTTCTGAAGATATGATCACATCCGTTATTTACCATTGGATCGACTGTATCATAGGAGGATTTGTGACTGAGTTCGCGGTCGATACCTCTGTGAGTTACAATCAACTAGAGTTCCCCTTCTTCAAAGGACCGCGAGGTAAGTATTTAAAATAACTGAATACTTGGACTAATATGCTCTTGTGTGAACAACGGGTTATGCAGTTACCTTGATGTTTGAAGCTACGAGAAGCGGAAAACATTTCAGGGACCAAGGAAGAAAAGGTCCTGAGTATAGCCCACTGATCGGACCCCCTTTAAGTGATGATGAAGGGACATCGCAGATTTCTCTCATGAGCGCTAGTCAGTTGATGAGACGAGGGTTCCCGCAAATACCTACGCTGCCTCTGCCCTCATCACATCCATCCACACCACCTCCATCCTCGCCTCCACTGCTCCCCCCATCACCCACACCACTTCCACCTCCACTGTTCAATATGGAAAACTTGTAAAACTACTTATATTCAAGGGCATAGGGAATGAGGACCCCGACCAATTTTGGTTCTTCATAAAGGCTGTACGGGAAGCTCAGGGCATTGCTAATGATCACATGAGGAAGGTGACATTGGTTAGTACTTTACAGAATCGCGCGCTAACATGGTACATCAAGTACTCTAATGGCAACCAGGCAGCTACACTGGCAGAGATCTAGACCGCACTAAATAAGGAATTCAGTAGGCCTAAGTCCGAAGCACATTCGATTGTGGGATTCAAGGAAATAGCGATGAAACCAGGCGACACCCCTTAGGACTTATATCAGGGATTGAAGTGTAAGATCGGTGAAGCTAATATGAATTTGATGGATGGATAGCACCACGAGTGGTTCATGGCTTCGCTCCTACCTCACTTGAGGGTTGCGCTGTCACACCAAAAGATTATGACTCAGGCGGAAGCCTTGGCAATTGTAATGAGGCTGCATGAAACATTGATGAAAGACCCGAATCTGGGGGTTTACAGATTCATGCATAGTTGCAAAACCTTTTTCTCGAAATGCAAAGTCTGAAGCAGGATAGAACTGCTCAGCTGAAGGCATGCGGAGAGGTTTGGTGTATAAAATGCAATGGTTAGGGGCATGAAAAGGATCATTGCCCAGTGTTTGTGAACTACATTGTATCATGAGGACAAATGCCTCTACGATTGGAGGCTGTAGAAGGGCCAAGTGCAGGACTTGCACTATGGTGTGATATATGTTAGGTAGCAGGGAAACACACAAATTATAATTTCCATTTGCTACAGAATTTTGTACAAACATCGTAGCAACTATTCTTCAATTTTTTTCAATTAGTAGGCAATGACGAGCACAATTGTCGAAGTTACAAATTGATGATGGATATGAAACCTACATATAGAATGCAGACAGAGACGTGTCCTCCAAACCAAGGCCTTGGGGGAACGCAAGGTGAATATCAGGGATGCAGCCTAGGCCGAGGTAGAGGAGGGCCTAGAAGAGGCTGAGAACAGCTAATTTGTTAGAATTGCGGGGACCCAGGACACTACGCGAGGGACTGTCCGAATCCAATGCGATTGTCATGTTGCTACTATACTCAGTTTGACCATGCGACTGAGGATTGCCCAACATTGTTGGCTAAGATTCGCGAAAAGGGTGCCTAGTCTTCGCAACCGATGCAAAACCTCCAGATGATGAGGCCCGAGCCTCACGAGGAAGACCCTAAGGTAAACATTATGCTGCAGAATGGAACCATTGCTGGGGAGGATAAAGGGAAGCATCGTGCAAAAGGTGTATGGGTCCGAAAAGCACTGGAAAAGGAGACTAGGTTTGATTTGGAGCATGCAAAAAAAATATTTATGGAAGCGAAGAAAAGCTTCGCTGAGGCCTCTACCTCCAAAAGTCAGGAGAAACCAGCTAAAGAAATGGACCCGTCCATGCTTACCACGTTCTTGGAGACTTGCATGAAGTTGCTCCATGACAGTAAAGCTGTGAAGGGCCTGCAGGAGCTGATTAATTGGTGTGATGGTAAGGATAGCGCTATAGGTGAACCAAGCATGGTAAGGAAGCTTGGCAAGCACAAGGCAAGGACTGGGCGAGAGATGAGACTCACCAAGCAGATAGGGGAATACGAGATGGACCGAGTTATCCTAGATCTAGGGTTCGACATGAATGTTTTACTAGAACAGACCTGGGAAAGAATGGGGAAAACTGTGCTCCAGTGGTCTCTAATGTAGTTAAGGATGACGAATCAAAAAAAAATTATCCGAATGGGGAGGCTGCAAGGGGTCACAATTGACATTAATGGTGCAAGCACGCTGGTGGATTTTTAGGTAATAAAGTTTGTGGATGATAAAAATCCCCACCCGGTTTCCTTGGAATCGATTGGGCCACTGACATGAATAGGGTAATCAACTTGAAGAAATAGAAGATGATATTTGAAAACAAGTCGCTCCACATAGTGGTGCCACTCAATCTTGCGGAGGGACCGCACTATAGAGAACCAGTCTGAGATTATGAAAGCGATGACGATATGGACCAAATTTACAAAATAGTGGCGTGAGAGTAGGATTGGCTGAATTCAACAATGGATGGACACATTGCATGGGATAGAGAAAGCTCCTGCATGTCAGATTTGGATGAAGAATTGAAGCATTCACAGAACCGACTGCATGAAGTGTCGACGTTGTGTTGTAATATGATGACCAAATCGCTATGCTGTGTGTCATCCAAAAGAAGGAATCTCCCTCATTATGATGGGCTAACTAATGTTGATTTCTTTTTGGATGCATTTGAAAGAGAAGTACCAGAGAAACATCATTTCCAGGCCTTAGACTGGGTACTGTGCGCTACGTCTGCAAGATGGTGGGGTACACACAAGGATAGTTTTAGTGATTGGTGTGAGTATAGGAGGATGATGAGAATATGTTTTGGATAGCCAAAATTTCCGATGACAGATAAGTATGATAGATGAGATGATTGTTGGGTTATGTTATATTCTTTCCATGACTAGCCCACGTAGTTAACCGGGGGGTTGGAATGGGGGTGGAGCCCCCCCTTCGTTGCATCGATTGCATAGCGGGGGGAGACACATGGGGTTTGAGGGGTGCAGGTAACCCCACTCTATGGGGTCTGGGGTAGCGCCCCAAAATTTTTTGGTTTTGGACCCTATATTAGGTTGGGCGGACCTACCTATGGTTTTGTGCATGATTTTTCACACATGGTTTTGGACGCGATGGTTTTCGGTCCCTGGTATTGGATGCTTCGACATGCATAAATATGTATTGTAACATTGAAAGGAACATAATGAAAAATCAATATAGTAGTCCTGGTGTTGGGATCCAGGGGAAAATCTCTGTGTATATGTGTTTTACGTGTTATGCTCTCACATTATTTATTTCCTATGTTTTAGAATTCATAAGAAGGTAATTTCTATATGGGGTTAAAACCTACAATGACCCGCACAATCACCTGGCTAAATGGAATAAGGTTTATGGCACGGAGCCCCAGCCTAAATGGGTGGATCTATTTTGTCATACCAATGAATTGGTACTTGCAAACTGAGCTCTGCCAGGCATCGAGGAATGGGACATCCTGCGCTAGGGATTGTTAATGACGTTCAACTTTGAGGATGGGTTTGACTGTATTGATGTGGCGCTATAGGAGGTTAAAGCAAAAATCTTTAGGATACCATAATATCCTTTGGACCTGATCCAACCTAATTGGACTACCAAGTTGAGTCATGCACTAGAATGCTATAACGTGATCATTGAAGAAGAAGATGAGGATCCCCAAAAAGTTAATATTACAGAAAATGAAGGTCACCGCGAGGTTGAAGGTCCGTAGATAGATGAACCTGACATAATTGAGCCACTAAAAATCAGGAAGGTCAACATTTCCACAGAGGCAGAACCAAAATTTGGGACTATTAGGATGATGCGACAGTAGAGAAGGTTGCTAATCTCCTGCGCGAATATCAGGATTTATTCCCCACAAAGTTCTCTAATCTAAAAGGGATAATAGGAGACCTGGGTGTCATGAAGATCACCCTGAAACTAGACATGAAGCCTGTGAAACAAAGACCTTATTGCCTTAATACTAAGTATAAGGAAAGGGTTCTTGCTGATTTGGATAAGATGCTCGTGGCAGGGATTATTGAACTAGTAGAAGAGTCTGATTAGGTAAGCCCGACAGTGGTTCAGGAAAAGAAATAGAAAGAAGAATTAATGATATGTGTGGATCTCTGGAAGTTGAATGATGCTTGCGTGCATGACTCCTTCCCGAACCTGTTCACTGATGAAAGGATAATGCAAGTGGTCAAGAAGCATACTCTTTCACTGATGGGTTCTCTAGGTATCATCAAATCAAAATCACGCCTGAAGATAGAAGAAAGATGACCTTTGTAACAGAATGGGGATGTTTTTAGTATACTTTAATGCCTTTTGGGCTGAAGAATGCGGCAGCCATATTTTCACACGTAGTCATTGCGGCATTCAAAGACTTCATTAATAAGTTCTTAGAAGCGTACTTTGACAATTGGAAAATGTTTGGACTGGTCAAGCGTCATGTGGCAAGTCTACGCTTAATGCTAGATACCTGTCGAAGGTACCATATCACACTCAATTTGAAGAAGTGTCTATTTTGTGTCCTGATGAGCCTTGGTATTGCAATAAGAATGCTGGAACTCCCAAGGCTACCAACTTTAAATATCAACCCGAGGTTTCTACAAACTTAAGAGGTATTGGCACTATATGTGCAGCATATAATGTGTCCTTCCTTTGATGTCATGATGTAATGGAGTGCATGTACTGAAGTCAAGTCCTAAGCTAATTGCATAAGATGAAATGATTGAAATGGAACCTTAACCTATTGCAAGAAAGAAAGTACAAGGGAAGAAAATTAAATCAAATGCTAAAACAGACCATTTTATTACTAACGGCTAAGAGGATTTTCTACAAAAGAATGCTAAGTTAACATGTATACAATCCTACTGTCCTAAGCATGCAGATTCAAACCATCAAACCTTCTACTGCTATGCATGTAAATGAATAATTTTTTTTTTTTTCCTTTTTGTTATTTTGTCTTAACGAAAATGAGGTGGTAGGCTATAATTCGACTACGGTTTAGCTTTGTAATCAATCGACACACAGAAACAAACTCTATACGTGGATTTTCACTTAGAGGATCCCGCTTATCTAACTTTATCAAGTGCTTCAATCCTGGTCGTTGATCTCACTTCGCAAGATACAATAGATATCGCATTTCTCAACTCTTTGATGTTATGGCTGGATCCAAAATGAATTTAATCCTATTCAAAACTTTATCGTGTCCAAAATCTAGATTAAATCACATGCATCTTCCAACGTGATTACCGTCGAATCTTTTCCTTTAATAACGGATGGCTATGATTGATCCAGAATTCAACTGGATTAAATCAAAGTCCATAAAACATCATGTTCGAAATCTACATTAAATCACGTGCAGCTTCCAACACCATTATTGTTGGATTTGACCCATTCAATCCAATGGCTATCGTGTAACTCGCTTGACAACTAGTAAGGCTGATCTCCACTATCGATGCGACCCATCCAATCGAACAGTTGTCTCGCAATCTCGCGCAAAATCTTGCACGACTGTTAATACTCCGAAAGCAAACGTGAAAAGTTGTTTTCTTATGCTACACGTCGCTCGCTAAGGGTAATCGCATGAAATTTCTAAATACTATTTCCCACCTTTAGGGTTCGTGAGATAGCACTTACCATCCTTGGAAAACTTCCCACGTGCTCAATACAAAACTTAAGGAAAACACATTTAAGTAAGGGTTTAGCACATAATCTCAGGGTTAACTCTTAACGCTAATTGATACAGAACTTAAATAAAGATGCTTAACCAAGGGTTTAACGCTAACTCTCAATTTTAACTCTTAATGCTAATCATTACGGAACCTAAGGAAAGACATTTAACCAAGGGTTTAGCGCTAAATCTCAGTTTTAACTCTTAATGCTAATCAACTATGATTTTACCAATAAAACACATAAACAGAGAAAAACACCCAATTAAGGTCTAGAACACTGATACACAGAGACAAATGAATTCCTACACCAGAACAGTGCGTCCAAACCACACTTCGATCAATTATTCAACAAAATTGAAATTACAGAGTCTTGACCCTCTCGGCTCGATTACAACAGTTTGTTTGACCTCTGTTTCAATATCAAACCCTACCTCTATCACACCTCTCGCTTACTCACTCTATTCTCGATCATCTAAACTCTCTATCATTACATTCTTTCCTCTTTTATGAATCAAATACTATCCTAATTGCATTGACAACTCAATCTCTATTTTTATCACTTAACCATTAAATCAATCCTAAAACAAGAAACTAAATGTAGAAATAGAAAGACATAAGAACTAGATATGCATGTGAATAAGCAATAAAAAGTAGGAAAGACAATGATACAAAAACGGCTCTAAGGTTCTTGGGATGGACAAGCCCAAGGAAACTCAAAGACCTATGGAGGAGAAAAAGATCTAGAAGTTGAACATGACACCAATCTTCATTATTTTCATAAAAAAGAATTACATCTCTGCCAGAAAATACAATGGAGCTGTAAAAGAACAAGCTCTCTACATCATAACACTAATCAAAATCTAAAAGTTGGAAGATCCAAAAAAAAAGTCCCCTAGAGGCAAATTCGACTTGGTACTTATACAAAATAATTAAGAATCATTCCCCATGAATGGAGGAAGCTTTCCCCACCAAAATCCCTTGATTAGTGGATCTAGTCCCTTGGACCTGCTCCCTTGATTAGTGGAACACATTCCTAGATTTTCTCAATCATTGGAGTTCCACCATTTGCGCCATAATTCCATAATATCTTGTTGAATTATTATTTATTATTGATCCTCCAATAGTAGGGAATGAGTCCCTAGATGATCTCCTCCTCCAACTCTTCATCATCTACCCAATATTCTCATAATATTCCAAAAAAAGAAGTAATATTAGGCACAAATATCCAATTATTCATAAACCTTCCTAATGAATATATTAATGTTAAAAATAAATTATCTAATGCAAAAAGAGAGCTTTAATGTGTTGAAGGATGGTCATAGGCCTTAAGTTATTGTTTAATTTAGAGACATGGGCCTTAATTTATGTCTAATTTAGAGGCCCATCATACCCCCTACTGAAAGGGTTGCTCATTCTATGAGCAACTTAGTGTTCTTATTATGCCTCCTCCATGGCCCTGGTGACCTCTCTCTTGTGTATTAATAATATTGGCTGCAAGTTCTGCAAGGACAAGCCCAAAAACATATGTGTGCAAAGAATTTTTATTTTTATTTTTTCTTGAGATCATTAGCTTGCTTTCTTCTCCTTATTCAAGATTGGTTCTTGAATATTTTTCAATTTGGAAAGGTCTTCCACACCTTTATCAACCTTCTTCTACCTTGTTCGGCCATTTTAACACCTCTAACATCACTGTAGTTTGATTCATATTTTGCTGGTGAATGCCTTATTCCTTTTTGTTGCCTTCTTCTTCTCCTTGTGTCCTAGATGATTACCTAATGGCCTTGGAGTTCTCTGTTTTGATTAGGTCTCTCTTAGGCACTATCATTTTGGGGTTTTAGCACAATTTTATTTTCTTCCTTCTTGTAGCAGCATTCTACCTTCCTGTAGTAGTCATTCCTTCTTCCTTCAGAGTCTTCTAACTATATGGGAGTGATGAGAAATGATGAAGAGGGATTGGATGATGATGCTAGGGCTCAAAGGGAGTAGTGTAGGTTTGTGAAAATGGAGAGGATGCTCTTGTCTATTTTTTTCAAGAATGAAATGGGATGGATGAATGATGAATAGATAGTGAATATGAAGTGGATGGAGGGCTTGGAGTGTTGTGGTGACTTGGCCTTTGCAAAAATTTCTTCTTTTAGCTACTATCCTCATTGTTTGAAATCATCACCCTTTTGACTTTTCAATATTGCATGAGTGAAGGAGTGAGCTGCAATCAACTAGTTGAAGGTGGCGGAGACTGTTGACCCATACTTAGCTTATAAAACCCCATTTCTCATACATTGACAACAATATCTAACTATAATATGCTCAAGAGAAGAGGTCAAGAATATTGCATACCTGTACCTACCTGATGGTTGTTGGAGAGACATGCATGTTTCTGCTGAGTTGATGTTGATGTGCAGGTGTTGGATGGTGATGCTGATGATCCTGATGTTGTTGCTAAGCTCTGGAGGAGCTTCTTTGACCTTTGGATCTCCTTTAAAATTGATTCTGTAGGTGTTGTTCTGTATCCTGTAGGTTTATAGGACATTGACTTGTTTTGTCCATATCTCCAAAATGGTAGACTGGTTTTACTTGAAACTTTCTGAGCATGTTTGCATCATCCTTTTGCACCTCCCCATAGAAAACGTTTTTGTCAATGGATGCACGACTCTCAAGAAAATGCAAAAATGGATGAAGGTGATGGAGGCCAATTTCTTGGAAACCATGCACTGGAATTTGCTGAAATTGCTTGGGCATGTTACTGTCATCCATATGCATCTCCCCCTAAAACAACTTGGAAAATGGATGCATGGTTTTCAAGTTATCACAAAAACAAATTTATGCTCCATGTATTTTTGTATTCTGTAGTAAAACAGAGCATCTTGTAGTTTCTTAGGACAACAAGTAAACTGAATGGTAGAACCTTGAGAATGATGGGTGGATGGTGAAAATAGATGAGGGTGATGTATTGCCATGGCCTTGGCCTTGTTGGAGCATTTGAGCAAAGGAGGAGAAAGTCAAAATTTGACCTCTTTTGACTAGGCTTGACCAGCTTGTTCTTGTCGCTTTCATATGTTGGAGAGTACATGCATTTATTAAAGAGATGCATGGAGCAAGGATTTCTTTTATTCTTTTTTTTTTCTAGAACTACTAGCTCCCTCAATGAGGTTTTCAGCTAGTAGGTCTGCTTAGGCACCTCAAAGAAGGTTTTCACCTAGGATCTTTTCTTTTTTCCCAACCCATTGACCGCCTCATGGAGGTTTTCAATCAATGAGCCAATCTGAGGCACCTCAAAGGAGGTTTTCACCTGAGATTTTTAATTCTTCTCTTATTTTCATATTTTTTACTCCCTTTTTTTTCTACCCTACCCTACTTGAAAAACAAAATCACTTTCAAGTATAAGAATAATTCCAATGGAGCCATGTGCACATCAAGGTCACAGACAAAATGATGTGGAGGCTTGAAATGTATTCTTCGACATGTACCCGGATTTCAGAGACCAAATTGTTTGACTTTGAAAGGATCAAGAATAGTCAAGGAACAGAGTGATGCTACAACTTAGTGACTGTCTGGAACCATATTCAATGTAGTTGTGATATCCCTGGTCCATTTTCTGATTTGGATCATCTTGGATGTCTTCTTCTTTCATGACCTTCAGATATTCCTCTTTTTGCTGATTGTTCTCTTGAACACATGGAGGGTTTGATGATAACCATGAGGGAATTTCTCATTCTCTGATTTTGTTGTCTGCTCTTCATCAAATGTAGTCCATGGTTCTTTGATCTTCTCTTTTGAATCTTCTTCTTCTGCATGTTGTCCTTCAAATATATCAAGAGAGTCTCTTTTTTACAATACTCTTCCTAAGTTATGGTGAATACAATTGATATCAAGAGGAGATGTTTGGAAGTGTTGTATCTTATCATTGTAAGTGGACCGAGTTACTTCAATGTATAGGTTTGGAAATGGTGGTACAGGTAGTTGAGTGGGAGTGTATATTTGAGATGGATGTGGATGGGGTTGTGGTTGTGGTGGAGGTGAATGGTAAGGATAACATGGAGTTTGGTATGGAGGATATTGAGGAAAATACTGAGGATATTGAGGATATTGTGGATGGTTCCCATAAGTTCCTTGCCAACCTTATTGCCAAGATTGGTTTTGAGGTTGAGATGGCCAATGTTGCCAAGGAAAACGTGTGCTCTAATTACTTTGAGGTGGAACACCTTGAAATTAGGAATTAGGCTCTTGCATCATATCAGGCCGAATAAGTTGCCACGGTCCTTCTAGAGATATATAACATTGCTGCATTTGCAATTGGCTTGCTCCATTGTTCTCTTGGTGAACTTCCTTCAACCTTGGTAATGATGTACGATGTTTAACATCTTGTGATTTTGCAAACACAAATATTAGAATTTTGTTTTCCTTTATATTGTATTCTTAACATTTCTAATTGTTTTTTTAGATTTCTAATAATTTCTATTTTAAAATCATCAAACAAATTTCCAGGTTTAGCTTGACTTACTGATCTTGATGCTGATTTACCTACTCTTGCTTTTTCTCTTGATATGTGTTTGCATGTTTCACAAATTTCCTCAGATGACAATCTATATACATCACCTCTACTCATGAGATTAAGGAGATCAATCCATTCATCCCTAATTGTTCTAAGTAAGAGGGTTTTTAATGTGTTGGATCGTAAATGGTGTAGATTTGCCATCTTAACATTATACATGAACCTCTCTACTAGATCCTCTAGACTCTCATCTTCTCTTTGATTCATTCTAAAGATTTCTTGAAGGTCACGATCTTTATATTTTTCTAGGAATATCTTTTGCATATCATTCCATGATCTTATTGAATTATTCTTTAAACTCATGAACCATCTAAGAGATCTATCCTTCAAAGTTGTTGGAAACAATCTCAGTTTTGGAGCTTTTAATAAGTAACCATAAGATCTACAAACAATATCAGATTCAAAGAGAGAGGTTTCTCGATCCTCTGACCTTATACCATGAAATTTTGGAAGAAAAGAGGGAGGGATGTTCTTCATGTGTACACTTCCATCAGTATCTTGAATGGGAAATCCAATAGGATTTTCCTCATTGTCATCATCGCCATCAATTTCTTCTCCATTCTTTGTCATCTTCTTCTTCTTCTACCTGCAAAAGTGGATGGTGATATGGCTCTTACTACACCATGTGATCAAATGGGGGGGTGGGTTGGTGTTGGAGATTTTTTTTTGTTTTTGTTTTTATGATTGAATGAAAACTATAATGCAATGAAACTTTCTACTATTGAAATTAAATATGCCTAATGCAACTGATTTTTTTGTTTTTGCAAAAAGTAAAAAGAAATGAATCAATTAGGGAAAAAAGCAATGCATACTTTGAAACCTCCCCAGTAACAGCACCAAAAAGTGATAAGCCTTGGTATTGCAATAAGATTGTTGCAAATCCCAATGCTACCAACTTTAAATATCAACCCAGGGTTCATACAAACTTAAGAGGCATTGGAACTATATGTGCAGCTTACAATGTGTCCTTCCTTTGTTGTCATGATGTAATGGAGCCCATGTGCTGAAGTCAAATCCTAAACTAATTGCATAAGATGAAATTCTTGAAATGGAATCTTAATCTATTGTAAGAAAGAAAGTACAAGGGAAGAGAATGAAATTAAATGCTAAAACACACCATTTTCTAACTAACTCCTAAGAGGATTTGTTGCAAAAGAATGCTAAGTTAACATGTATGCAATCCTACTATCCAAAGCATGTAGATTCAAACCATCAAACCTTCTATTGTTGTGCATGTAAATGAATAAAATAACTTTGTTTTCCTTGCCATCATTTTGTATTAACAAAAATGAGGTGGCAGCTGTAATTCGACTACGGTTTAGCTTTGTAACCAATCAACGCGCACAAACAGACTTTGTACATGGATTTTCACCCAGAGGGTCTCGCTTATCTGACTTTATCAAGCGCTTCAATCCTCACCGTTGATCTCACTTTGCCAGATCCAACGGGTATCTAATTTCTCAACTCTTTGATGTTATGATCGGATCCCAAATAAATTTAATCCCATTCAAAACTTTATCGCACCCAAAATCTAGATTAAATGAGGTGCATCTTCTGACACAATTACCGTCGAATCTCGTCCTTTCATAATGAACGGCTATGATCGATATGGAATTCAATTGGATTAAATCAAAGTCCATAAAACATCGCATCCGAAATCTAGATTAAATCACGTGCAACTTCCAATGCGATTACCGTCGAATTTGACCCATCTGATCCAATGGCTATTGCACAACTTGCTTGCCAACTAGCAAGGCCGATCTCCAACATCGATGCGATCCATCCAATCGAACAGTTGTCACGCAATCTCACACAAAATCTTGCACGATCATTAATACTCCAAAAGAACGCGAGAAAATTTGTTTTCTTATGCTACGTGTCACCTGCTAAGGGTAATCACGTGAAATTTCTAAATACTTCTTCCCACCTTTATGGCGCGAGAGATACTACTTATCATCCTTGGAAAACCACCCACGTTCTCAATACAAAACTTAAGGAAAAGACATTTAACTAAGTGTTTAGCGTTTAATCTTAGGGTTAACTCTTAACGCTAATCGAAACAGAACTTAAAGAAAGATGCTTAACCAAGGGTTTAACACTAACTCTTAGTGTTAACACTTAACGCTAATCGATATGGAACCTAAGGAAGACGTTTAACCAAGGTTTCGCACTAAATCTTAGTGTTAAACATTAACGAGCATGGACTGTGATTTTGCCAATAAAACACATAAAAGGAGAAAAACACCTGATTAAGGTCCAGAACGCTGATACACAGAGAAAAATGAATTCCTGCACCAGAATAGTGCATCCACAACACACTTTAATAAATTATTCAACAAAATGGAAAATACAGAGTCTTGGTCCTCTCAGCTCGATTACAACAGTTTGTCTGACCTTTGTTTCAATCTCAAACCCTATCTCTGTCACACCTCTCGCTTACTCACTCTATTCTCGATCATCTAAACTCTCTGTCATTACATTCTTTCCTCTTTTATGAATCAAATCCTATCCTAACTGCATTGACAACTCAATCTCTATTTTTATCACTTAACCATTAAATCAATCCTACAACAAGAAACTAAATGTAGAAATAGAAAGACATAAGAACTAGAGATGCATGTGAATAAGAAATAAAAAGAAGGAAAGACAATGATACAAAAAGGGATATGAGGTTCCTGGGATGTCCAAGCCCAAGGAAACTTAGATAGATATGGAGGGGAACAAGATCTAGAAGCTGAAAATGACACCAATCTTCATTATTTTCATCGAAATAATTACATATGTGCCAAAAAATAGAATGGAGTTGCAAAACTACAAGCTCTCTACATCATAACACTAATCAAAATCTAAAAGTCTGAAGATCCAAAAAAAAGTCCCCTAGAGGAAAATTCGACTTGGTACTTATAAAAAATGATTAGGAATCATTCCCCATGAATGGAGGAAGCTTTCCCCACCAAAATCCCTTGATTAGTGGATCTAGTCCCTTTGATTGGTGGATTTTCTCCCTTTATTAGTGGAACACATTCCTAGATTTTCTCAATCATTGGAGTTCCACCATTTGTGCCATAATTCCATAATATATTGTTGACTTATTGTTTATTATTAATCATCCAGTAGGAGGGAATGAGTCCCTAGATGATATCCTCCTCCAACTCTTCATCATATGCCCAATATTCTCATAATATTCCACAAAGAGAAGTAATATTAGGCACAAATATCCAATTATTCATAAACCATCCTAATGAATATATTAAAGTTAAAAATAAATTATTTAATGCAAAATAGAGGTTTAATGTACTAAAGGATGGTCATAGGCCTTAAGTTATTGTTTAATTTAGAGGCATAGGCCTTAATTTATGTCTAATTTAGAGGCCCATCATGTCCCCTTTGGGAGCCTGCTATGGGCCTACAGAACTTGCAAGAAGCTGAATGGGCAAACACCTTTCAAACTCATGTATGGCATAGAAGCTGTGATGCCAATGGAATACATTATACCTAGTCTACGCATAGCGACACTCACCGGAATGGCAGAACACGGAACCTTGGAAGAGAGGCTCGCATAGCTAGCAAAGCTTGAAGAGGACTGATTTCTAGCTGGATTTCATGAACAAGTTCAAAAGGAGCGCGAAAAGGCATGGCATGATCAGCACATTAAACTGCGCACCTTCCAGGTAAATGATATGGTTTTTCTATGTGACAACAAGCTTGATAAATTTCCAGGAAAATTTAGGATGCACTGGCTGGGGCCTTATTTCATCAAAGAGATTACCAACTGTGGAGAATTTCAATTGGTTAAGTTAAATGGGGAGCCCTTCCCACAAAAAGTGAATGGTAGCCGATTGAAGCCATAAACTGGTGGTCCAACTAGATGACTATATGAAGGAAGCACAGTCTTAGTGCTCCAGGTAGCTGAAGGAGGCATGGGACTATAAACTACACTACTCGGGTTGGGGAACTACGTGATGAAGGAACTGTGTGGGATAAGGGGATGTCATAGAGACCACACGAGCATGCAAAAGGATGCGCTACCTAGGATGAAACCACGCAGGTCAGCTAGAAAGTGACCGCTAATGTCATTGTTCATGATTTTACGATGGAAAAACAACCAAATGGAGCAAGGGGCAGCATTTAAGACGAAATTTATGGGTGATATCCTTGAAAATTTGCTGCCAATCTAACATTAATGAACTGATTTTGGGGGGAACGATCCGATTTTAATTCAAAATGGTCTATAAATTACATGTGGCTACCCAATGAAGAACACTTAGCATTTTGAGCATTGAGTTATTGAGCTCTCAGACACGTATGAATTGTGAATTCTTTGAAGCTCTGATAGTGATTTCGGAATTTGAGCAATTACTAAAGGAGACCCAAGAACTATTGGATAGTGTCATGTCAACGCTGATAGAAGCCGTAGATATTGGGGAAGCAGTGCAAACCGAAGGGGCTGGCCAGAGGTTGCTGTGGAAGTAGAGGGAACTACTCCGGAGGTTGCAGAGATACCCAAGTTTCCATGGTCGCCTGAACCAAGTCCTATCCAAACCCAAGAAGGTGTGAAAGGCAAGAAATGAAAGTAGGCCGCGACACCACCGGTGTGCGCGTCACCTAGGAGAAACTCATCGAAGGAAAAGCCCAGTTCTCTGGAAAAGGGAAAAATCATTAACCTAGAACCAGAGGAGGAATAAATTGGGGATATCCCAATGGAGGATGAGGATCTGGGGATCGACACGAAGGACATTGAAGTTGAGGGGTCTAACTCCATTACTAAATTGCCTTAGTATGTCCCTCCGCATAGGGGAAAGGCCAAGGTGCCTAAGTATGTTGATGAGAGAAAGGTCACCTTGTACACACCTCTGCTGCCGGAAAAGATTGTTTTATGAAGGACCGTGCTTGGCGCAAATTCTAATGTTGAAATTGGAGGACTGGGACTTAGATGATATCAAGCGATTCCCTCACTTTGTGAAAGTCTAGCTTATGCACCGCTTCCTCCATAATACCACTGGGATGATCGCATTGGAACCATGGAAGTGGCTCAAAGGCATGGATAAGGCAGGCTTATTCAACCTACTATGGGTGCCACACTATAATCGCACACCCATTACCTTGTTGGTAATCAAGCAGTTGCTATGATTGGTACATCATGGGTGTTTGTGGTTGGAGAAGCCATACCCATCACTGATAGACTAATCCACAGAATCACGAGGCTACCATATTTAGGGGAGAATTCACCTATGATTTTTGGTGGAAAGGCGAGTGAATTGGCCCTCACGGAGGCCATGAAGAAGAAGTTTGGACTAGTAAATAATCCATGCGACTATGAGATTACAAGTATTTCTGAACTTGCATTCAAAGTGGCCACACAAATATTGGCAGGGAAGGTCATGTGGAAGTGTCGCTCCGATTAAGTATTGACACCTATCATAGCTCTAGCGGCCTAATGTGCGGAGGGGGTTTAGTTTAATTAAGTGCGCTACCTCTACGGTGAGTTCCTTCCACTATGGCTCAGGAGTTCCTTCCACTATGGCTCAGGAGTTCCTTCCACTACGCATGGCTCTCGCTTTCCATGATGCTGGTAGCTTGGGAGCTACCCGAAGACAACTAATTTCCCTCGGTCACGTCGGACCTACCTGAGGCTACAAAGTATGCTTCGATATGGGCGACTAAGGATTCTCAGCGGATCAAGGACAACAAAATCTTTTGGATCTTGATGGAGATGAACTTGCACATGGCCATCAATTGCAAGCCGTAGTTGTCACCTACTATCTTCGATAAATTTCAACCATACATGGAGTTTAAGGCTGATTTCCACCATATATCCATAAGGGTGTGAAAGGACCTTGAACAGAAGTGGCATGACTTGCCCTACTTAGCTACAAATGATGCGATTCAAGCGGTTATTGATATTTGGCCGGCAAAATGGCACATTTCCTCGAATTTAATGGCAGGATCCAATAAGACAGCCACAAAACAAAAGAAGGATGAAGCCAAGCTCAAGATGGAGCAGTTGGATGAGAAAAGGAGGAAGGAGGCTGAGGATAAGGCTAGGGCAGACTGCACTGCCACACAGGAGACAGGTGGACAGATAGGAGGAGAGGAGTGTGGCTTTGACAAAGAGAAGTCACCCTCCCTAGAAGAATAGGAAGACGAGGACGATTCGACAAAACAGGGAGGAGTGAACCCACAGATACCTTTGTTATGTATCAAGCATCTAAGGGGACAAGAAAAAGTAGGGATGTGGAAGAAGTCCAAGGCGAGCAAGACATCCATGGAGCCAACCACCATAACATAGGGGGATCTGAACAACATTGGGGATACAGTGCGAGATGCCACTGTGGAACTGTTGCAGCAGTTTGAGCAGCAACAACAACAGGCATTGGTGGCAATTCAGGAAAATCTGCGAGAGCTGCAGATTTGGAGGGCACAGATTGGCGCGACATCCACTAGTTTAGCCATCGGTACTTCAGATATCGTCGGGATGCTGTATGTGAAGGAGTCCTGAGCCATAGCGCTTCCATATGGGGCACTGATGATAGAAACAAAAACTGACAGGCATGCTGTCAGCACACTCAAGGGAGTAGGGCTGAACTTGGCAGTGCTTCCTAGTGAGGCACTCCACCTGCTATAGGATGGGGTGATCGCGGGGCTCAGGGCCCGCAAAAAACGTGCTTTACAAATGATCAATGAGCAGATCATTAAAAATGCTCAGATGGTCATACAACGAGATTTTTCCATCGCCACTGTGAACAACGTGATCGATAAGAACAAGTGCATAGCCGAGGTCATGGAGGAAGCATGCCAAATTGTCCCAGAGTTGGCCATTCTTGCTGATGAGCCAGTAGATGTGCGCATTCACAAACTTGCTACTGGGGCATGCGATGCCCGCATAGAATTGGCAAAGCTTCAGTTGGAGATGAACCTCCAAATTGTAGAATTACAGTTGAGGGCCTAGCCTTCGACTCCACAGGTAGTCAAGGAGCAGCACGTGACTGCTATCATAGAGGTAATATCAATAGTAGAAAGTGTAGTGGCGAACTACACAATGCTTTTTGAATAGTTGTTTGAAGTCATAACTAACCTAAAAGAAGACCCTACTATGTAGAGGCTAGAAACAAAGGTGCGAGAGCTACAACAACGCTACGATGAGGTAAAAGGGACAACACGTACTATTGCCCTCACATAGAGACTCGCGAAGCTACAGGAGGCCAAGGCATTGAAGGAGCAGGTAGATGAAGCTCAACACAAAGAGGTAGTGCTGAAGGCGTGCTTGAAGCCTTGATTGGACGAGGCCTATTTGATCACGACTTCCATTGAAGGCAAGCTGGCTAGTCTGTAGGAGACTCAACAGAAGCTCCAAGTTGATAGTGCAAGGTCATCAATAGAGCAGCTGGTCGAGTAAATAAAGCAGGCAGTCGCGTAGTGCACCGCTGAGGTAACAGTTGTACAGGTCGAGCTGGGGGGTCTTCGCACCAAGATCTCTGCACCCACAAAGTGATTCAAGGGCAAGTCACCATGTTTGTGTTGCAGGCCTATTGGGAACGGGTTCTCCCAAGGTCTAGTTTCAGGGCTAAAAGCCCATGTTTTGGGGTAGAAGGCCCAAATTTTGTAATAAAGATGTAAAATCTCCATATTTTGTGGTCGTAGAGTGTGAAGAGGTCAAAGGTTTGTCCACCCTTGTTTTGTATCATGTCGGTTGTAAATATCTACCCATGGTATGCAGACCATGGGATTGTATAAAAAGGAAGTCATAGAAGAGTCTATGAAGAAAAAATAAGAGGAAGAATTTTTTTGTAAGAAGTTCTAATTGTTCTTGAGTCTTAGCGTAGGTAGAGGCTCTACAGGTGAGTGTCCAGAGGCCTAGGGTGGAAGTTTGCAGCTGAGTGCGCAGACTCCTGCAGTTGTGTGCATAGGGTGGATAGAGTCTGTACTGAACTTGAGATATCAATAAAGAGAACTATTCTGTAATCATTGTGTATTTTTTCTCTGTTTAATGCATCTAATTATATTATGTTATGATCTGGGTTTACATTATAATGCTTATTTGATGAGTGAATGTATTTGATTATATCTGTTAATTGAACACAAGCAAGAGTAAAGGATTACGCGAAGGTAACCGTAAATGCATCGTAGATTAGGTAACAGTTAAGATAGCTTGGGAACTTATATAGTAACTCAATCATAGAGGTGTGTAAGTGCCTGGACCTCAGGTTAGGGCTGCACGAAGATCAATCGATTACCTTCACGGAGGTACTGAAGTATGGAAGAGAAGGGAAATCGATAAGCCCTAAAGACTTATCGATCTACATGAAGGTAGGATCAAGAATATAATGACATCACAACCATCTTAGGGTGCGAAAACATGGCTCTTGCATCCCCCCATATTGCTTCGAGTGAGACTTCGGTCCGCGCTCTGCGAGCTAATGCTGAAAGGGCCAGTACTGTAGGGATTTTCTTGGCTGACTAACACTGAACTCAAGTCAGGACGAATCAATCCAACACCTCCTCCTTGTATGGATATAGGAGTTTCCATACTAGTATCACCTGTGTTGTACGCCATGCTCCCAACAGTGGCCATTGAAGGAAAATATTGAAATAAACCTTGGCTCGAAGGCCTGTTGGTTAGAGTCCCGATGCATAATAAAACGTTTGGGTGATTTGGGAGGAAGAGGATAATTAGGAGTCAAAAGAGACTCTTGAAGCTCTTCGACCTCAATAATGTCTTCTGTCTGGAAGAGGACTCTAGAAAGAACTAGAGTTTTCCTCTCCAACTTTGTCCTTGTACGACGTATATCTTGTAAATCAATAACTCCAACTGGAGGATCAACCTATGATGCGTCTACTGCCAATTATTGAAAATCACTAGCATATTTACTCCTATATCTTCGAGGAGAAGGCTCAAGACTCGTAGGTGAAAGCCCATGAAGCCTCCTAGACTGACGAACTGGTCGATCAACCACTTTTAATTATTTTTAAGAAATCTAATTAAAGACTCGAAAAAAGTTGTAAAGTTAGGCCAACTAGGAGAAAAGAGAACTCTCTAAAAATCCCTAAAGATACAGTCAATCAAACCACTTCCAAGTATTTCTGCTCCGGGTGATGAGGATCGGACACCAAAATATTAGAAAGTGAAAATCGAGGGCCTTCCGAAAATAGTATGGGGTAATGATGGCCCAAGCTTAGTAGCGAAGGTATCAGAAATAATTACGCTGATCTCTAGACAACAGCCTTTACTAGTGAAAGCACCCAAGCTTCGTAAGGTCACCCTCCAAAAGTACTGATGAATGTGATGCAACATTTGCCTCAGGTGCCTCAAGATTCCCCTCTGTAGCCACCTACGTGATCCCTAGGAAAGGAAACTATGGGCACCAATTCATATCAAAAGTCGAGCAGAACAGTGATGAGGTAGGATCCAACAAGTAGGTGTTTGTTAATGACAAAATAAAAAAGTTCTAGCTCATTTTATTAGATCACTTGATTTTGGAGGGTTGTTCTTTAAGTCAAGGGTATAACGAGAGTGAAACTGATGATGTTTTCGATGCAAAATAAATCAATATAAACTTAACTATATACATGTAGTTACTTTCTTTCGATGAAGAGGGATTTCTAATTGGTTCTATGAAAAAATTATATAAGCAAAATACTTTTCTTTTCTTTTCATAAACACTCCACACACACTCAAAATCTAAAAAGACTAAGAATGATTATGATTCAAACTAACCGAATGAAAATTTAAATGAAAATGCAAGATCCTATGAATACTCACAATATAAGAGAAAGTTTTTCTTTATAAGGTCAATCAGCCGACTTGAAAATGAAGAGGGAAAAAACTTTTAAAAAACAAATTTCCCTCAAAACCAAGCAAAACAAATTGACAAAAATATCACAATTACTCGAAAACAAAAGTAAAAGAAACCAAAAAACAAAAAGCTTGCAAAGAAAAAGAAAGGCAAAAACTATGTTTTTGTCTTTTTCTTTTAAGGAAACTAAAGAAACTTTTGAGGTCACAAAAAGAACTACTAAATTCCAAAGATCAAGAAACAAGCACAAGGAGCTCTTATACCTTGCAAGTTATAAAACTCATTAATAAATGAAACTTGAAACAAGAAGGACTACAAACTCATACAAATTGACCTGAACAATAGTAAAATACTTCAACAAACTGAAAAAATGTCAAGGAAGAAAAACTCTCAACATTTCCAAAGAAACACTCAAAAATCATGAAAAGCAACAAAGCCACACAAAAAGGAAAGAAAAGAAACACAATTTGAAATCTGGGCATGAAATCAAAATGAACCTCTTTTTTTGGAAAACTAAAACATCCAAGAACTTCTGGCGGAACCCTTGAACCAAGGACACAAACCAAAAACTTGCTGAAAATGCAATCCTAGGCCAACTAGGCGTTTCATTGAGAAGGAGATTTGAAAATGAGAACTTGCAAGAGAAAAGAGTTCTACAGATAGTGGATGAACAAAAAATAGTAGAAGTCACTAGGCAACAGATCTAACTGAGCAAAATATTTTGAAAAAACAATCCAAAATTATGTATACACGACTGTGTAAAGACACGGAGGCATGCACACGCATTTAAAACACAGGAAACCCCCATATACGCGAATCTAATTGAGGAACCTAGCATGTATATGCGACTGTACTCTAAGAAAAAAGTGTATAAAAGACTCAATCAAGAAAAACAAAAATCAAGGCCTAATCCAGAAGATCAGACTTGATGCTTGGGATGCTAATAAGTCAAATAACATTGTAAAAGCAAGCAATAAAGAAAACAAACCCTGATTGAGAACAAACAACCCAAACTAGGAAAAAGAAGAATGTTTTCCCCAGCAGAGTCGCCAATTGTGTTGTGGGTGGGAACACTCTAGGGTCTTGGGAAGAAAACCCCAACAAAGCAGAGGGCAAACCACAACAAGAAATGCATAGACAAAAAATTTAAATTATTATACTACTGATCTGGGAAGAAGTGACCTTACCTGGAGGTCCTACGTTTGGGTAGATCCTGCAGGGTTCAAACCCTCTGCTTATTCTGATGCCTTTGAAACTTGTAAGTTATCTAAGCAAAGCATATACAACAACAGTAACATAAAGAATATTCATGATATATATGTTATATCATATAAGAAAATGAACAATTACGCATTTATATAAGATTTATAAACAAATCATAACATGGATCAATGCATAAACACGATAAATATTAGGAACATATGGATGCAAGTCAAGTTTCCTTGGTCCCAGATGGAACTGGTCAACCCAACTGCTCATGCATGAAGCTGCTTAACTGCTGGGATAAAATGCACATTTCTGGATGGGATCTGGGTTGGTTTCCTAGGAGATCTGCGCAATTTCTGGGCAGAGCAGCTGACTGCTGCCCAAGATTGCACAATTCCTAGGCTGAGTAGGCCTGTTGGGAGGGACTGTGCTATTTTCTAGGTGAAGCATGACTGGCAGGATTGTGCAATTTCTAGAGGGAAGGTTGGTTTCCCTCCAGAATTGCACAAATTCTTGGGGGAGTTGCTCAACCTGCGGCTGGACCAAGTCTGGATGATCAGCCTATGAGGGGAATGGATCAATATTGGGTCATATCCATCACCTAGAATGTTATCTTATCATGCAAGCAAATGGTTTAGATGTTATCTTCTCATGCTAGTAGTGAGGGACAATTTTATTATGAAAAGTTACAATGGAGGTTTAATCAACCACCCCTTATTGAATAATTGTTGGGACACTTTTAGGATGTGTCAAAAATATTGTATATGATGGTGAGAGCCAATGATTTTTTATTATTTGTAGGTGCAGTTAGGTGGTGTTTTGGCGATGAAGAAATTAGAAATTGATCTTTTTTTAATATGTTAGGTAGTTACTAGGGGTATACATTAACGTATGCTTCTTAGTGGTTTTGGTGAGGATATTCTATGAAATAATTAGGTGGAAGGCATTTACTTTAGTTGTGTAGTTAGGTGTTATTGCTTGTAAGAATGTCTACAAGTCAAATATAGCAATGGATTGTGACTTAGAAATAGTTGAGAAACATCCTTCGTAGTTGGGTTGTTTACACTTATAGCTTTATCAATGGGCCAAACATGTCCCTCGGAATTGAACCCACTGGGAACACCTACCCTTTTAGCCTCATCATAATGGGCCACACATGTCTCTCAAGATTGAACCCAACTAGATGGAAGAACAAACCTAGCTCCCAACAAATCAAGCTACTAAGACAAGACAAACTAGAATGTTGTTATGTATTAAGTTCTTTTCATTAGATAATTAAAATAGATGGTCCAACAAAGTTCATCTCAACAATATACTTTGAAATAACTACATCAAATCCTAGGATTTAAATGTGGAGCTAACATTGATGTGTGAGAAGAGTTTAGGACCTTAAATTGAATTTGAGAATTTGTTTTGTTGGTTCTATACATGTTATTTCCTCTATAATACTATTCATTTGACATTTCAATTTCTCATTTTTTTTTACTTCTCACCTCTCTCTTTAGAGCTCTATGTACCATTGATTAAATTTTTATTTTGTTGTTATTTTGACCTAACATAATAGTGATTCCATTGTCAATGCCTTATTTTCTATAATCATCCAAATGAAAATATTTTTGGGTCATTATATGTCCACTATCTTCCAAAACTTAATTATTTTTCTTCTTAAACTAATCATCCCCTCATTTATTTTGCCACTAAAAGTTAAACCCCTTTTCCAGTTCTTTCTTGGCCTTTACCTAATTTTTCAAACCATCAATTTGATAAGCAACTTTAAAATTTACCTGTATCCATATATACATATACATATATGAAATAAATTTCAAATAAAATTATAGAAAAAAAAAGAAGTTAGTGATTCTATTGGTTGAGACTCCAAGATAAGTATCACACTATGCAACACCTACAATACTAAGATTTTAAGATGAGACTTCAAGATAAGCATAGACTCATTTATAATGGATCTTTGGATACTATAAGCTTGTCATTTTCTTGAATCACAATATGTGATCCTACATTATACACATTTAAGTATAAATCATAAACATTGAAACCTAAAATATTTCTTCATTTGGTGAAAGATAACTCCTCCCATTCCTGCCTCCCCCAACTTTATTTTAAATTATTATTATTTATTAATAATTATAAAATTAATTAACATATTAGAGAAAACACATATGAGTTATTTTAAAAATAAATAAAAATTGTAAATCGATATCATCCTAAATATGAATTTTAATTATTTAAAATATATTTTAAAGTATTTAGTCAAATTATATAAACTATACAACTGTTTCTGACTAAACCATACCAAACTTTTAATAAAATTGATAGAAAAATATAACATAAAATGTTAAAATACAATTAGGCTCTTGTCTTGTTGCTTTCCTTAAAGAATAAATGACAAAGCAGTAAAATCTAGAATCCAACCCACAACTAACAAAAGCAACAAAGCGATAAGGTGACATGAAAGGATTGTGGGGTAATGGAGCTAATGTTTAGAGAATTTTGTGGGGTAATAGGAAAATGGTCTAATGCTTTGGATAATCATTAGGCATAAAGAGTGCAAATAGAAATGAATAAGTCTATGTTGGAAAGTATATTCTACATGCAAGATGTAATGGTCCTTATTAGCGACCAGGAAAGAAAGCTTGGTGCATGTGGAATATGTTGCTTATCCCAGTACTTCCGTTCATACCCTCCTCTGTATTTATCATGAAAGAGTAACAAAATATACGCAAAATGACCAGTGATGCACCCACTTAATCTCCACATATAGTATTTACTTCTACTTTAAGCAACCAAAGTAAATATGGATTTGAAAAGTGAGAGAAACAAAGCATGGAATCCCTCTAGCCGAGAATAATAAAAAAATAAAATTTGATAATTGATATTACTAGGGGGGAGATGCCTAATGTTGTGAAGGGATCAGTAGTTGTTATAGTACTATTTCCCCCATGCCACTAGAAATTGAGAGATGTGCAACCAATATTTAAAATATATATATATATGTATATATATATATATATATATATATATATATATATATATATATATATATATATATATATATATATATATATATATATATATAATATTAAGTGAAAATATCTTTTAATTTATGTCCAAGTTTTCCCAAAATATTGACTAGGCCCACAACTGTCCATAAATAGTTTTTTAAATATCAAGAGTACAAAACATCTTTTGCCAGCTAGAAAACAAATGAAACTACAAATCCTTCCAAAATGGACTATTCCATAAGTACAAATTAATTATCACTTCAACCCCCACTGAATTGAACTGAAGCTATGTATCCCAAATGCACATTCATACCTACACATATAAAAAGTTGATGTGTGTCAGCCATAATTGTTGTGTTATTCAACAATTCAATCATTGTGTTCAATAAATGACACCCAAGCCATTAAATTTCCCATTAAAAGAATTCAAATCACATAGATCAACCGTAACAAATTCCTAACCATTGGATAACATCCAAATCAATCTAGATCACACATTCAAAGTTGAGAGATTTCAATTCATGTCAATCCTTACTACCAATCAAATTTAAGTGCAAAAAACTATAAAAGAAGTTCAACCCTTGTTGAAATTGCATTTTTTACATTCATACTATTCACCAACCCTGGAGACATACCATCACAGAACATTTCACAGTATATTCAGGTTTTTTATTGCAGTTTTTATAGAGTTTAATTAGAGTTTTGTTTTCATTTTCTCATAATAGCAAATCTTTGTCCAAATATACTGCTAACAGTTGTTTAGGCCTCAACATACCTTAAAATTGATGTGGAAGGTTTAGTGAATATGCGATCAAGTTGTATATCAGTAGGAAAATTAACCAAGAATGAATGACTACTATCAACAACCGAATCATAAATTTCACTTAAAATTTCAGAACTCAATAGATTGTTAACATTTATTCATGCCATGAGAAACTTGTAGTTCAGTAGGAAAATTAACCAAGCCAAATAATTGTAGTTCAGTGGGATGACATGTTGAATGTCAAAATCTATCATTAATTCTCCAATCTAAATAACTTCCTAACTATTAAGAAATGCATAAGTAGATGAAAAACTCCCTATGAGGATAACATAGTAAAAATATATGTTTTCTTCCTCTAAATGTAAACTATAGGATGAGAATGAAAATGGTTGTACCCGAATAAACTATACATGTTCTCATATCAAGGTTGAGGAGCTTGTTTGATACCATACAATGATATTTGAAGTCAATAAATATTAGAAGAATCCTACTCTTAAACATGAGGCTTCTCCATGTAGATTTTTTCATGTATGTCACCTTGTAGAAAGAGGTTCATAGCCTCAAACTAGTGCATTTAAATAGCTTTGGAAGGCAAAAGGAGACAACACAAGGAATATAGAATTCATCTTTACAATAGATGGAAAGGTTTTTAGGATATTCAACCCCCTCAATTTGTGAAAATATCTTTTCCACAAGACATGCCTTAAGTTTGTCAAAAAACTCATTTGTTATGTTAGTTAGTTTGTAAACCCATTTACAATGAACTAGGTTTTATATAAAATGAATGTTGGGAAAAACATCCTGGTGGGTGTTCATTTCGATTATTATGGCCAAGAGAAAATTGGTAAAGGCCATGGAAAAGGCTTTGAAAAGGCACAGAGGCCTTAATTGGAATTTTATTTATGAAAATAAAGCAAAATAGGAGAAAATGGAGGTGAAAGATCACAGGTTACATGTGAGGAGGAAAATGAAGGAAAATAATGGAAGATTGAAGAAATTAGAGGCATCAATGATAAGCAGGGTTATGAGGATAAACTCATAGCTTTTTGTTTGTTCAATTTTGGAATCAGTCTTAGAGGAGAACAACACCAAGAGGAGAATGAAAGAAAGAAAGCAAAGGAAGGACAAGGAAAGTAAAGGAAAAGCAAGGACCAAGAAAAGAAAAGTTGGATCAAGAATCTTAAGGAGGAATACTTGAAGTAACACAATGCATGTATGATTTCCTAGTTGGTTTTGACATGCATGGTATGTGCATGTTGGTATTTGGTGCTTTTGCTATCTTTGGTATGGATTTTGTTGGTTTTCGACAATGGATTTTAGCCTAGCCTTGCCATTTCAAGATAGCCATGATGTGATGGGAGTTTTCTTGTTTTGAGCTTTAGATTTCCTGAATATTTTAGATTGGGGTGAGGTGGTCTCAGGAAAATTCCCAAAGGCCTAGGAATCCCTTGAACGGTAATGGTGGCATACACGGTAAAGCCCGAGGGTGGAGATGGGAAAATTCCTTAAGGTATCGGAGAAGAAATTCTTATGCATCTAAGCTCAATTTGGTTTTGTGATATCGGCACCAGTTTAGGTGAGGTCACAATATGGTGAGGGTGGAGGTGGTTTAACCTCTAGATTCCCTTGGTTGTTTATGGATTGGTTTATCCAATGAGATCACATATTCATTCATGGAATTTGGCATGGGGGTGATTGGCTGAAAGAAAGATTTGGTTCAACCAATCTATGGTCGGGCGATACGTCGAAGTACCAAACCTAGTTAGCTTTTGCCTATGTTTAATAAGAGCTAAGTTTCCTTTGCTTTTGATGAGTATATGTACTTGTTATTATGTGGCTTTAATGGTTGTTCTCTCATTGTCATTTATCTAGTTATATGTTGGTTATAAGCATGGTTATTTGACAATTCTTAGTCATGGCTCTTTCCATGTTTTTATTTGTAACTGAATGAATAATGAATGCAAGACATGATTGATGTTATGATAACTAATGTGAGAAGACAATTATTCTTCTTGTTAAACCTATAATAATTTTTCATATCCTTATGTTCAAACTTTCTTTCATGACCTATAGGTTGCATGTTCATCATGTGTTTGATAGAATGAATGTAATGGTTTCGCTTGATTAGTTAAATTCGTTGATCAAATTTTATGTTAGAAGATTTTTCTTGGTGTCATTTATTGTCGCGGAAGGTCTCATCAAGTTCCAGGAAGTGGTTTGGATACTATCCCTGAAAAAGTGGCTTAAATATCATGGTCTCTAGCACAGAACTGGATGAAAAAGACTACCATCTCCCTCTTGAAGGCATTGTGGGAATGACTGGAGGGTTCCAATCACATGCATGCCTTGTCATGTGAGCAATTGGGGGTTTAATTCATTAAAATGCTAGGTTAACTCAGAGTTTGGGCACTTGGAGTGGTAGATTAGCTCTTGGGGGTCCTATAAAACTCAAGGGAGGTTTGTAAGGTATTGTTTTCTTGACTCCACTTACTTAAGGTCATATAGGAGGGTGACCCATAGAAGTAAAAGGTATTGATCCTAAACATGGGTTGGAATGTGGTATATGACCATCCCCAAATGGAAAACCATGAAAAGAAGTTGACCCACATGCCATGGAAGTCATGGATGTGGATGCAGCTGATGGAATACTTAACAGAATCGAAGGAATTGCACTAGTTGGCATTTCGTAAGGGAAAAAACTAGTGCTAGAGCTAAAAGGTTGGGTGCCCCCACTTGAAGATGGAATGGAAGTAGAGCCAAATATAACAGTGCTAGGAGTAACAAAAGGTATGGAAATCGTTCCTCCTCCTTGTATGGATAAAAGAGTTTGCATACTCGTATCACTCATGGTGGGCACCATGCTCCCAACATTGGTCATCGAAGGAAAATATCGAAATAAAACTAGGCTCGAAGGCCCATTGGTCAGATTTCCTACATATGATAAAATGTTTGGGTGATCAGGAGGAAGAGGAGAATTAGGAGTCAAAAGAGACTCTTGAAGCTCTTCGACCTCAATAATGTCTTTTGGCTGGAAGAGGACTCTAGAAAGATCTAGAGTGTTCCTCTCCAACTTTGTACTTGTGCCAGGTATATCTTGTAAATCAATAACACCAACCAGAGGATCAATCTCCAATGGGTTTGTTGCCACTGATTGAAAATCACTGGTAGAATTTCTCCTACGCCTTTGAGGAGAAGGATTAGGACTCATAGGTGAAAGCCCACAACCCCTCCTAGACCGACGAACTGGACAATCAACCACATTTAATTATTTTTAAGAAATCTAATTAAAGACTCAAAAAAAGTTGTAAATATAGGCCAACTAGGAGCAAAGAGCACTCTCTAAAAATCCCTAAAGGTACATTCAATCAAACCACTTCCAAGTATTTCTACTTCGGGTGATGAGGACCAGACACGAAAATACAAGAAAGCGAAAATCGATGGCCTTTCAAAAATATTCTAGGGTAATGACGACCTAGGCCTACTAGTGAAGTTATCAGAAATAGTTATGCTGACCTCCAGACAACACCCTTTTCTGGTGCAAGCACCCAATATTCATAAGTGCTCCCTCCAGAAGTACTGATGAATGTGATGCAACGTCTGCCTTAGGTGCCACGAGATTCCCCTCCGTAGCCACCTATGTGATCCCTAGGAGAGGAAACTATGAGAACCAGTTTTTATCAAAATTCAGGTGGATTAGTTGTGAGGTTGGATCCAACAAGTAGGAGAGGGGTTATCTCTCTTCCTTTTCTTCACTCTCCCTTATGCTTAGCTCTAAGTCATGGAGATTTAATGGTCTTTCTAACGATATTGGATTTCGCTCATTATTCAAGTTCTATGTTTGATAATTTGAGTGTCCTTGGAGAGTTAACTCTCCACTCACCTATTCCAACACCCTAAAGAACATAAACTTGTTGGCGTTTTTTAATGAAAAAATAAAAAAGTTCTAGTTCTTTTTATTAGATCACTTGATTTTATAGGGTTGTTCCTTATGTCAAGGGTATAACGAGAGTGAAACTGATGATGTTTTCAATGCAAAAGAAACCAATAGAAAATTAAATATATGATGCAATTGTTTTCTTTCGATGAAGAGGGATTTCTACTTGGTTCTATGAAAAACTTATATAAGAAAAATACTTTTCTTTTCTTTTCATAAACACTCCACACACACTCAAAATCTGAAAAGACTAAGAATGATTATGATGCAAACTAACCTAATGCAAATTTAAATGATGATGCAATATCCCGTGAATACTCACATTATAAGCAAAAGTGTTTCTTTATAAGGTCAATAAGCCGACTTGACAATGAAGAGAGAAAAAAAATTTAAAAACAAATTTTCCTCAAAACCAAGCAAAACAAATTGACAAAAAGATCACACTTGCTTAAAAACAAAACCAAAAGAAACCAAAAACCCAAAAGCTTGCAAAGAAAAAGAAAGGAAAAAGCTATGTTTTTGTCTTTTTCTTTTAAAGAAACTAAAGAAACTTTTGAGGTCACAAAAAGAACTACTAAATTCCAAAGATCAAGAAACAAGCACAAGGAGCTCTTATACCTTGCAAGTTATAAAACTCATTAATAATTGAAACTTGAAATAAGAAGGACTACAAACTCGCACAAACTGAGTTGAACAATAGTAAAAGACTTCAACAAACAAACAAAATGTCAATAAATAAAAACTCTCAAGATTTCCAAAGAAACACTAAAAAAGCATGAAAATCAGTAAAGCCACACCAAAAGGAAAGAAAAGAAACTCAATTTGAAATCTGGGCATGAAATCAAAACCAACTTCTTGTTCTGGAAAATCAGAACATCCAAGAACTTCCGACGGAAGCCTTGAATCCAAGACACAAACAAAAAACTTGTTGTAAACGTAATCCTAGGCCAACTAAGATTTTCATTGAGAAAGAGATTGGAAAATGAAAACTTGCAAGAGAATAGAGTTCTACAGACAGTGGATGACCAAAAAATAGCAGAATTCACCAGGAAACAGATCTAACTAAGCAAAAGATTTTGAAAAAACAATCCAAAACTATGTATATGCGATTGTATAAAGACACAAAGGTGTGCACACGCATTTCAAACACCGGAAACACACATATACGCGAGTCTAATTGAGGAACCTAGCATGTATAAGCGACTATACTCCAAGAAAAAAGCATATAAAAGACTTAATCAAGAAAAACGAAAATCGAGGCCTGATACAAAAGATCAGACTTGATGCTTGGGATGCTAATAAGTCAAATAACACTGTAAAAGCAAGCAATAAAGAAAACAAACCCTGATTGGAAATAAACAACACAAACTAGGAAAACAAGAATGTGTTCCCCAACAGAGTCGCCAATTTTGTTGTGGGTGTGAGCACCCTAGGGTCTTGGGTTGAAAACCCCAACATAGAGGAGGGAAAATAGTAGCAAGAAATGCATAGAAAACAATTTAAATGCTTATACTACTGAACTGGGAAGAAGTGACATTACCCGGAGGTCCTACGTTTGGGTAGATCTCGTAAGGTTCAAACCCTCTGCTTTTTCTGATGCCTTTGAAACCTGTAAGTTACCCAAGCAAAGCATATAAAACATTAGTAACATAAATAATATTCATGATATATACGTTAGATCATATAAGAAAATGAAAAATTACGCATTAATATAATATTTATAAACAAATCATAACATGGATAAATGCATAAACATGATAAATATCAGGAACAAAACAATAGTTATTTATTAATGTAAGCTACAAGAAAGGTGGAAAAGTACAACTCGTGTCTTCCTCCAGCTCCAAGTAGAACCGTCCTCCAGATCTATCCTGTCCCGACCTCAACAGTCTTCCTCCATCAACATACAGAAGGATATCTCAAGAGGGATGAAGGATATATGAAAAGAGGAAATGAGACACTAGTACAAAATGGCTAATTAGTTACTAAAAAAATGACTAAAATTTGCATATAAATGACCATTTTTTAGTCGGTGACCAGTGGTAGCTAATTTACAGTATCTTATAATGCGACCAAATTTTAGTCATTTTTAGCTTAGTCATTAATTGGTTGTCTCAATTTCATTGTCTAGTAGTATATTTAGTCATAAATTTGGTCATTAATTTAGTCATTGATTTAGTCATTAATTGCCACAATTAATGACCAAATATACAACAAAATATATTACTATATGGTCACCTGAAAAAACCAATTAATGACCAAAGAAATATGACCAAAATGTTGGTCGTGTTATAAGATAATGTAAATTAGCTACTAATAGCCATATGTATGCAAATTTTAGTCATTGTTTGAAACCAATTAATGACCAAAGAAATATGACTAAATTTTGATCGTGTTATAAGATACTATAAATTAGCTACTAATAGTCGTATATATGCAAAATTTAGTTATCATTTGTAATCACAAATTTATCATTTGTAGTAGTCATTTATCTTTTTTCAGTAATTTCGTATTCATTATATAAATGACTAATTTAGTAGTTTATATTCATTTCATTTATTTTCATTAATAATTATTGTAAATGCCTAATTTAGTTGTATATTAATTTTGCTTTTGTTCATAATTAATCAATATAAACTACTAATTTATTAGTTTTCGAATGATTTTATGTGCTCATTATTAATCAACACAAATTACTTAGTATGATTTTGCGACTAAATTAAAAATATGTTATACAATGTGCACTGGTTCATCTAATATGAAAATGAAAAGTTACATATGTTAATTACAATACTAAACAATATCAAATGAAACTATAAATAATTTCAACCACATAAATTATATTATATGAAATGTCAAGTATTACAAAATGAGTTTACAACTTAATATTGGCTAGACTACAATTTACACATGAAATGTTGTTTCATCACTACAAAACATTTTCATTATGTTGCCAAAGAATTGCAAGTGAATTCACCAACTCTGAAGACTTTACCATCAATCTCTATGTGTGTGTCTTATGCAGGATATTGGCTTTAAGGGTATCACTAGACTGGTTCTCTTCTCTCTCTTTTTTCATTTTTCGCTCGAGTGTTATTGTTTTCCTCTTTCTTCAAATCCTATTTTTGACCATCAACACTAAATTCCTTTTCTAAAAACAAAAGAAGATACAATGTTGAGTGTAATATGTGAAATATGATGAACACTGGAATATAAAATAAAGTAGAGTATGAAGGATTTATATGACATATACCTCAACATCAACAATGTTAAAGTCATTTCTCCCCATAAAAGCTAGAAGCTCGAACAAGATTTCTTTCGTTGAGCGATAGTGGCCACTATGTGGTTAGATGACTTGTACAAACAAAGAAAATAAAATTTCACCATAGAAAATAACACCTCAATAACTTATTATTCAACCTTCAGGGAAAGCTTAGGCACAACCATGCTAACTAAGTTACATTCTAAAATCTCAAGCTATAAATAACTTTTGAAAACTGATAATCTCGGGTGTTATGTCTAATCCTTTTTGTTTTATTCGCAACAACATCTCATTCTCTAACGCATGAACTTTTTCAAGTATATAAACATCATGAAAGTAAACTTTTCTAATAGTCATGAAAATATTTCAACACAACAATTAACATAATTTCAATCAATATCGTGTAATACTAGTTTCATCTTCAAGCTTTGGTTGTTGTTTAAATGGACATGATACCAATTATTTTCAATTTCATAGTTAATATACAAATAAAAATCAAAAGTGATGCGTAAAATATAAGAAAACAATAAAGAGAGGATATCATGGAATGGACGTTGCAATTATAAAATAATTGTTTACCTATAAATCGATGTATTTTGAGACATTCCTAAAACATTTTCTTGCCCAAAATAACCATGAGGTGAAAGAATCACAACATTAAAAACATCGATGGACAACCTATGCTCAAATCATTTTTAATTTTGTCACTTAAAAAATAATTGAAACAAGATATAGCACTGATCTCAAACAACTTACAAAAAAAATCCTTAGTGGCTCAAACTCTCCATCGTTTGTATTAGAGCTTAGAAGGATTTTGTATACTCGTATTAGGACTACCTACAATATGCCACTTGTCTTTAGTAAAGTTCAACAACATATTACACTCTTTAAATGGAAAATCAGATATAGTTTCAATAAACAGACTGAGAAATTAAGAGTGAAATGCATATGGACACTAATACCATTGAACAGACAATATGTTACCAATAATAAGATTGTTTTTAAGAACTTAAAGGAGGACCAAATACCAACCCAAGCATGATTTAAGAGCCTTTTGAAGATTTCCATACTTCTTTCTCGCGGACCCTTTTAGCATGCATTCGAAAGATCGGGTAACAAAGTAACCTGTAGTTCCAACCATTGAATTAAAATAAGAAAATGTTATTTTCAGCCTCTTGCTCTTGGGAGTGTTTCTTTTACATTGCCCCTATTTCTGAGTGTGTCATCCCATCATCCAACCTACATAGGGAAAACAAATATATTCAGTTGTTGAATATATTGGAAATCAAATGTAAAATTAACTCAACTTGATCTTTACATGGCATAGTCATAATGAAATGGTACAATAGAAGCATGCTAACTCAGAAACAAAATATGATGAAAAAGAATAATGGAGCGTTATTTACTGCCATAGAATTTTATCTGGCCACAACAGTCGAAAGGATGTCATATATCAAAATATTCTCCTCATTGGTACATGCATTTCCTTATTCCATGAAATCCTGCACATCTGCTACCTTCTTACTAGACATGACCCTCGATCCCAAAGCTTAAGCGTAGAGAGAATAGATCTTCTGCAAGCATGCATGAAACTTGATATTCATGGTCAAACCAATGAACGTGGCAGTGACATTGAGATTTTTCATTATTAGCTAACATTGTTTACCTAGAACAATGTTCTTGGTAACTAGAATTTCTCGTTCTCATTCTTGGTACATGTTTCTTGCATTGATCATCATAGACAACTCGATGTCATAAATTCAAATAGAGATCAATATTTAACCATAACTCTTATAGTCAAATATTAAAGTCGATCTTGCATATTGAATTTTAAGGAATTTCTCATCATATCCCTGTAAATTCCTAATTTAAGATCCGAATATCATGGACTATAACCAATATGATTAGCCTCGCATATTTCATCACAAAAATAATTCTCCTTATATAATGACCCAATTTTAAATTAAAGTCATGGCCTTCAAAGTTGTCATTACAATCATCCATCATTAGCCTCAAATGAGGGCATGTATATTATGGCTTTAAATGAAAACTATAATCTAATTGAAAGATACAATTTATGAAGCATGCATAAATATTTGAAGATGTAATCAATGTGAAGTATGTAATTTATACAACATATTTTAAAATTTAAAAATAAAAAATAAATAAACATGTAATTTATACCACATGTTTTAAAATTTAAAGATAGAAAATAAGTAAAAATAAATAGTAATAAGTAAACCAGCATAGATCCATCTTTACTCTAGATCTACCAAGCGCCCAGAGGGATCAAATAATTTTTCACTCTATACGCTTAGTAGATCTAGAGTAAAGATGGATCTATGCTGGTTTAATTCCCCTTTTAAATAGGCTACATTCCACACGAATACCTTGGGTCAATACCATGTGCCATCTTTATTTTTATTAATATTAATATTAGGGTTAATAATGTTTTTTTGCATGGTATTAATAATAATTTGGCCCATGGTATTTGGCCCATAGGGTTCACCTAAATAAAACCTCTTTTTTGAGTGTTCCTAAATATAAAGTGAATTATGGAGTAAATATAAAAAATGATTTTATTTATTTACCATACCTCTAGTTTATTTATATTTTTATTAATTTACCATAACTCTTTTATAAATATGGTATTTGGCCTAGAAGCTTTATTTATTTACCATACCTTTAATTTATTTATATTTATATTTATTTACCATACCTTTGGAGTAAGTATAAAAAGAGGTTTTATTTATTTACCATACCTGCACTTTATTTATAATTTTGTTTATTTACCTTACCTATTTTTTAAGTGGTCATAAACCTCTTTATATTTTAAATTTATATTGTGTTTATATATAATAATAATTAGATTGATTTTTAAATAGGACTAGATTAAAAATGTTTACGTTTACATTTACATTCACATTTTTATGTGGGATCTACCCCATACTAGGTTGTAGAGCGCCTCTCGGCACAATAAATAATAATACTTAAAAACTAAATAATAATAATAAGTAATAAATAGTGACTAAATAATAATAGTAATAAATAAATAAATAAATGGATACATAGTAACAAGTATAAATAATACATATTTAAATTTAAAAGGTTTACATAAATATATTATATTTTTACCCAAAACTTTATACATTACCCATAAATGTTCTTAATCTTTATTGAAATCGAGGTGTTATGGGTGTTTGGGAGTCTAAGTGAAATTTTAGTAAAAAAAAAAAAAAAAAAAATTAAAAGCAAAAACACAAGTTTATTAAAATGCATAATCTATAAGTCCAAATGTTTCGAGTTTGGGATAAAAATAAAATGACCAATCTATGTAAGTTCAAATGTGTAGGAGTTCTGGATAAAAATAAAATGACCACTCAAATAATACCCAGATTCTCAATAAAAATTCATAATGCGGAAACCTTTTAAAAATAATAAAAACTAGTTTATTTGAAAAAACACGGTCCGGGGAGATTCAGAAGTTTGAGAGATTCTAAATAAGATCTGACAATGTGGAAGGTTGTTAAAAATAATAAAAACCACTTTCTTTGGAAAGCACGATCTCGGGAGATTCAGAAGTTCCATAGGCTAGGGTGTGGGGGCTATGGAACATGTTTAATGCTATGGATATTTAGATATCTGACTCTAGATGGCTAAAACATTTTTTATGTTGGACATTTTATTTGCAAAAGCACTATATAAAATATTTATCAAATGCGAAATAATATTCAGAAAATAAATTATACCGAAGAAATAATTAGATCCATATATATCCGAGATCTGAGGTGTAAACAAGCTCGTAATTTGTAAAAATGCCCGAACTTCAGATCATGTAAGGAGAAAAAATGAAATTTATTAAAGAAATGCATATAAAGTGGATTGAAACCATGTAAGGAGAAAAAACAAATTTATTAAAGAAATGCATATAAAGTGGATTGAAACAGAATTGTATTTTAGAAAAATGCGTGGAATCTAGACTTACTCACAAAATATTAAACCCTGACTTATGTTTTGCAGGTCCAAGCTAAGCTAGAACTGCAGATTCTCCACCTTCCTCATTCTCCACATTAATGTTCAACGTACTCCTTATTTCCTAGGGATTGGACGTATACACACAAAGAGAGGAACAAACCTCATCCTGGCTAAAACGATTCTCCACCTTCCTCATTCTCCACATTAATGTTCAACGTACTCCGTATTGCCTAGTGATTGGACATATACACATAGAGAGAGGAACAAACCTCATCCTCGCTAAAATGTCCCACCTAGAAGATGCGCTCAAATAGTTCCCCACCTGTTGCGTATTCCATGAGTATAGCTAGATGGGTGGGAGTCAACAATACCTCCTTGAAGCGAACTATGTTGGGATGCCACAGAGATTTATGATTAATAATCTCCGGCTTCACATTTTCATCAATATTCCTCCAGTTCTAGGCATCATATTTCCCCCACCAAGCACCAACCCCCTCCCAAAAAGATCGGGCAGTAACTGTACCCAACCAATAGAAAAGAGGTTTCTTCCCTAAGCTATGTTGGGAGGATTGGGCGCCATTATGGTGACACAACTTAATGAAAATAGCACAGAACAATGCAGAGTAGATCTACTGAAAATCTAGTCTCACCAAGGAGATTTAGATCAGCTACCATCCCAGAAATAGTTCCAACTTGTAAAGCAATGCCAATTATCACGAAAGAATCTATGATATATAACCCCTAGGGTTTATCGCCAAAGCACCCTAAACACCAAATTTACCGCCTCTACATTTCAATCATTTTTTCAAGTTGTAAAAAAATGTCAATTATCACGAAAGAATCTACGATCTATAACCCCTAGGGTTTACCACCAAAGCACCCTAAACCCCAAATTTACTGCCTCTACATTTTAATCATTTTTTTTCGTTGTGATCAATTAAATTCCAGTCTATACAGTTATACCATGGTGGCAAACTTTCTCAACAAGAACAAAAAATTCAATGAGAAAATAAGGGTAGAGGAAGAACTAAAAAGTAAAGCAAGAAACTTGAATTGCTAAAAAGAAAAAAGAAAATGTTGGGTGTGGAGCCTAATTATCTTCTATACTCAAAGGTATCACCACATTGGACCCCAGTTTGTAATGGAAATATTCGCTGCATGGGGGGTCTAGGGGGATACAGCTGCAACCTTTGGGAGCCCCACCCCTGGCGGGGGGATCGGGGGCAGAGTTCCAGAAGCTAAGAATAGATGTAAAATTGCCTTGTAAAATGTTGTAATTTCGTAGTCAATCTGCGTCATTCATTAGGCAGAGATCTGAAACTAGCAATTATGTTTAATTTAGGGTTTTTTGCCCTAGAAGGCAATCCCTCGCTATATATGAGGGAATTGTATTGCATCTAGGCATATTTGTATTCTGAGTGAGGAAGAGAGAGGAGATTGAGAGCGAAGAGTGAATTACAGTGGATCTACTGTAGGTTGTATCTCTTCAGTTGGCTAGATAATATAAAAAGAAGGACTGGGTGTTTCTCCATGGACGTAGCCCAAACTGGGTGAACCACGTATATTTGTGTCTCGCTTGTTTTATGCATTTTCTGTGTTTATATTTCTGCAATATTCTATGTGTTCCATTGCTCTTTAATATATAATTTTCTAACACAAAGATTGAAAAATACCTTGGAATCTCAACAATTTAGATTAGATCCCGGCAAGCATGAGAAGATGGCTGGAAGAATCATGTAAATTAGACATGCTTATTGATCTAACATGCATGTGTTGCAATAAAGCCAATCTGAAGCCTTTGTTTGTTTCATATGAGCCCCTGTTCATTGCTTTCCATAATAGAAATGCCAATTTTTACACGTAGCATCTGACTTGTTATAACAATTTAGTGAAATATTTATTTATACTCCTTTCACTTGCAAAAGAATTTTATTTGAGCCGATTTGGGCACACGAGTCTAAATAGTTTATAATAGGCTAGTGGATTATAATAAATTATTTTGATAGCATGTCATGCACTAAAATTTATTTGTTTACACTTTTCACATTAAATTTTATTTTACCAAGTTTCCTAAAATGATATTAAAATTACTTTTCAAATAAAAAAAATGGCTATATTTTTTAATATTAAAATTTAGTTTTAATTTGCTCCAGGGTGTGGATTAGTTGATGATGGAATAGGTTGTTAAGGCATTTTTTATAATGTTATTTATTTAAACTTAGATTAGCTTAGTGTACCGCGTGTGAGGTAATGTGGGCATACTTGGAGGTGATTGTGTTAAAATTGATTTTCAAATACAATAAAATTGATATATTTTTAATATTAAAATTTAGTTTTAATTTGCTTCATGGTGTGGATTAGTTGATGATAGAATGGGTTGTTAAGGCATTTTTTATAATGTTATTGGTTTAAACTTATATTAGCTTAGTGTAGGACGTGTGAGGTAATGTGGGTATGCATGGAGGTGATTGTGTTAAAATTGATTTTCAAATAAAATAAAATGGCTATATTTTTTAATATTAAAACTTAGTTTTAATTTGCTCCGTGGTGTGGATTAGTTCATGATGGAATAGGTTGTTAAAGCATTTTTATAATGTTATTGGTTTAAACTTAGATTAGCTTAGTGTACCACGTGTGAGGTAATATGGGTATACTTGGAGGTGATTGTGGTAATGGATAGAATCGATCACTGTCACAGAAGTACAAGCTCGCTATATTTGTCTATTTTTCCATATTCAAAAAATAACAAGAACAATAATAATCTTATTTTTTTTATTTCATTGAATTAATTATTTATCAAAATTAGTTGTTATTAAAATCTCATAATTTTATTGGAGGTATTTTAGGTGATGGAAATAAGGTAAAGTAATTTTCTTGTACGAATTTTCTAAGTTCTGTCTTCACTCAAACACTCTCATAGAAATAAAAGTCTTAACCCCACCTACAATGCCTAAAATACAACTCTCAAGCAAGCCACCCAATGTCACATTGGTGGCCTTCTTTCACTCTTTAGACTACACTGAAGGATATCCTTGTCTAAGGGGGGAATCCATAAAGATTGGGCTAAGCTAGGTCATTGCGTAATGAAGGAAGGTTCCTTAACAAAGACTAGTGATTTGATACTACTCACTCTTAAAGTAAAAGGTTAGGGATAAGTGTGTGAATAGTCAAACAAACCATGAATTATGAAATTTTTTTGAATGATTTTAATTAGAAAACTATGCGTATTCATGCAACAAAATTATACTTGAAAAATGAAGAATAAAACTTTCTCAATTAACCATGTAACATGAGATGATAGTGAAGCATATATACAATGGCACAATAGAAATAGAAAATGAATCATAAATTGTGTCTATACAAGTAAGGCATTAGATCATTCATTCATCATATTCATTAGCATTGGAGATTGAGAAGTTTTTATCATCATCAAGAGACCATTCCATAATTAAAAGATCATACACCAATAGTATTAACTATGTTTGAGATGTTAAAGAGTTATGTGTTTGCAATGATAAATAAATGAAATATTCAAACTGTTAGTTGTTACTAAGGAAAATGAAGACAACAAAGTTGAATGTGGACCACTTACACATTTGTAACATTCAAATGTCATCCATTTATCATCAATTTATCACCATTTATAGTTGGGTAGTTTGTAAATGTATAAGTGTGACCCAAATGATGTATTTTTAACATTCCAAAGTGTGTAATTACAACTAATGAACCATGAGAAATACCATTAGCATGTGAACACATTAACCACTATGTATTTAGAGAAAATTTCCATTAATACTAGAGACCAATGTAAGCTTTAAAGCACCCCTAAACAATAAGAAATTCCATATCATGTCAACATTAAATACCTAAGAATTGTGTGCTTTGTCTAAATTGTGTGTAGAGTGCACCAATAGTGGCACTATTGGGCTTCCATCACTATCTTGTTAATGTGTGTTAAGATGTGACATTTCAAATTAGAAATTGATCATACATATATAAAAAGGCAAGCAAGTAAACAGTCAATATAATCTTAAAAAATAGTGAATTGTTATCCTTATGAACCAAGTCATTTCATGTTCCCATGCATTGATTTGTGGAAGGGTGTGGTTAAAATGTCAAATGTGTTAAAAAAATGTAAGAAAAAAAATGTATCATGAACAAAATTTGACCATGATGAAAATTTGTAAACCCTTTTCACAATTATTAAAGAGCTTAAATATCAAGGTGTTTCATGCATTCATGTACTCATGTGAAGCTTAAGATTGTTTACTATGTCATATATATGTTACCTAGATATGTCAAACCCAACATGAACAAGTATAAATATGATAATGTATCCTTACAAGTAAAGCATTAATCATTTTTAGTTTATGCTAATAATTTTTAATTTTGTCACTTATTCTCTAGTTATATATTTTATTCCTAGACTAAATTAATTATTTAAGTTAGTCACCTTTAGTTGAGTCACTTAATTCTAGTCATTTATTTGACCCATAGACTAAATTAGTCATTTATGTTAGTCACTTTTAGTTCGGTCATTCAAAATTGCTCAAATCTAGTAGTAATTCACTTGAAATAATTGTCATGACTAACTACTAGCGATCCTAAAGCTTGGGGAGTGCACGAGGCATAGGGATTTCGTCAGAATTGATCAGGAATAAATCAACAATAATATCAATATATCATCTCTTCTCCTCTTAGGCCTTCCCATGGAGGTTTATTTATACTTCTCCAAATTAGTTTTTGTTTTTGTTTTTGTTTTTTTTTTTGTTTTTGTTTTTGTTTTTTTGTTTTTTGTTTTTATTTTGTTTTTGTTTTTGTGTTTTTTTTTTTTTGGGAAACAGTTGGGCCACGAGCTGCAGTAGGTGAGTAACAGGTAAAATCCGTAAAATCCACCCAAAATTAAGGATATTTATCATTTTTAAGTATTTTAACACATATACGCGGGTTGGGTATATACTGACCCGCGTGTACACGCTTTTAACACAGAGCAAAGTAGCGCATAGGAATAAAACAATGTTTTTAGATTTTGGGACCAAGTCTGGAAAGGAAGGGTTTCCCTAGGCCATAACCAAAGTTCTAGATCTACCAAGAGTGGTAAATGGTGCTATAATGTCTAGATTCTTGCGCACGTCAGGCACGATCACTCGTTCCTAAACTAGTGCAGGAGATGTATGATCATCAGGAGTCGACACTCTATGAGACTGCAAAACTCTATGTTGAGACTCTTCGAATGAGATGTTGTGCATCTCTCCCTCCGGATGATCTTTGAGGATCTCAGTGCCTCCTTTGTCGCTTGAGACTTTCTCATCATCTGGATGCGGTGAGGCAGGTAAGTCAACCTCTTGGTGTTGAGACATAAGGTCAATGTCATGTTCTGATTCCCATTGCTCTATATCCATATCCAACTATTGAAGTGTTTTCTCTATCTCACGAGCGAAGTCCTACTCCTACAATGGTTCACCCTGTTTGCCTGATGCTAGCTGTTCTGATGAATCCACTACCTATACAGGCATTTTTTTCATCTATTTGCACATGCTGCGCCCCTTGCTGTACATGTTTCTACTCCACTTCTCTCTCCTATTTTTGGAGCTCTTGTTCCTTCTGGAGTTGCTCCTTTATCTCATGCAACTCCTTCTCTGCTTCCTCCATTATTCTCTTATCCATTTTCCTTTACGCTATTCACTTGTCACATTGTTGCCTCTTCACCTCTACAACCATAGATGCTTTCTCTACCAATGGATTTGCTCAGAACTTATAGCTTTTCTCTTCCTCCATGTGATCGACAATCTCCCTCTTGCCCTTGTCACACACTGTTATGCTTGCCTCTGTTTTTATTGCTGTTGATGTTGGTGCTCTCCGGAATGTTGCTTCACATTGTTTCGCTAACTACTCCATAGTGAAGTTGATTGGTTTATTGAGTCTAGAGGAGTTGTAACAGTATCTCCATGGGTCCTCCTCCACCCAATGACATGCCTCGTGGATCCAATTGAAATGTACTCTCATGAAGTGATATTTCACAATACAATGTGGGTCATATGAATTGTAACTGCGGAGGTCAAATTGATACTTCTTCATCAATTCTTCCTTGAAATCTGCTTGCTTTAAACTCTGAATATTATATAACCTAATCCACAATGCAAGAGCTGGCCAAGGCGACTTCTTCTTCTGGTTCAGTCTAGTTGTCAATCCTATCGAGATGTGATATGCTACTTCCTGCATGACAAGTATGTCCGAGGAAAACTTCGGTAGAACATGTGGAGGCTTCTCCACACTAAAAATCTATATAAAGGTGTCAGACAGTGAGGCATACCAATCAGAAATGTCTATCAGTGCCTCCATTGCTTCCTTCGATATGCAGGGTGGATCCTATTCGAATATAACGTTGTAGACTAGGGTGACAAAATGATCAGACAACCGTGTGATTTCTCCACTGAAGCTGAATTTCGACAACAACTTATAATACGTGTTCACAATAGTCTCCGCCGGTGACCATGCCCACTCCAAGCCCAGGAACTCCTATCAGGCACAGATTGCATCTAAGATGTAGGTGGACATGTAGATCTTTTCTTGCATACCTCCAAATGACGGTTGAGCCTTCATTACCTATTCCTTCAGCTGATGAGCCAACATGTTGGACCAGTTACATGGTTTACCCTCTATGGCCAGTTGGTTTAGCATGTTCACCCAAATCTGCGGGAAGGCTTTTGTGCTTTCTTGTCCACATAGTCGACATGAAAATATGACCGTATTGATATGCCTTCCGCAGTATCTATGTCTTATAGATCTGGTTCAGTGTCATCCTGAATCTAGCCGGATCCTTTACCCAGTTCTTCAGAATGTCACTGGAGTTGGCATTGTTGCTGGGTAAGATGAAAGGAGTCTCCATGATAGTCATGAGCTTTGACATCTAATACACTTCATCATAATCTTGTGCCCAAAAGGTGGGAAGTTTCATCCTGCTAACACTTCTTAGAGTCATCGTCTTGGGATCAGTGTGTGAGATGATCCAGTGATCATGTCTGCACATGGGAACTCAAGGTATCTGCATGCAATCCGATACAAGATGAACTTGTGAATGTTCACATACACCTGACGATCTTCGAGGTCTTCCGCAAAAGTGCCTTCAAATGCTTCATTGACCTCATGCCATTTTAGCTTCATGTCCTTGTTTAGAAACAACTTGCCCCTCATAAATGAGAAAAAAAGTCCTAGAGGATACTGTCTAGGCAGAAATGTACATTTCTAAAGAGGAAGACAGAGCCCTCCTTCTCTAGATTGTGCAATGTTGTCCGAGTGAGGCAGAGTCCAAACCAAGGCTGCCCACACCTGCCGATGGAAAATTGAAAGAAAATCTGAAAGTGAATCCATGGTGACACTAAGTGAAAGAAGAAGCGATTGATCATGCATGCAAGTATTGAATGAAATATTCAGTAAACAGATCAACATGCATGTGGGTTAAGTGAGTTGTTGAATTGGTGATCGTTCGTGCAAAACAGTTTCATGCATGCGACAACAGTGAGATAGGAACAAAAAGTAAAAGGGTGCTAGTATAAGCTAGTATGCATGTAAACAACAATAAGAGTTCAAAGAAATCAACGAAACAACACTCGCACAAGTGAAAACACAAAAAGGGATAGAAATGATGAAAAAGACAAGTTGAGAACACTTACTGTGAATAGCTGAGCCAAATGTGTCGAAGAGTCCTGGATATGTCATGGGATGTCAGAGCTCCAAGATCGATGTGAAAGAATGAGCTCTGATGCATCGAATAAATAATTTTGAGCTCTTGACGTGCATGCCACCAATCTAAGAAAAAGAGACACTTTGAGGAAAGTTTCTAAAATGAAGTTTGCATGTAAACTCTAGTTGCTAGAAATAGCTCCCTGAATCATGGGATTCTTTTGGATGTTGCCTTTTTCTATTCTTGGAAAAATCAAGCCATTCATGCAAGCCAAGTTTCCTTGGTCTTGGATGGAACTAGTCAACCCAACTACTCATGCATGAAGTTTCTCAACTGTTGGGAGAAAATGCACATTTCTGGATGGGAGCTGGGTTGGCTGCCCATGAGATTTGTGCAATTTCTAGGAAGAGCAACTGACTGCTGCCTAGGATTGCACAATTCCTGGGCTGAGAAAGCCTACTTGGAGGGATTGTGTAGTTTTCTCGGTGAATCCTGACTGGCAAGATTGTGCAATTGTGGAGCCCAATAGACTGCCCAATAGGATTGCACAATTTCTAGAGGGAAGGTTGGTTTCCCTCCAGAATTGAAAAATTTCTTGTGGGAGTTGCACAGCCTGTAGCTGGACCAAGTCTGGGTGATCAACCTATGAGGGGAATGCATCAAGCTTGGGTCATATCCATCACCTAGAATGTTATCTTATCATGCAAGCAAATAGTTGAGATGTTATCTTCTCATGCAAGTAGTTGTGGGACAATTTTATTATGAAAAGTTACAATGGAGGTTTAATCAACCAGCCCTTATTGAATCATTGTTGGGAAAATTTTAGGACGTGTCAAAAATCTTGTATATGATGGTGAGAACCAATGCTTTTTTATTATTTGTAGGTGCAGTTAGGTGGAGTTTTGGTGATGAAGAAATTAGAAATTGATCTTTTTTTAATATGTTAGGTAGTTACTAGGGGTATACATTAATGTATGCTTCTTAGTGGTTTTGGTGAGGATATTCTATGACATAATTAGGTGGAAGGCATTTACTCCAGTTGTGTAGTCAGGTGTTATTGTTTGTAAGAATATCCACAAGTCAAATATAGCAATGACTTGTGACTTAGAAATAGTTGAGAAACATCCTTTGTAGTTGGGCCATTTACACTTCTAGCTTTATCAATGGGCCAAACATGTCCCTTGGAATTGAAACCACTCGGAACACCTACTCTTTTAGCCTCATCACAATGGGCCACACATGTCTCTCAAGATTGAACCCAACTAGATGGAAGAACACACCTAGCTACCAACGACTCAAGCTACTAAGACAAGACAAACTAGAACGTTGTTATGTATTAAGTTCTTTTCATTAGACACTTAAAATAAATGGTCCAACAAAGTTCATCTCAACATTATACTTTGAAATAACTACATATAATCCTAGGATTTAAATGTGGAGCTAAAATTGATGTGTGAGAAGAGTTTGGGACCTTAAATTGACTTTGAGAATTTGTTTTGTTGGTTCTATACATGTTATTTCGTATTTAATACTCTTCATTTCACATCCCAATTTCTCATTTTTTTTTACTTCTCACCTCTCTCTTTAGAGCTCTATGTACCATTGATAAAATTTTTATTTTGTTGCTATTTTGGCTCATCACAATGGGCCACACATGTCTCTCAAGATTGAACCCAACTAGATGGAAGAAAACACCTAGCTCCCAATGACTCAAGCCACTAAGACAAGACGAACTAGAATGTTGTTATGTATTAAGTTCTTTTCATTAGACACTTAAAATAAATGGTCCAACAAAGTTCATCTCAACATTATACTTTGAAAGAACTACATATAGTCCTAGGATTTAAATGTGGAGCTAAAATTGATGTGTGAGAAGAGTTTGGGACCTTAAATTGACTTTGAGAATTTGTTTTGTTGGTTCTATACATGTTATTTCGTATTTAATACTCTTCATTTCACATCCCAATTTCTCATTTTTTTACTTCTCACCTCTCTCTTTAGAGCTCTATGTACCATTGATTAAATTTTTATTTTGTTGTTATTTTGACCTAACATAATAGTGATTTCATTGTCAATGCCTTATTTTCTATAATCATCCAAATGAAAATATTTTTGGGTCATTATATGTCCATTATCTTCCAAAACTTAGTTATTTTTCTTCTTAAACTAATCATCCCCTCATTTATTTTTCCACTAAAAGTTAAACCCCTTTTCTAGTTCTTTCTTGGCCTTTACCTAATTTTTCACTCTAAAATTTACTGTATCCATATATACATAGACATCTACATATATGAAATAAATTTCAAATAAAATTATAGAAAACAAAATAAGTTATTTATTCTATTGGTTGAGACTCCAAGATAAGTATCACACTATGCAACACCTAAAATACTAAGATTTTAAGATGAGACATCAAGATAAGCATAGGCTCATCTATAATGGATCTTTGGATTTACTAGAAGCTCATCTTTGTCTTGAATCACAATATGTGATCCTACATTATACACATTTAAGTATAAATCATAAACATTGAAGCCTAAAATATTTCTTCATTTGGTGAAAAATAACTCCTCCCATTCCTTCCTCCCCCAACTTTAGTTTAAATAATAATAATAATAATAATAATAATAATAATAGAGAAAACACATATAAATTATTTAAAAAATAAATTAAAATCGTAACCTCATATCAACCTAAATATGAATTTTAATTATTTAAAATAGATTTTAAAGTATTTAATCGAATTATATAAACTATACAACTATTTCCGACTAAACCATACCAAACTTCTAATAAAATTGATAGAAACTATAACATAAAATGTTAAAATACGATTAGGCTCTTGTTTGGTTGCTTTCCTTAAAAAAGAAATGATGAAGTCGTAAAATTTAGAATCCAACCCACAATTGACAAAAGCAACAAAGCGACCAGCTGAGATGAAAGGCCTGTAGGGTAATGGAGCTAAATTTCAGAGAATTTTGAGGGGTAACAAGGAAATGGTCTACTGCTTTGGATAATCATTAGGCATAAAGAGTGCAAATAGAAATGAATAAGTCTATGTTGGAAAGTAGATTCTACATGCAAGATGCAATGGTCCTTATTAGCCACCAGGAAAGAAAGCTTGGTGCATGTGGAATATGTGTCTTATCCCAGTACTTCCATTCATCCTCTCCTCTATATTTAGCATGAAAGAGTAACAGCGTATATGACAAATGACGGGTGATGCACCCACTTAATCTCCACATATAATATTGACGTATACTTTAAGCAACCAAAGTAAATATGGATTTGAAAAGTGAGAGAAACAAAGCATGGAATCCCTCTAGCCGAGAGTAATAAAAAAATAAAATTCGATAATTGATATTACTAGGGATGCCTAATGTTGTGAAGGGATTAGTAGTTGTTATAAGTCACTAGAAATTGAGAGATGTGCAACCAATATTTAAACAAAAATATATAACATTAAGTGCAAATATCTTTTAATTTATGTCCAAGTTTTCCCAAAATATTGACTAGTCCTGTAAAAGCATGTTAATGTGTATCACTTTTTCCCTTTTTGTGGCAAAGAAATTTTATAAAAATAAATGGAGTTGGAAAGTTTACTCTTAAATTTCCAAAATCATCAAAAATTAGGTGGTGGTAAAAGAAGACAAAACATGTCAATTTAAATTCAATTTCATGCCATATTTTTTCTAAAATTTAATACATATTTTTTTATCTAATTTATTCATTTTCTTTAAAAGATATCATTAATATTTTACATAAATTTTAAGTAGTGACAAAACTGCCACCACCCATTTCTCTATTGATTTATGTTTTTCAATTCCAATTTCTTTAAGAGATGTGTTGTAAACATTCTAAAGATTGCTAAACAAATTAAAAAATAAAAAGTAAGCATATTTTTTAATTATTATTAAAATACTAGTAAAAATGATCATTTTTTCGTATATATAAAACCGCCACCTAAGAAACTACCCTTTCAAGTTTATAAAATCAATTCTTTTTTTATAGAAATTTGAAAATAACATATAACAAAATGTTAAAATTATTTTTTGAAATTTTTTAAAATATATTTTAAATTTTTTATAATCAAATTTTTAATTATGATTATAATAACATATTTTATATTATTCAAAATATAATATATAAAATTATTTGTTTAGGAATTCTAATTCTCTTTTTATATATATTTTTAAAGAGTTTTAGCATTTCATTTAACTTTACATAAAGTCATTTATATTTTGTGAGTGACTAACCATAGTTTTTACCAATATTTACTATCAGTTGTCTTATTTGCAAATTTAGTATTTACTTTTTATAATATTATTTATATTTTCTAAACCCATTAAATAGGTTCACTATAGCTTTTACTAAAATTCATTGTGAGTTAGCTTTGTTACAAATTTAGCATTAATTTTTTATAATTAACAAGTATGAAACTCAACTCATTTAATTGATATTTTTATATATATATTTTTTTTTTATCTTTTTTCATTTGAGTACTTTTTTGCTTTTGCCATATAAGGAGACACATTAGCATGCTGCACAACAATCCATAAATAAATTTTTTAAATATGAAGAGTACAAAACATCTTTTCCTAGCTAGAAAACAAATAAAACTACAAATCCTTCCAAAATGGTCTATTCCAAAAGTACAAAGTATTCATCACTTCAACCCCCACTGAGCTGAATTGAAGCTATGTATCCCAAATGCACATTCATACCTACACATATAAAAATTTGATGTGTGTCAGCCATAATTGTTGTGTTATTCAACAATTCAATCATTGTGTTCAATAAATGACACCCAAGCCATTAAATTTCCCATTAAAACAGTTCAAATCACATAGATCAACCATAACAAATTCCTAACCATTGGATCACATCCAAATCAATCTAGATCACACATTCAAATTTGAGAGATTTCAATCCATGTCAATCCTTGCTACCAATCAAATTCAAGTGAAAAAAACTATAAAAGAAGTTTAATCGTTGTTGAACTTGCATTTTTTGCATTCATATTATTCACCAACCTTGGAGACATACAATCACAAAACATTTCACAGTATATTCAGGTTATTTATTTCAGTTTTTATAGAGTTTAATTACAATTTTGTTTTCATTTTCTCATAATAGTGGATCTTTGTCCAAACATACTGCTAACATTTGTTCAGGCCTCAACATACCTTAAAATTGATGTGGAAGGTTTAGTGAAGATGTGATAAACTTGTATACCAGTAGGAAAATTAACCAAGAATGAATGACTACTATCAACATCTGAATCATAATTTTCACTTAAAATTTTAGACCTCAACATATTATTATCATTTATTCAAACCTCATGTGAGCAACTTGTAGTTCAATAGGGAAATTAACCAAGCCAAATAATTGTAGTTTAGTGGGATGACATGATGAATTTCAAACTCTATCATTAATTCTCCAATCCAAATAACTTCCTAACTATTAAGAATTGCATAACTAGATGAAAAACTCCCTGTGAGGATCACATAGTAAAAATATATGTTTTCTTCCTCTAAATGTAAACTATAGGATGAGAATGACAATGATTGTACCCTATAGGAGTGAATAAACTATCCATGTTCTCATATCAAGGTTGAGGAGCTTGTTTGAGACCATACAATGAGATTTGAAGTCAACAAATATTAGAAGAATCCTACTCTTAAACATGAGGCTTCTCCATGTAGATTTCGTCATGTATATCACCTTTTAGAAAGAGGTTCATAGCCTCAAACTAGTACATTTAAATAGCTTTGGAAGGCATAAGGAGACAACACAAGGAATATAGAATTCATCTTTACAATAGATGTAAGGGGTTTTAGGATAATCAACCCCTTCAATTTGTGAAAATATATTTTCCACAAGACATGATTTTAGTTTGTCAAAAAACTCATTTTCTACGTTAGCCGGTTTGTAAACCCATTTACAATGAACCAAGTTTTATCCAAGATGAATGTTGGGCAAAACATCATAGTGGGTGTTCATTTCAATTATTATGGCTAGGAGAAAATTGGTAAAGGCAATGGCAAAGGCTTTGAAAAGGCACAAAGGCATTAATTGGAATTTTATTTATGAAAATAAAGGAAAATATGAGAAAAGGGAGGTGAAAGGTCATAGGTTGCATGTGAGGAGGAAAATGAAGGAAAATAATGGAAAATTGAAGAAATTAGAGGCATCAATGATAAAAAGGATTATGAGGATCAACTCACAGCTTTTTGTCAGTTCAATTTTGGAATTAGTTTGAGAGAGGAGAACAACACCAAGAGGAGAATGAAAGAAAGAAAGCAAAGGAAGGACAAGGAAAGAAAAGGAAAAGCAAGGATCAAGCAAGGAAAAGTTGGATCAAGAATCTTCAGGAGGAATACTTGCAGGTAACACGTTCCATGTATGATTTCCTAGCTGGTTTTGACATGCATGGTATGTGCATGTTGGTATTTGGTGCTTTTGCTATCATTGGCATGGATTTTGCCGGTTTTTGACAGTGGATTTTAGCCTAGCCTTGCCATATCAGGATAGCCATGATGTGATGAGAATTTTCTTGGATTGAGCTTTAGATTGCCAGAATATTTTAGATCGGGGTGAGATAGTCTCAGGAAAATTCCCAAAGGCCTAGGAATCCCTTGAATGCTAATGGTGGCATAGACGGTAAAGCCTGAGGGTGGAGATGGGAAAATTCCTCAAGGTATTGGAGAAGAAATTTCGAGGCATATAAGCTCAATTTTGTTTTGCGATATCAACACCAGTTTAGGTGAGGTCACGGTATGGTGAGGGTGGAGGTGGGTTAACCTCTGGATTCGAATAGTTGTTTATGGATTAATTTATCCCATGAGATCCCATATTCATGCTTAGAATTTGGCACGGGGGTGATTGGTTGAAAGAAAGATTTGGTTCAACCAATCTATGGTCAGGTGGTACGTGGAAGTCCTGAAGCTTGTTGGATTTTTCCTATTTTTAATAAGAGCTAATTTTCCCTTTATTTTGATGAGTATATGTACTTTTTATTATGTGGCTTTAATGGTTGTTCTCGCGTTGTCATTTATTTGGTTATATGTTAGTTATAAGCATGGTTATTTGATAGTTCTTAGTCATGGCTCTTTCCATGTTTCTATTTGTAACTGAATGAATAATGAATGCAAGAAATAATTGGTATTATGACAACTAATGTGAAAAGGTAGTGATTCTTCTTGTTAAACCCATAATAATTTTTCATATCCTTATGCTCAAACTTGCATTCATGACCTGTAGGTTGCATGTTCATCATGTGTTTGATGGAGTGAATATCATGGTTTGGCTTGGTTAGTTAAATTAATTAATCAAATTTTATGTTAGAATATTTGTCTTGGTGTCATTTATTGTCTCGGAAGGTCTCATCAAGTTCTGGGCAATGGTTTGCATACTAGCCTTGAAAAAGTGGCTTAAATATTGCCGTCTCTAGCACAAAATTGGATGAAAAAGACTATTGTCTCTCCCTTGAAGTAATTGTGGGAGTGACTGGAGGGTTCCAGTCACATGCATGCCTTGTCATGTGAGAGATTGGGGGTTTAATTCATTGAAAGGCTAGGTTAACTCAAGGGTTGGGCACCTGGAGTGGTGGATTAGCTCTTGGGGGTCCTATAACACCTACGGGAGGTTTGTAAGGTCTTGTTTTTTTGACTCCACTTCCTTAAGGTCATATAGGAGGTTGAGTATTATCATAGTGACCCTCAACTCATGTTTACCCCAGGAAAGCTGGTGAAAGTGGGTGAATGTGGAAGGAGGCAGTTACAATCCATGTGTGATTCTTCATCGAGGAAGAATACTCCTCTTTCATGGAAATATTCCATTCATGTATGGGAGATTTATTCTAGAAAATGTGAAATGGCATGACTCAAAAGGGATACATTAGTGGTTGGTGATAGAAAATGGTGAGGAATAGAGGAAAAATAGTTCAAATCAATTGGGTAATAGCCATACATGTGAGGCCTCTTACTTACAAAATATCCTCCTCAAAGGTTGTTCATGATTTCAGGTTATTCATTTTTTGTTGGTGTTGAACGCTAATTTCATATTCTTAATCATATTATTGTTCTACACAAGCAAAATTGTCATCATCATCTGCATTTTCATCATCATGACAATTTGGAGGAGAAAGAGATAATTTGGGGTTGGATTTCTCATCAAAATGGAAAACCCTTTGAAATAAAATAAAAAAACATGTAGCATTCATATCCTCATATTCCTTAACATGCTCCCCTCGATTAGGGTAGCATATCAGAGAATGTTTTCCTAGGCATTCTCGGATTGAGACCAAGGCACAAATCCATATCTAGTGTGAAAGAAAATAGATCAAAAGAGAGTCCCTGTAGATCAAGTCTCACCACCATAAGAACTACCAAATCATGTCATGAATAATATGTGGGTATAAAAAACCTGTATAAGGACCTTACTATCATGACAGTGCACCTTATTGGGTTTTTTTCCAATACAACCTGTATAAACTCATGGATACCAATATTGGAAATGTTTGAAATGCACAAACTCATTATCCATGAACTCATGCACAAACTGTCATAGGAAACCATCAAATGCACTCAAACCATTCAATTGTACAAAATGTTTATCCTTGCAGTTTGCAAGTTTCCTCATGCACAAAAAACAACAAGAAACCATGAAATCCACACACGACATTGTATTGTAAAACATTTGTCCTTGTAGGTTGCAGGTTGCCAGTAGTTATGGTCCCAATCCTATTATTCAAACGTGAATTTATTTATTCAAGAATACCTAATGAAATATTTTTTGGTGATGTATTTTTACCGTGCTTGAGGCAGATTTGAGGCATTTTCATTTGGTTCTAGGAGGATTTATTTTGACAATTTTTTACCATATTATTAATGCAATTCTCGACCTAGACAAAACTCAGTCATGCCTCTTGGTAATTTTAGTTGCATAAGTGGTGGCTATTTAGAGAATTGTAGCTATTGTTGAGCATTCACATGACCTACTCTGAAGACTAATATTATAAATAAGGGTTTCTTGGGTTATTCTTTATAGTAGATCCTGTAAATCATTCCTTGGCATCAACTTAGCTATGTTATGAAAATTCTATAAGACTTGGTTTTGAAACTTTTAATGATATTTTGGGAAGATATATATTATTCATAATGTTGGACTGACTAGGGTTGGATAAAAGTTTCAAATCTCAAATTCAAGTTCAAATCTCAAATTCAGGTTCTCATAGATAGACACATCAACTCGGTTATCCTATAACCTCAATAGAATATTTGCATATGCAAGCCTACAACTTATTTCATACCTAGATAGTGTTATCTATACGAATAACAATATTGGAAAAATAAGAATGATTCCCATTGAGTTTTATGATTGTAAATTCAGTGTTCATGGACATGAGGCTCAACATTTTTAAAGGAAATTAGCAGCTCAATAAAACCTTTACTAAGGCAATGTTACAACCCTGGTTAAAAAATCCATGTAATAAAGTTAATAAAGGAAAAATAATACCAAGGTCATGGGACACGTATTCCAAGATGAATTTTTGGAAAAAAAACATAGTGATGGAGATCACTTGTGATTAATAAATGGATATGGAAATTGGAAAAGGCAATGGCAAAGGAAAAGAGGCATTAATTAACATATTATTTATGAAAATACTAGAAAATAGGAGAAAATTAAGGTGGAAGGTCACAAAATTGTATGTGAGGAAAATGGAAGGAAAAATAGAGGAAAATGAAGAAAATAGAGGCCTCAATGATATAAAAAGGCTTATGAGGATCAGTTCACAACCTTTTGTTAGTATTAGCTTGGAGCTCTCTTCTATTCTCTCTCTCATACTCTTGCACATTTAGAGTTTTCTTGGAGCACTCCTGGATGATTTTGGCATACTTTTAGATTTGGAGAAAGAAGGCAAATGAAAAGCAGGAAAGTGCAAGAGGACACCGGGATCAGTAGCTACATCGGGTTTGCTTCACAAGTACCAAGTTGCATGTATGATTTCCTTGCAAGTTTTTGCATGCATGGTATATACATGTGGTTATTTGGTTATGATTTGTCATTGGCATGGAGATTTTCCTGGATTGACAGTGGTTTTGCCTAGCCTTGCCATTTCCTAGATAGCCATGGTGTTGTGGGTTTTCCCTTTTGTTTTCTAATTGGTGTTCATGTTCCTTATGGATGTGGGTTGAGATATTAGTTCCTAGAGCCTTGGTTGGGAAAATGTTGTGGAAGCCCTGAAATAAATTGGGTTGAGTTACAAGCCCTAAAGCCTTGGTTGGAAAAATGCTCTGGAACACTGCGGTAGCTGTGGCTTGAGTTACTAGTCCTGGATCAAGGTTGGAAAAAACACTCTAAATACCTAGACAACTTAGGTAGAGACCAATTTGGTTGGTGTTAGTGATATCCAAACATGAGGTGGAATCATTGGTTGAGGTGTTTTTGACTATGGAAGCCCTGGTTTGGTTTGGGTTAGTTATTTTCATGAGATCCCACATTCATGCTTTAAATATGGCGTAGGGGTGATTGGTTGAAAGAGAGATTTGGTTCAGCCCAATCTATGGTCGGGTGGTACATGTAAGTCCCTAACTTTGTTGGATTTTCACATGTTAATAAGAACTCATTCCTCTTGTAATTCATGAGTGTTCATGCTTGTTATTATGTGGATTTGATGGTTGTTCTATCATTGTTATTATTCTAGTTATATGTTGGTTATAAGCATGGTTTTATGACAGATTCTAGTATGGATCTTAACATATTTTGAATAGTAAATGAATGGTTATTAAATGCATGACCTAACATATGTATTTGCAGCTACTATGAGAGGGAAATATACCTTCTTGTTTATTCTAAGATATGTGTAACACCCTCCTCCCACATTTACCCAAGAGAACCAATCCACTGGGGTAAACATGTGATGAAGATTATCTATGATATGATTCAACTCCCCATGTACAGTTAAGGAAGTGGAACTGACAAGAAAAGACTAATTTGACCTTCCTCAAGGGCTACAAAACCTTTAGGAGACAAATAACCCTTCCAGGTGCCCAATTCTAGAGACAACTTGATGCTTTGTTAAAATAGACCCCCAGTTGCTCCCATGACAATCCCTCCATGCGATTGAGACCCTCTATTCACTCCCACAGCAAGGAATCCATGCGACTCTGGCCTTTTTCAGGCAGTTCTCTGCCAGCAACCCCAAATTTTGAGCTACTTTTTCAGGGCTAGGACTCAGGCCTCTTCCCTGAACTTCATGAAACTTCCTGAATTGATAAACAACAATTGAAATAAGGCTACTAATGCAAACACTTGAACAAGGAATTGACCTGACCCCTACTAGCCATGACAGGTATTTTGTCAAACATATCATAAAAATGTAATCTACATGTTATAACAATAGATCTTAACATAGGGACCTTATACTTATCTCATAATCGTCAAGGAGGATTGGTGTCTCCTCCCAATAGCTACATTTTTAACTATTAGGTCATTCATTCATTAATATTTCATCTACTAACCAAAACATGGTGAGAGTCGTTCATCAAGATTGTCATAAAACATACTTATAACCAACAAATAACCAGAGATATATCAATGACGAAACAACCATTAAATCCACATAATGACAAACACATTTACTCATGAAATACCAAAGGAAAAGGAGCTTCTATTAACATATGCAAATCCAACCAAGTCAGTGACTTCCATGTAGCACCTGACCATAGATTGGGCTGAACCAAATATTTCTTTCAGTTAATCACCCTCGTGCCATATTCCAAGCATGAATGTGGGATCTCATGGAATAAACGAAGAACACCAAAGCAGGGTTTCCAGAGGCCAAACCACCTCAACCCTAAACCAATATTTCATGTAGTAAGTTTAATAAAGGAAAAATAATAGCCAAGGTCATGGGACACAGATTCCAAGCTGAATGTTGGGAAAAACATCCTACTGTGGGTGTTCATTTGGTTTCTTATAGCTAAAGAAATTGGCAAAGGAAATGGAAAAGGCTTTGATAAGGAAAAGTGGCATTAATTGGAATTTTATTTATGAAAATAAAGGAAATTAGCAAAAAAGGAAGGTGAAAGGTCATAGGTTGCATGTGAGGAAGAAATTGAAGGAAAATGTTAGGCCCCTATTATACTATTGATTCCCCCATTACTATTGTCATTGTATCCTTTATTGTTAGTATTGTGCCCCTATTGTCCCCATATTGTTATTAGTATGCCCCATAGAAACCCAATATTGTTATTTTTGTGCCCTTATGTCATTATTGTTATGTTGGCTTGATTATATTGTGACCCCTTAGACTCATATATATAGAATGGATGTTTAGTCATTTGTATCATCTAAGGATTGTTCATTTGTGTAATGTAAAGGAGGCTGCCCCCTCGAAGAGGATTATTTCTAAGGCGTTGATCTATCTTTGCTATCTCTCTGTGAGCTGGTTTCATAACATTTGGTATCAGAGCTTTGGATTATAGGGTTTTCATTGCTCCAAATATATCATCATGGAATTTTCGCTATAATGTTGTCTCTGTGACATTTCAGAAGCTAAAAAAAACCCATTTGAGCTGAAATCTCACTGAAGCTCGCGTCTAAATTTTAGATCTTGTCTTGCTATATTTTCGGTGGTATGATCTGAGGAAGTTAGGGTTTTTTGCAAGCTCTAGAATTTCATCTAAATCAGGTCATCGTGGAAGTTTCACTATAACTTGTTTGATATGAAGTTTCAGAAGCTGAAAAAAACCCATTTGAGAAGAAAGTGGTCGAAACCTCGGGTCCGAATTTCAGATTTTGTCTCACTATATTTTTAGATATATGATCCGAGGAAGTTATGGTTTTTGTAGACTCCAAAATTACATCTCAAATAGGTGACCTGGAGAAAATCGTCATAAATTTTATTTTGAGCATCAGATTAAAATTTCATAAGTTTCGGAAAGAGGACGACTGTTAGTTTTATTTGTATCAGTTTTAGGTACTAAGGTCAAAACAGTGACACGTGGCACGTCATACAAGTTCACTCTGCTGAACTAGTCTATAATCAGGTCACCGTAGGAGATTTGGCATAAATCTTCCTTGGAGAATCCAATATTGATTAGACTTGTGGGGTTAGAAAGAGGATGCAAAGGGCTGCCGCAGGACGAGATTTCAGATATTCGAGATTTGCAGCTACAGAGATACAAAAGATTCAATATCAAGCTATTACAAAGTGAAAAAAAATGTGTTTAGTTTTTTTAATAAGATTGGTTTGAAAAATTAGTTTGAAGGAATTCAAAGGGAATAGTGAAGAATTATTAACATTAATTAATGCCCTGAAGAAATAAAATTATGAAACCAGCCGATGCATTACAAGATATGTAATGCATTCAGATTCATTAATAAAAAGGTTTCTGAGGGTTAGTTCACAAACTTTTTGACAATTTTTGGGTGAAGATTTCTCTCCATTCTCTCTTTCTCACACTTAGAGCATTCCTGGAGCACTCTACCATTGGATCAAGGAAAGAAAAGGAAGGAAAAATAAGGAAAAGGGAAGAAAAGATCAAGCAAGGTAGAGCAGGATCAAGTGGCTACAACATGATTACTTGCAGGTATTGATTTACATGTGTGATTTCCTTGCTAGATTTGGCATGCATGGCACATGCACGTGTGTATTTGACTCTCTTGTTGTCATTGGCATGTGTTTTTCCAGGTGTGAAAATGATTTTTAGCCTTGCCTTGCCATTTATGGATAGTCATGGTATGATGTGTTCTCTTTTATTTGGTTAAATTGGATTATTGGATGGTTTCAAAACTAAGTGAGGTGGTATCTGAAGAAGAACACAAGGCCTAGAAATCCCTAGAATGGACAAGGTGGGATTGTGGTAAAGCCGTATTTTGTGTACCTTGGTGGGCCTAGGAATCCTCGACCGATGAATGACAGGATATATGGTAAATCCTAGAGGTGTGTTCCCTCAATCAGGCCTAGGATTCATCAATCGATGAAGGGTGAGGTATATGGTAAAGCCCAGAGGGTAGAGTCTCTATTAGGACTAGGAATCCTCGACCGGTGAATGGCAGGACATACGGTAAAACCTAGAGACAAGGAGACATGAAAATTCATCGTAGTGTAGGTGGAGAGATCCAGAGGCATCCATGCTTGTTTAGGGCCTAGTGATCTAGTGGGGATTGCGGTAAAGCCTGAGGAAACCTGGTTGGTTTTTTTGTGAGTCCCACATTCATGCTTGGAATATGGCACAAAGGTGATTGGCTGAAAGAAAGATTTAGTTCAGCCCAATCTATGGTTAGGTGGTTCGTCGAAGTCCCTTACTTGGTTGGCTTATGCATTCATTAATAAGAGCTCCTTCTTCTTGGTATTTCATGTGTAAATGTACTTGTTCATACATGTTTTTTATGGTTGTTGTATCCTTGTTATTTCTGTTGGTTATATGTTGGTTATCAGTATGTTTTATGACAAACTTGATTTATGGATCTCATCATATTTTGATTAGGAAATGAATTCACAATGAATATATGACCTAATAGATGATAATTCAACTATTTTGATAAGGAAAGAATGCTTATTTATGAATCTCAGATAAGTATGAGACCCCTATGCTCAGATCTGTTGTTATGACCTATAGATTACATATTTGTGACATGTTTATAGAAATGGTTGTCATGGCTAGTAGGGGTAAGATCTAGGACTTGTACCAGTGATTGCATTAGTAGCCTTATTCCATTTTTGTTTATCACTTTTGAAAGCTTCATGAAGTTTTGTGTAGTGGCATGATATCTAGCCCTGAAAAACTGGCTTAGAATCAGGGGCGTTAGCTCAAAACTGCCTGGAAAAGGCCACAGTCGTTGGCATGCTATATTGTGGGAGCAACTATAAAGTATCAATAACATGATTGGATTGTCATGGGAGTGGCTGAGGGTCCAAATTAGCAAAATTACAAGTTTTCTTAGGGGTTAATCACCTAGAAGAATTGGTTGCCTCCTCAAGGGTCTGTAGCTCTTGAGGAAGGTAAAGATTGGTTTTGTTTTGTCGGTTCCACTTCCTTAACTGTACATGGAAAGTTGAATCACATCATAGTAGCCTCTCATCACATGTTTACCCCAGTGGATCGGTTAGCTTGGGTAAATGTGAGAGGAGGGCATCACAGAGTGGTATCAGAGCATGGTTCAACACTTGGACTAGATGGGTGGAATGTGGTTGCCAAGCATGCATGTAGGTAAATGTAAATGTAAATGTTTGATCCAGGTGGATGTTGGTGGCCACCTGCCTATTCCACTTGGACCCCCACCACTATCTCTTTCAATTTTTCAGTTTCCTTAATTGTAATACAATTTACTATTTTTGGCAGTTTTTCGAGTCCTAAACTTCCAGATCTGTTTTGAGGCCCTAAACGACATTCTTTGCAAAAACAGGGGAAAAAAATGGGCTTTTAACCAATGTTTATGTCATTTTTGCTGCTAAAATGTTTTATTCCTCAGATAGATCTCTCTAACGAGATATTTTTCATGTCAAACAGAGATTGTATGCCAAAAATTTGACCCAAGGAAGTTGATGTACCAATTTACAGAAAAAGGGCCCATAGTTTTTTTGCTTCGTCTCCTAGGGTTAGGTTTTTTGATTTTTAGGGTTTTCCATTATTTCTCAATAATAAATAGGCCTTCAAGACTCATTTTAATACAGTTCAGAGGCATGTAACTAGCACATCTTTTCTCAGAGATAAGCTAACATCATCTAAGCTAGTCTTATTTCCATTCTGTTTGTAAGCATATTTCAGCATTCAATATTAATGAAATGAAGTGTTATTTCTCTGCATCTCTATATTTATGGTTATATATGTAATTTTTTGCATTCCTTTTTAAGTTCGGATTAGTGGTATTAGAGCAGTCTACTATTTCTCTGTTTTTCTTTGCATGTCCCCAACGAGGTCGGGATATGAGGAGTTAAGGCTCGAACTGGTCGAACCTTAGTAAGACCAGCCTCAAAAATCCCAATGACCTCTCATGCCGAAAGAGAAGAAAGATGAGGGGGAAGGAGATCCTTTCAAAATATTGCTCAAAGAAGCCCTAGAGTGACATAAGAGCACAATGATGTAAAACTTTGCCCAGATCCTTCAGTGACTACACAAGGGTGACACATCTCATTCCAGAAGCTCCTTTGGGAGCGTCACACCCTTTAAGGTAAATGTTAACTTTGACATGTCCATATTTGACAGCCATATAGATGCAGACACTGTAGATAAATGGTTAAATATGTTAGAAGGATTATTTTTTGTTCATGATTTTTCGAGCCAGGGAAATATTACTTTTTCACTTCTCAAAGTGCCCCCCATGTCAAGGACTGGTGGGAAACCTACTATGAGAAGAATGACGAAAGTACACTCTCACTATTTTCAGCCGCACCCACTTGGAATTCATTTTGGGATGCCATCAAGGAGCAGCACTACACTATCAGGACCTATGAGGATATGTACATAAAGTGGACCATGTTGCAGCAAGGAAGGGACCAAAATGTGCCAAAGTTTACCAATGCTTTTCATAACCTTGGCAAGAAGTTGGGTATCAAGTATTTTGAGTGAAATTTTGGACTCAAGTACTGCGAGTCCCTACACAAGTACATCCAGGATGAGATGGAGTTCCTAGACATCTCCTCGCTTAGCATGACGTACTGATAAGATGTCAACATTGAGCAGAAGTTTAAATTAAAAAAGAAAGACTTTGGATCTGTGAATCTGTAGCAAGGGAAAGGCACCCCCAAATTATAGAGAAAAGGGAAAAGACAAGGCAGGGTGACCCAGGATAACCTATCGAAGCCGCAAGAAAATAATAACACCATGAAGAAAAAGAAGGACTTGGGAAAGTGGTGTGAGTTCCATAAGAGCTCCACTCACAGCACAAGTGAGTGTCGAGCCATACAATCACTGGTGGTCGACTTGAAGGCTTTCGAATTAGACGCATGTTCTGACTCTGAGTCGGAACTCAAGAAGGGGAATGAAAAAGGGAACAATATCATTTATGTGGACCCCAATGCCACTGTGGTCACCACGAAGATCCATAGGAGGGGGAACGCCTCTTCCACTCATAAATGTGGGTAAAGGGTTCTCTGTTGTAGTTCATTGTTGACAGCAGGAGCCAAAAGAACCTCATTTGAGTGGAGGTCATGAAATTGCTTGTCCTACTGACTACAACACATCTACAACCGTACACCATTGGGTGGTTTCACCAAGGACGAGATATCCGTGTTATCCAATAGTGTCACCTTCCCTACATCATCAAGCCCTTCATAGATGAGGTATTGTGTGATATTGCTCCTCTTGAAGCTTGTGATGTATTATTAAGAAAACCATACTTGTGGAAGCAACATGTTGTATATGAGTCTAGACCTCGATCTGTTATTATTTTTGTAGGTAATAAGTTATACAGGATACTGGAGGTAGCCCCGCCTACCACCACCTCTTTGATCTCTCCTAAGTAATGCAGTAAGATCATCTCCCAGAATGGGAAATTGTTTTCTTTCTGATTTGCTCTCAAAGTAAGTGGAATATCATAGCCACATCCATGGCCCCTAGGAAGGGTTCCTCCACGTAGTAGAAGAAGGTGGATACGATCATGGAAGAATACAGGGACATCTTACCCTCACCCATAAGGGTATCCTTGCACTGTTAGGTCAAGCATTCGATTGATATGACTCTCAGAGAACATCTATCCAACAAGCCAATATATTGTTGCCCCATTCTAGAAAATGAAGAGATCATGCGAAAAATCCAGGAGTTTCTATAAAAAGGGCACATATGACCAAGTTCATCGTGTTGTGGGAGCCTGATTATACTTGTACAGAAGAAGGATGGGACTTGGAGGCTCTGCATTGATTATCGGGCACTAAAAAAAATCATTGTCAGGAACAGGTATCTAGTCCCATGGATTGATGACCTTCTGGACCAACTCAAGGTTCCCAAGTATTTCAGCAAGATCAAGATGAAGTCTAGCTATCACCAGGTTCCACTAGAGCCCACAGATTTATGGAAGACTGCCTTCAAATCCAAGAAATGCCTTTTTGAATGGTTTGTTATGCCGTTTGGGTTGAAAAATTCCCCTGCTACATTTATGAGGCTAATGGATGACATCTTGTAGCCCTCACCAACTCATTCATGGTTGTTTATCTGGATGACATCCTCATCTTCAGCAAGAGTTGGGAAGAACATTACAACACATTCACCAAGTCCTTCAAACCCTTCGACAACACAAACTGTGTGCCAACTTGGAGAAATGCACCTATGGCATGAGTCAGGTCCAATATTTGGGTTACATCATAGATGAGCATGGCGTGCATGTGGATTCGAACAAGATCCAAGTCATTCGGATTGGCTAGCCTCGACCACTCTAACAAAGCTTCGCACATTTTTGGGCCTTGCAACTTTATATCGAAGGTTCATGTTGGGATTCTCCCATATCACTTTGACCTTCAGTGAGATTACTAAGGGTTGGGCGAAAGTAAATTTTTCTTGGTCCAAGTCCCAACATAAGGCATTCATTGAGTTGAAGCATTGCCTCTGGTCTACACCAGTACTCACACTGCTAGGCCTACAACAACCATTTGAAATTGAGACAGACGCCTCCCACTATTTTATTGGTGCAGTCCTCACCCAGCATGGGCATATTGTGGTGTATCATAGTGAGACACTTTCTGATATAATTCAAAAGTACCCAAACTATGATAAATAGATGTATTCCATCATGCAGTCTTGCTGGCAATGGAAGCATTACATTTTGGGGAAGGAGATGATCATCGACCTCTTCGATTTATACAGGCACAAGGTAAGTTCCAGAATGATCGCCATCAGAAGTGGTCTACGTATCTACAAAAATTCCACTTGAAAATTAAATGCAAAAAGGTCAGCACCATTCATGTTGCAGACTACTTCAGCCTGCCCCCAATTGTAGCATTGACTACTGTTCTCAACTCTTATGCCCATGAGACCTTTCAATTGCCACAACTATATAAAAATGATCCAGAGTTTGCCTCCACATACCAGATGCTAGTGAATGGAAAGCAAGTTCCTAGTTTCCACCTCGAGGACACATTATTATGCTACCTAAGCCACCTTTGTGATACCTCAAGTGAGTGTGAAAAGCTGATTTGGGAAGCGCACTACAGTCGGTTCATAGGACACTTTGGTGTGGAGAAAACTATGGTTTTTCTACAAAAGTACTTTTATTGGCCAAACCCCCGACTAGATGTTGGGAAATATATCAGATCCTGCACTACCTGCACCATCGCCAAGCCAACCATTTAGAAGAAAGGCTTTTACACTCCTCTGCCTACTTCCAAATAGCCATGGAAATCCATCTCCATGGACTATATGTCTAGCCTCCCTTCTACCAAGCATGGTAATGACTGTGTATTTTTGGTCGTGGATAGATTTTCTAAGATGGCTATATTTGTGACCTGTAAGAAGAGTATCATGTTAGAGGACACTGCCAAACTCTTATTTGAACGAGTGTGGGTACATTTTGGGATGCCATAGACCATGATATCAGATTGGGATAACAAGTTCCTAAGCACATTCTGGTCAAGACTCTAGACATTATTGGGCACCAAGCTCACAAAGTTCACTGCCTTCCATCCCCAGATTGATGGCCAGATGGAGGTCATCAATAGGATGATAATGCACATACTCTGCATGTACAACTCCAAGCATCCATGAACCTGGAATGAGAGTCTTCCCTATGTGTAGCATAGTTATAATAGAGCTATCCATATCTTGACTGGTCGTAGTCCCTTTCAAGTGGGTCTAGGATTTCAACCATTGTGTCTGATTGATGTTGTCATGCCTCATGCAACTACATAGGCAAAATCCACACATGTATTGTCTGAGGCTGATAAAGCAACCAGATTTATTGAACATATCAAACACATCCGCCAACAGGTTCATGACATATTGGAGGATTCAAATTCCCAGTACAAGCAACTACATGATCAACATGAGGTGCCACACAAGTTTATGATGGGTGACAAAGTTTGGTTGCATTTTTAGAAAGAATTCATTACTTGAGCCTATAAAAAGCTCAGACCACTTTGATATGGTCTTGACACCATTAGAAAGGTTGTGGGAGATAATTGATTTGAGCTTATAATTCCTCATTACTTCGCCAATACCCATTGTTCAATTTGAACTGCTTTCTACCATACTTCCCACCATGACTGGACACATCAAACATTGCAGAACAACTGACACCAATAGAGTTAAACCTAGACTGCATGGAATAGACCACAACTGATCGGATTATGGAAACACATATCAAGAACACTCACCAATAGAAGATCCAACTATATCAGGTCGTCAAAGCTGGCCAAATCTTGTACCAAGGCAAGTGGCTCACTAGGGACCAACTTTAGCAGAAGTTTCCCCATCTCATGGAGGCACTCAACGCAATGGGGACCATTGCTTCCTAAGGGGGGAGGACTAATCGAGGTGGATTTTAGTGGCCACCCGCCTATTCCACTTGGACCCCCACCACTGTCTCTTTCATTTTTTATGTTTCCTTAATTGTAGCATAATTTGCTATTTTTGGAATTTTTTCAGGTCCTGAACTTTCGGAGACGTTTTGAGGCCCTAAATGATGTTTTCTCGTAAAATCGAGGAAAATATGGGTCTTTGGCCCATGTTTTCCACTCAAAAGATGTATTCTTCAGATAGATATTTCTAACGAGGTGTTGTGCACGTCAAACAAAGATCGTATGCCTATGTTATGACCCTAGGAAGTAGATGTACCAATTTACCCAAACGGGGCCCATAGTTTTGGTGTTTCATCTTCTAGGGTTAGGGCTTTTGGACGTTGTTGTTGGGATGTGTTTGTCATGAATGCATGTCAGTTGTATATGAAGTTTTTATGCATGTTAGTGTCTATATGTTGTTATGCATGCATTGTCATGGTTATGGTTATGCATATATAGTAGGTCAAACATGCATTATGAGGTCATTGTATGTAGTTTGGTTCACCAGGATGTTGTTGGTTTTTATGATGTTAATGTGTTGGCTGAGATAGAGCAGAGGATGCAGATTATTAGAGTGAGGTTGCAACACTAGACATCAGGGTAAGATCATGTCGTCATATAGGTTTGTATGTTTGATATGCATGCATGTGGTTAATGGTTGTTATAAGCATTTGGGTTACCTATATGCTTGTCATTCTATTATTATTATGGTTACATGTATGATAAATACTAGTTGATTAGTGTAGTCATATGCACATGTGTCACATAGTCATGAATGATAGTAACTTCTTGTTGTATGCATTGTGGTCATATGCCTAATGATTATGGTCATTGCAGTTGAGGTCTTGATGTTATTATGTTTTGTGCTAATTTCGATGGACCTATGCAGATGATTATGGTTATGACATTCAAGTATGAGTTAATATATTGTGATATTATGTCATACTAATCTAGACTGATTATGTATATGTGATTGTTATGCGTGAATGACAATTGTTTATGAGCTTATGAGGTGAACATGTTAGCTAGTTATTGTTATGGATATCATGACCTTATTTATGTTTAAGTTGATGTGTTGTGAAGTTATATCATGCTAATCTAGATTGATTGTGCATACAAGATATCCTCCCTTGAGATACATTAAGGTATGAGTTTTATTATGTCATCTATTTGGTGTTTAAGTGTTTGATTAGGTCATCTAATTGATTTATTTAACATGGTATGTTTGAAAGTTGTTTGAATGTTTGATTAATTGCATGATATGAGTATGTGTCTATAAGATTGCACGAATGAATGGTATTGCTTTAAGATGGTTGTACTAACACATATGTGTTGAGACCACTGACATGCACTTGAGTGTAAGTAGGTTCTAGTTGTTGTAGTATGAATAATGACTATTTGTTGATTATGACATGGTTGTTAGTCTTGTAAAAGGTTGATTTCAATTAATATACATGCTTTTTTGATCCTTGGAAAATGTGGCTGACATGTGTAAATAGTTGTAGGGCAACATGCTTGGTATTAGCATGACAAGGTAATAGTTGATTTGTTTATATAACTATCCATTGGGTGATGTGACAATACATAGTAAGACTCAGTTGTAGTAAGGTAAAGGTAAAAGAAAGGAATTGGGTGAGAATTCCTTTGTCTATGTTTGGAAATTGCAATTCCAAACAAATGAATGCTTTGAATACAGGAAGTCTTCTTAACCTAGATTTTGTTTGATATTATGTGGATATATGTTATATTCCTAAACATGTATTTGAAAAATATATTAAGTTGGTTTTCAACTATGGTTGGATTCATCAAGGGAATGGAGTCCCTTGAGATATGATATATGTACGAGCTCAGTTACGGGTTAGTATGTTGGGCACAACAAGTTAAGGTAATTGGTGTATTGTTATATTTATTTATACACTGACAATTATGTGTTTATGGCAGTATGATGCAGGGATTGCATGGAAAAAGAGACTGCCATGAAATCTTGAAAAAGGCTCAGGTTGAATTTCCCTTGGAGACATTGGGAACCATGGGGTTGAGTCATGGTGTTTGTTGGGAGTTTTGTGCCTTTGGTATTTTGTGATTTCTTTTAGCTTAATTTATGGGTTTTGATTGCATCTAGTGCAAGGCCTTGCCACTTTTCTTATGGTGTCGTATTGTTATTGGTTTTCATAGTTTTCTTCTTATCTGTTTCTTATTATTTCCTTTTATGGTTTGAGTCTTGGGAATTGGTTTGGGAAAGAGGAAAGTTAATGGAGCTCAAGAAGGGCTAAATGAAACCTAGAAAGTAATGTAAGACCCAAATGAAGCTCGGTGCATGAGTAAGGACAATTTAAGGCAAGATTATGAAAGTCGGTTGGACTGGTGGGGTTCATTGGGATAAAAGGATGGTGGCAGGACAATCATGAGAAAGGTAACAAGAAAGTTAAAGTAAATGGATCTAAAGTATCAGATGCCTTGTTGGGAATTGTTTTTCTCAATGTTGTGCATGTTGTGCATGGATAAAGGGGGTTCTCTTAAAATTAACCTTATGATATATAGTAATTATGTTGTGCTCATGATTATGTTGATGTCTATATATGTATATATGTATGTTGTTTTCTAACAGGGTTGTCAGGGATCATGATTGTTTTATACAGATGTTTATATGTATATATCTATGTATGTATGTCATTGTCTAATAGGGTAATCAAGAATCATTCTTGTGGAGGAATGATTGCTTATGAAGGTCAATGGCATGAAAAGGTTCTTGGTTATGAGGAATCAAGTGGGAAGAGGAACCCTCACATATATATGAGGTTAGTATCTTATGGATATGGTTGATATTATGTGTTTTTACTATGTCTATATTTATGTTATGGACAGGTTATGCTGATGACAAGCATGGATAAGACATTGAAGCAAGTTTGCTTGGTAAGGATAGTGTGGTCTTAGGATGTGTAGCACTGGTGCTATGTACTTGTTGGATATGTGGTGTTATGTACATATTGTACTATGCGCATGATCGATATGAGGTGTTGTGTGCATGTTGTAAATGTGGTGCTATGTACATATGGTGTTGTGGATATGATTTTGCATGCCGCATTGTGTGCATGTGGTGTTGTGTACAAGTTGTACATGTTGTGTTTTGTTGAGGTGGCATTGCATACATGTCATGCATGTGGTGTTGTGTACATGTGGTGTCGTGTAAATGTCATGCATGTGATGATGTGTGCATGTGGTATTGTGTACATGTTGTATAGGTCGTGCAGTGTACATGTGGTGTTTTGTACACGTTGTACAGGTCGTGTGGTGTTTTGTACATGTTGTGAAAATGGTGCCATGTACATGTGATACTATGTACAAGTTGTGTAGGTGGTGCTACGTAATGGCAATGTGTAGTCGTGGCATCATGACATGTGTATTCGTTGTGTTATACTATGTGTACGTATGTGTATTTTTTGTACACTGGATGTAGGAGTATGTATTGCATAGTGTTGTACATTGGGTGTAGGTGTATGTGTAATGATGTATATCAGGTGTAGGTGTATGCATTGTGTGGTGTCATACGCTATGTGTGGATGTATGTGTTGTGATATAAATTGTGTATGTGTACGTGATTGAAGAAAAGAAAAAGGCATTGGGTGTTTGCTGGATGTGGCAACCAATTGGTGTGTATGAAAAGGACAAAGGATAAAGGTAGAAGCGAAGGACCAATTAAAGGATCAATATCAGTATTTTATTTCATTTTTATTATGCATGTGATCTATGATTCTAGTTTATGATGATTTCATGTGATTCATGATTTTGATCTATGATGGTTGTGTTTCGAGCTAACCGGATGTGATATTTTTATATATAATGATTTGGTCAAAGAGTTAGTTTGTTTTGTTGTGACAGGAAGTAAACAAAATTGCAAGTGTACCTTGTTGACAAGCTACCAATGGGTATGATTTAGATTTATTTCAATTTGTTTTGAGTCTACTGGAAATTATGTGCTTGGTACAGGAAAGCATGGAAAAGTGCTCAGTTTGGGTGGTTGGAATTGGATGTCAAGGAATTAGAACCAGCGAAAGGAATTGGAACAAGAAATAGTATGTTGATAAAGAATTCAGGAGTAGGGACATTACAGGGACTAGTACCCAATACTGTCCATTGATTTCCATGAGCATGCTATGACCAGTATGATGGTTTTGAGACAAGGATATGTATTTTTTTTGGACCTTACAATGCGAGGAAACCTTGCCAAGGAATGGATTGCCCAGGACAGGGGATGGCAGTGAGCTTTGAAGGTGAGTAACTTCACGGAAGAGGTGAGCACATTTCTGAGGGACTGTGTAGCAGAGAAGGGAAGGTAGGGAATGGATTTGTTTCGGTCATTAGAATTGCCATATGGGATCAGATGGAAATTGGAGTGCGCCCTAGAACAATGAGCTGGTAATTGTTTTCTGAGAGGACAAGTGGCACAAGATAGTAGTGTTGGACATTAGATTCAAATTTGATTTTGATAGTGGAATTTTAACTTCGTGGGAAGGAGGTGAATCCTGGTATTAATTTGAGGGTGGAGGTGTGAACCTCTAAATTCCCTTGTTGCGGATGCAGGAATTGTATCCGTTTATTTGCTAGTTAGAGCAAATGTGAATATATGTATATTATTGTAAATATTGTATTGAGTTATGTTTATAAAGCTCCAAAAACAGTATATTTATTTATTGGTTGAAGAAAATGTGCAAGAGAGTATATTTGGTTGTTATTGTAAATACCATAATGAGTTGTGTTATAAAGCTCTAGTGAATGGTATGTTTGTCATTTTCTCAACAGTGGTCATTGTAAATACTACAACAAGCTATGTTATAAATATCCATATGCAGTATGTTTTGTTTTGTGTAGTTCGTTGGTTTATTGTTGGTTTATAGGTGTTACTGAACACCGAGAATGATGTTCCCCCAAGGGGGAGGGTTCTGTAACAACCCTAGTCAAAATTCCATGTAATAAAGTTAATAAAGGCAAAATAATAACCAAGGTCATGGGACATGTATTCCAAGCTGAATGTTGGGCAAAACATCATAGTGTGGGTGTTCATTTGGTTTGTTATGGCTAAAACAATTGGAAAAGGCAATGGAAAAGGATTTTAAAAGGAAAAGTGGCATTAATTGGCATTTTATTTATGAAAATAAAGGAAATTAGGAGAAAAGGAAGGTGACAGGTCACAGGTTGCATGTGAGGAGGAAATTGAAGGAAAATAATGGAAAATGAAGAAAATAGAGGCCACATTAATAAAAATACTTATGAGGATCAGTTCACAAGATTTTTGACAATTTTTGGGTGGATCTCTCTCTCACACAGTTACAACATTCTTGGAGCACTCTAGCATTGGATCAAGGAAAGAAAAGGAAGGACAAAGAAGGCAAAGGGAAACAAAGATCAAGCAAGGTAGAGAAAGATTAAGTGGCTAAAACAGGATTACCTGCAGGTATCGATTTGCATGTGTGCTTTCCTTACTATATTTGGCATGCATGGGACATGCATGCATGTATTTGGTTCTCTTGTTGTCATTAACATGGGTTTTGCAAGGTGTCACAGTGATTTTTAACCTTTCCTTTCCATTTACAGATAACCATGCTGTGATGGGTTTTATTTTATTTAGTTATGCTGGATTGCTGGATGGTTTCAAAATTGAGTGAGGTTGTCTCTCAAGAAGAACACATAGCCTAGGAATCCCTAGACTATAGAAGGTGGGATTGTGGTAAAACCTAATTTTTTGTACCTTAATGGGTCTAGGAATCCTCGACGGTATATACAGTAAATCCTAGAGGTGTGTGCCTCGATTAGGCTTAGGAATCCTTGACCAATGAATGGAGGCATATATGGTAAAACCTTGAGGGTGAAGTCTCAATTAGGCCTAGGAATCCTTGACTGGTGAATGGCGAGATATATGGTAAAGCCTAGAGACTAGGAGACAAGAAAAGTCCTCATGGTGTAGGTGGATAGATCTAGATGAATCCATGCTTGTTTAGGGCCTAGTGATCTGGTGGGGATCGTGTAAAGCTTGAGGAAACTTGGTTGGTTTTGTTGTGAGCCCCACATTCATGCTTGGTATATGGCATGGGGGTGATTAGCTAAAAGAAATATCTGGGTCAACCCAATCTCTAGTTGGGAGGTTTATGGAAGTCCCTGACTTGGTTGGCTTATGAATTCATTAATAAGAGCTCCTTATCCTTGGTATTTCATGTGTAAATGTACTTGTTCATACGTGATTTTTATGGTTATTGTATCCTTGTTATTTTTGTTAGTTATATGTTGGTTATCATTATGGTTTATGACAAACTTGATGTATGGATCTCATCATGTTTTGATTAGAAAATGAATGTACAATAAACATATGACCTAATAGATGATAATGTAGCTATTGTGATAAGGAAACAATGCTTATTTATAAATCTCAAATAAGTATGAGACCCTTATGCTCGGATTTGTTGTTATGACTTGTAGATTACACATTTGTGACATTTGTTATGAAATATCTTCCATGGATAGTAGGGGTCATATCAAATAATTTTACTAGTGATTGCATTAGTAGCCTTATTCCATTGTTATTTATCATTTTTGAAATTTTCATGAAGTTCTATGAAGCGACCTGAGACCTAGCCCTACAAATTGGTTCAGAATCTGGCATTGCTAGCTCAGAACTACCTAAAAAGGCCATAGTCGCTAGCATGACTTGCTGTGTAAGTGAATGGAAGGCCTCAGTGCATACTTGGTTTGTCATGGGAGTCACTAAGGGTCGAGATCAACAAAATGACAAGTTTTCGTGGGGGTTAAGCACCTAGAAGGATTGGTTGCCTCCTGAAGGATTTGTAGCTCCCGAGGAAGGTTGGATAGGTTTTGTTTTGTCAGTTCCACTTCCTTAACTATACTTGGGAAGTTGAATCACATCATAGTATTCTCACATCACATGTTTACCCTAGTGGACCTGTTAGCTTGGGTAAATGTGGTAGGAGGGCATTACAATATACCAAAGAAAAAGGATCTTTTATTAATATATGAACATCCAAACAAGTTAGGGACTTCCACATACCACCTAACCATAGATTGGGTTAAACCAAATCTCTGTTTTAGCCAATCACCTGGATCTCATGGAATAAAACAAGAACACCAAACCAAGGCTTCTAGAGGCCAAAACACCTCAACCCTCAACTAATGATTCCACCTCACAGTCAGACATCACTAACAATCACGAGATTGATCTCTACCCAAGTTGTCTAAGGTTCCAAAGTGTTTGTTCCAACCAAGGTTTCCAAGACTAGTAACTCTGTAGTTGTTTCCAGGCTCTAGATAATTTTTCCAACCAACGCTTTCAAGACTAGTAACTTAACTCACCAAGGGCTCCAGATTGTTTTCCCAACCAAGGATTCTAGGACTAGTAACTCAACCCAAGCTCTTGCAGAGCCTCAAGAGCATTTTTCCAACCAAGGCTCTAGGAACTATTAACTCAACCCACAGCCAAAGGAACATGAAAACCAACCAGAAAACAAAAATAAAACCCATAACACAATGGTTATCTAGGAAATGGAAAGGATAGAAGAAAACACATTTAATCCAAGAAATCTTCCATGTCAATGACAGATCATGACTAAGAAACCACATGCATGTGCCATGCATGAAAAAACTAGAAAGGAAATCATACATGCAATTTGATACATGGAAGAAAAACCAGTTATAGTTTATAATCCCACTATCCTCTTGTGCTTTCCTGCTTTTCCTTTTCCTCCTCACTCCAAATCCAAAGTATGCCACACTCCTCCAAGAGTGCTCCAAGAAACTCTAAGTGCCCAAGAGTATAAGAGAGAGAGAAAATATAAGAGAGATCTCCAAGCTAAAATTTAAAAAAGGTTACATTGACAAAAGTCATGAACTAATCCTCAGAAGTTTTTTTATCATTGAGGCCTCTATTTTCTTCATTTTCCATTATTTTCCTTCATTTTCCTCCTCACATGCAACTTGTGACCTTTCACCTTCCTTTTCTCCTATTTTCTATTATTTTCATAAATAAAATGCCAATTAATGCCTCATGCTTTTCCAAATCCTTTTCCAATTTCAATAGCCATTAATTAAATCATAAGTGATCCCCATCACTATGTTTTTTCCCAACATTCAGCTTCGAATACGTGTCCCATGACCTTGGTCATATTTTTCCTTTATTAACTTTATTACATGGATTTGTAACATGAGGTTGTTACAGACCCCTCCCTCATATGGGAACACCATCCTTACTGTTCAATGACACTTACAACCAACAAGACCTCTAAAAGAAAAACATACTTCCCATGGAGCTTTATAACTTATCTCATTCCAGTACATTTACAATGAACAACCTACTGGAGAGAAAACCAGTGTGACGACATAACAACATGACACCCATACTGCTTATTGGAGCTTTATAACACAACTCATTGCGGTAGTTACAATGACAACCATATATAAATATGTACATATACCAAAACTGTTTTTCCTCAACTGAAAAAAATTGAAGGATACATAGCCTGTATCTGATCAACCATCTCCCATGTAGCTTCATTGAGCCCAAAGTGATTTTACGACACTTTAACCTGCTTGATTGCTCGATTTCGAAGCATGAGCATCTTTCTCTACAAAATGCACTAAGGTTCTGGTTGGAATTCTCCTTCTGGTTCCAACTGCAATACATACCAATCAGTAACATGATCAAAATATCTCACATATCTTTTAAGAAATGAAACATGGAAAACATCATGGACTTTCATTGTCATAGGTAGTGCAAGTCGATAGGCCATTGGTTCAAGCCCCCCAAGGATCTCGAAAGGCTCACAATATCGAGGTGTCATCTATGCACATGACCCAATCCTCAAGGAGTTCTTCTTGGGCTTGACGCACAAGTACACATTTTCCCCAACATGAGACTCCTTAAACAACCTGTGTTGATCTGCATAACTTTTCTGTCTGTCCTTTTATACATTTAGATTCCTCTTGATAACCTGCATTTCCTATTCCATTTGCACCAAAATGTCTGGTCCTATCAACACCCTATTCATTGGATCACTCCAAATGATGGGAGGTATTACAACTCTACCCATAGAGTGCCTCAAATGGACTCATCCTCAAATACTCCTGATACCCATTGTTGTAAGCGAACTCAACTAGTGGAATATGCTCTTTCCACTTTCACTGTAGATGGATGATGTACATTCTCAACATGTCCTCCAAAATATCATTGATCCCCTGTTGGGTCCCTATAATACTACTGATTACCCCATTACTATTGTAGTTATACCCCTTATTAATATTGGTGCGCCCCTATTGCCCCCATATTGTTATTACTGTGTCCCATAGAATCCCTCTATTGTTATTTTTGTGGCTTTATATTATTATTGTTAGGTCGGCTGGATTATTTTGTGACTCCTTAGACTCCTATATATAGAAAGGAGGTTTTGTCATTTGAATCATCCAAGAATTGTTCATTTATGTAATCTAAAGGAGGTTTCCCCCTCGAAGAGGCTGAATTTTAAGGCGTTGATCTATCTTTTCTATCTTTTTCTTGAGCTGGTTTCATAACATTTGGTATCAGAGCTTTGGATTCTAGGGTTTCGCTGCTCCGAATAGGTCATCGTGGCATTTTCGCTATAACTGTTTTTATGTGATGTGTCAGAAGTTTAAAAAAAAACCCATTTGAGAAGAAATCACGCTAAACCTTGGGTCCGAATTTTAGAGCTTTTCGCACGATATTTTCAGAAATATGATCTGAGGAAGTTGGTCTTTATGCAGACTCCTGAATTACATTCAAACCAGGTGACCTGGAGAAAATCGTCATAACTTTCTCTCTGGGGATCAGATTGAAATTTTATAAGAAGGTACAGAAAGAGGACAGACTGTAGTTTCTTTTGTGCATTTTTTAGACCCAAAGGTCAAAACAGTGACTCGTGGCACGTCGTACAAATTCGCTCTACTGAACTAGTCTATAATCAAGTCACTGTGGGATATTTCGCATAAATCTTCCTTGGAGAATCCAATTTGGGTCAGACTTGTGGCATTGGAAAGATGACACAGAAGGCTACTACAGGTCAGAATGTCAGAATTGGAGGATCTGGAATTACAGAGATACATCAGATTCAATATCAGGCTTCTACAAAGTGAAAAAAGGTGTGTAGTTTTTTTTTTTAAATTTTTGCATAAGCTGGGTTTGAAGGAATTGAAAGGGCATAGTAAAGAATTATTATCGGTAACTGATTCCCCAAGGAAAGAAAATGCAGACACCTAGTAAGTAACCTGAAAGCTCTAGCATGACTCATGAAGAAGAGGAAGAAATGTTACATGATATATCAAAATTACAAGAACAAGTGCAACAAATGTCACACTCACAAAAGCTAACAGAAGCTAAGATAAATGGCATGGAATCTAAGATAAAGGGCGTGGAAGCTAAGATGGATGATTGGAAGACAGATTTGAAGACAGACATGGAAGAATTAAAGATAGATTTGAACACAAACTTGAAGACAGGCATGACAGATATGAAGAGAGATTTGACAAATTTTCTACAAGAAATACTTACTAATGGTGAAAAGGTAGTAAAGGAAACTCATGATGCGAAAAAAAGAAATGTTAATCATGATATCATAGACTCTAATGTTGGATCAAATACCCACCATATTCCAAAAATCGATATGAAAAAGTTTGATGGAAAGGATCCCGCAACATGGATATTACAGATGGAGCAACTTTTCGATCTCAATAATGTGCAAAACACACAAAAGGTACGTATGGAAACTTTATATTTGGAACCAAATCAGTTTGTATGGTATCAATGGCTTTTCTCTTGTAAACAATTTATCACTTGGGAAATTTTTACAGAAGAATTGATAGCACATTATGAGGATACGAAAAGCAACACTTTTTTAAGCCAATTGATAAGTCTCAAACAAAAGGGTTCAATAATGGAGCACATTGAGGAGTTCAAAAATCTGAACATAAGGGTAAAAAATATTCCAGAGGAGCATAGGATTGGTGTGTTCATAGGGTCTTTAAAGGATAATATCCAACATGATGTTTTCCTTTGGGAACCTGATTCATTAGAGAAGGCATTCAGGTTATCAAGAAAAATGGAAAGCAAAATTATGGCAACCAGGAAGCATACCACTCACAACTATAAAGACGGAAGTGTTGTTGCCCCTAGTCTTCCACAACCTATAAGGTTGACACCACAACAATTGGAAGAAAAAAGGGCAAAAGGGCTTTGTTACAGTTGTGATAGCAAATACACTAAAGTTCATAAGTGTGTTGAGAAGAAATTATTCTACATAGATTGTGAAGAGGAAGAAGAAAAGGAGCAAGAAAGGTCAAAGGAAGAGGATATACTCCAGGAACAAAGCCTAGATGAAGAAAAAATAAATCCGACCATATCTTGTAATGCATTGGTGGGAATTACCACTCCTCAAACCATCAAGATAGAAGGAAAAATCAAGAAGAAAAAGGTAATAGTGTTTATTGATTCAGGAAGCACCCACAATTTTATCATTGTAGGGTAGAAAAAGAATTGAATTGCTTCCTATATCCAGCACCAGAGTGTCAAGTGATGATTGCAAATGGAGGAACAATAAATTGCTCTGGAAAGTGCCATAATATCAAGCTATCCATGGGAGAATATGTATTGACTAGCCCAATGCTTTCCATTCCAATGGGAGGTGCTGATGTTGTACTAGGATTCCAATGGCTACAATCCTTGGGTACAATAGCTTTTAATTTTCAAGAACGTTTCATCAAATTTTCTGCAGAAGGAAAGGATGTTGAATTAAGGGGTATTGCAGGGAAACCAGGAAAGATAATCAGCTCTAATGGTATGACAAAGCTTCTAAAAAAGGATCAAAGAGGTGTAATTGCACAATTATGTTCGCTAGATGTTTTCACATCAGAATCATCTATTTCTCCAGATCTCCAAAAAGTCCTAGACAATCATTCCAAGGTATTTGAGACTCCCAAAGGTCTCCCACCTATGCGTGATCATGATCATGCTATTCATCTGATTCCAGGAAGTGTTCCTCCAAACATCAGGCCGTACAGATATCCCTATGTCCAAAAGAGTGAAATTGAATGTATGGTTGCAGAAATGCTAGAGGCTGGTATAATTCAACCAAGTCGAAGTTCTTTCTCTACTCCAGTAGTATTGGTGCACAAGAAGGATGGATCATGGCGCATGTGTCCGTATTATAGGGAGCTCAACAAGCTCACTATTAAAGATAAGTTCCCCATTCCTGTCATTGATGAATTACTGGATGAATTTCATGGATCAATTTACTTCACCAAGTTGGATCTTCGTTTAGGATATCATCAAATCAGAATGAAGATTGAAGACATTCTAAAAACAACATTTAAAACTCATGAGGGTCATTATGAATTTTTGGTCATGCCTTTTGGCCTTACCAATGCACCTTCAACATTTCAAGGTTTGATGAATTCAATTTTCAAACCATTCCTTAGAAAATTTGTGTTGGTATTTTTTGATGATATACTAATCTACATCAAGTCTTGCAAGGATCATGTTGAACATGTTGACACGGTGCTACAACTATTGGAGGGGAAACAATTATATGCAAAAAGATCCAAATGTTTCTTTGGAGTCCAGGAGGTGGAATATTTGGGTCATATTGTATCTCATGAAGGAGTTAAGGTAGACCCTAGCAAAATTAAAGCCATTAAGGAATGGAAAATCCCCACATCCATAAAGCATCTGCGAGGATTTCTTGGGTTGATAGGGTATTATCGCAAGTTTGTTAAGAATTATGGGAGAATAGCAGCACCTCTAACAACATTATTGAAGAAAGATGCATTTTCATGGACTCTGGAAGCAACAAAGGCCTTTGAACATCTTAAAGAGGCAATGTGCCAAGCACCGGTCTTAGCTACACCAAACTTCACAAAAAACTTTATTGTGGAATGTGATGCTTCAGGAAATGGAATTGGTGCTGTTCTAATGCCAGATGAAAGACCCATTACTTTTGAAAGTCGTCCAATCAAGGGAAAGTTTTTAAGCAAAGCTATTTATGAGAAGGAAATGTTGGCAATACTCCATGCACTTAAGAAATGGCGACCCTACCTAATGGGAAGACACTTCAAGGTAAAAACAGATCATGATAGCCTTAAATATTTTTTAGAACAAAGATTATCCTCTGAAGAGCAACAAAAGTGGGTCACAAAGATGTTGGGTTATGACTTTGAAATCATCTACAAAAAGGGAAGAAAAATGTGGTGGCAGATGCACTTTCAAGAAAGGATGAGGATGTGGAAGCATTGTTGTGCGCCATTTCTATTATCCAACCAGATTGGATAAACGAAGCAAGGGAGGAATGGAAGAATGACGAAGAAGTGTGGGCACTTATTCGAAAGCTACAACAAGATTCCAGTACGTCTAATACATTTAGCTGGCAAAATGATTCGTTATGGTACAAAGATTGCTTATACCTCTGTAAGAATTCCCAGCTAAAACAAAAGATTCTTATGGAATTGCACACTTCTCCCTTAGGAGGGCACTCAGGATTTCTAAAAACTTACCACAGGGTTAAGAAGGAAATTTTTTGGGATGGCCTTAAATCAGATATTCAAAAGTTTGTGGTAGAATGTTTGGTTTTCCAACAAAATAAAGTGGAAACAATTAAGACATTTGGTCTATTACAACCTTTATCCATTCCAAGCCAACATTGAGAGGAGGTTTCAATGGATTTTATCACAGGTTTACCCAAGTCTGAGGGAAAAAGTGTCATCATGGTGGTAGTTGACAGACTTACCAAGTATGCACACTTTTGTGCATTATCACATCCATTTAAAGCCAGTACAATTTCTACTGCATTTATGGAAACAATTCAAAAGCTACATGGAAACCCAAAGATTATTGTAAGTGACAGAGATCCCATTTTCACTGGAAATTTTTGGACAGAATTATTTTCTTGTCTTGGTACTCAGTTAGCTCATAGCTCATCTTATCATCCTCAATCTGATGGGAAAACTGAGATAGTAAACAAATGTTTGGAAGGATATCTTTGTTGCTTTGTATCTGATAAACATACACAATGGGTCAAATTGTTTCCTCTGGCTGAATGGTGGTATAACACTTCCTTCCATACAACAACAAAAATGACCCCATTTATGGCACTTTATGGGTATCAACCACCATCCATCACATCATATTTAAGAGAAAATTCTAAGGTTCAGGCAGTGGAACATCACATCGAACATCAACAACAAGTCCTCCAACTCTTAAAGGATAACCTCGTGTTGGCACATAATAGAATGAAATAACAGGCAGATCAACATCGCAGTGAAAGAAGTTTTGATGTAGGTGATTGGATATTCCTACGGGTACAACCATATAAGAAAATGTCCCTTAAGCAAGCTAAGAAGGATAATAAATTATCACCAAAGTATTATGGTCTGTACAAGGTGTTGCAAAAGATTGGTACTATGGCATACAAATTGGAGCTTCCTGTAGCCTCTCGATTGCACCCAGTTTTCCATGTTTCATGTTTAAAGAAGGTTATAGGTGACAAGCTCCCAGTTCAAACAATATTGCCAGAACTTGATGAGGAAGGAAAAATTATATTGGAACTAGAAGCAGTCATAGAAACAAGAACTCGACAGCTACGAAATTGATCAATTTCAGAGTATCTTATCAAGTGGAAGAACTTATCTGCTGAAGATTCCACATGGGAGGATGAGAATTTTATGCAGAAGTATCCAGAACTACTCAAGCGTTGAGGACAACACTTTTTTGAAGGCGAGGGGCATGTTGGGTCCCTATAATACTAGTGATTACCCCATTACTATTGTAGTTATACCCCTTATTAACATTGTTGTGCCCCTATTGCCCCCATATTGTTATTACTGTGCCACATAGAATCCCTCTATTGTTATTTTTGTGGCTTTATATTATTATTGTTAGGGCGGCTGGATTATTTTGTGACTCCTTAGACTCCTATATATAGAAAGCAGGTTTTTTCATTTGAATCATCCAAGAATTGTTCATTTATGTAATGTAAAGGAGGTTTCCCCCTCGAAGAGGCTGAATTTTAAGGCGTTGATCTATCTTTTCTATCTTTTCCTTGAGTTGGTTTCATAACACCCCCTTTGTCTGTTCTTTTGTCTACAAATGATAAGTTGTACTGGAGGCCAACTATGTATCCAAACCTTCAAATAACTCTTTCCAAAACTTAGAACTAAACTTGGCATCCCTATCTGACACCATCTTCTTCATAACACCATGAAACCTCACTACATCTTTGATGAAGACCTGTGCTACATCATTAGATGAATAAGTAGACTTCACTAGAATGAGATGTGCTACCTTTGTGAGCCTATCCACCACAACCATGATAGAATCGCATTGCCTAAATTTCCTCGACAAACCTGTAATGATATCCATGGAAATGATCTTCCATTTCCACTCATGAATCAGAATCGGCTGTAGTACTCCACCTGGATTCTTACAATCTACTTTTACTTGTTGATAATCTAAGCACCTAGCCACAAAATTTTCCACTTACTTCTTCAAATTTGGCCAAGAATAGAACTTCTTCACTACTGCAAATCTCTTCTAATATCCTGGGTGACCTGAATATGGCTTAGCATGGAATTATCTCAAGATAAGCCTCTTGAACTCACTATTGTCAGACACATAGATCCTATCTGTAAATCTCACCAAATCATCCATTGTGAGATGATAGTCCACATCCTGATCACGTGTATCCTACTGTAACTTGTGCTTAAGCTCCCTATACTTGTCATCCTACTGACCTGCCTGTAAGATCCGATCCTATAAATCCATCCCATATGACATCATAGCTATTATATGATTCATTTGCACTCTTCTACTAAGAGAATATGCCACCCTATTCTCTTTACCTTTAATGTACCTGATCTCAAAGTCAAACTCACTAATTTTGGCCAACCATCTAGCTTACCTAGGATTTAGATTTGGTTGATCAAACAAGTACCTCAATCCATTGTGGTTGCTTGTTAGGACAAACCTCCTACCAATAGGGTAGTGTCTCAACATCTTCAATGCATGTATGATCGCTGCCAACTGAAGATCATGTGTAACATAATTATGCTCGTGCTCATTCAGTGTCCTTGATTCATAACATACCACTTATCCCTCTCGCATCAAGACTCCACCAAGTCCTCTCTTGAAAGTATCTATACACAATACAAACTCTTTATTTGGATATCAAATCTTAAGAACTGGAGCATTTATCAACAACTGCTGCAACTACTCAAAACTAGCTACACATTGTTCTATCCATTCAAATTTATTACCTTTCCTTTGTAATGATGTAATAGGATAAGAAAAATGTGAGAAGATCTTGATGAACCTACTGTAATAATATAATAACCCCACAAATGACCTTACCTCATCCACATTCCTACAAGATTCCCATTCCATAATAGCTTTTATATTTTCAAGAATATGCTAGTGCACTCGTCATCAGTCATGGATCCCATCTTCAACTCATAGAATTATTTTTCCCTGTCATGATAGTATCTCCTTGATATATGATTCTTCCTTAAAAGTATCTCGGACCCACTCCAAGTCAACTCCTCTTCCTGAATTCCTTTGACATTATTTACATCTTCCCACCAAATGTTTGACTTACTTTTAAGACTAAACGTAGATATTTTGGCCTTCATGTTCTCTGAGTAATCATGCAATCTGAAGAACTTATTAATTCCAAGTAACCATGCTTCTACATCTTGTGACTTCTTCATTTCTCCATTAAATGTAGGTGGCTTGGCTTTCTTGATCTCATCTGGAAAATATCCCTTATCACTCCTCTTGTAAGGATGATAATGATGATGACCATGATACTTGTTTGAACCAAAACTAGAGTAAAGCCCATGTCCACTGCCTCGTCTATCAGGTGTATACAAGAACCTGTCATCTCTAATCATGTCACCTCTATCCAACTTGTGTCCACCATGTGACCTCATACCATGTATTACATTAGTCATATCCTCATATCCATGACTGATCCTAAGTGGTACCTATTTTTGCAATTCTGAAAAACTCTGAAGGATGACTGCATTAACCTCTACATGTTTTTCCTGTGCCCCAGCAAGTCTCTCTTGTGATTGAATGATTCTTTCATTATCTTCTTTATAAATTCTTATTTCTGCTTTCAAACTTCTCAAAGTTTCCTCTATGTTAGGAGAGTACCCATCACCATGCTACTCATCTAATTTATAGGGAGAATCTCATGAATTGTAGTCTACCATTTTTCTAGTCATATTTGTTTTTCTTCCTACAACTATACCATATCATCTAAACCAAAATATAAACATAATCAACATACCTCATTATAGTTCAGGGGAGGATATATTTTCTGTAAGATCAACCAGATTAGCACAATACATGTATTATAAACATAATAATGTCTACATATAGACATAATTTCAACCATTATCCAGTTACCATGCATGACTATGCCATAACCATGAAAATGTATGCATAACGACATATAAACAATGACATGCATAACAAATGCATAACTGGCATCCACTCATGACGACCACATTCGACAACAATCACCATAAACTTCTACATGATAACACAACTGCAACAATGACCACCACCATGAATACATAACAAAAACATAGACCACAAGCATAAGAACACATATGCAACTGACATGTATGCATGACAAACACATTCTGTCCATCCAGTACAAGGGGTGAACCATGTTCTGATACCACTCTATAACACCCTCCTCTCACATTTACCCAAGCTAACCAGTCCACTAGGGTAAACATGTGATAAAGAGTTACTATGATATGGTTCAACTCCCCAAGTATAGTTAATGAAGTTGAATCGACAAGACAAGACCAATATGGCCTTCCTCAAGAGCCATAGAACCTTCAGGAGACAACCAACCCTTCCAAGTGCCCAACCCCTGAGACAACTTGATGTTTTACTGAAATAGACCCTTAGTCACTCCCATGACAAGACCTCCATGTAACTAATACCCTCTAGTTGCTCCCACAATAAGGCATCCATGCGACTGTGGCCTTTTTCAGGAAGTTTTGTGCTAGCAACTCTAAATAATTCTGAGCTACTTTTTTAGGGCTAGGACTCATGCCTCTTCCCAGAACTTCATGAAAATTCCATAATTGATAACTAAAAATTGAAATAAGGCTATTATTATGAACACTTGAACAAGGACTTGACCTGACCCCTACTAGCCATGATAGGAATTTTGTCAAACATATCATAAACATGTAATCTACGGGTCATAACAACATATATGAACATAGGGACTTCATACTTATCTTAGAATCTTAAAGGAGGACTCATGTATCCTCCCAATAGCTACATTGTTAACTATCAGGTAATTCATTCATCTATTAACTAAAACATGATGAGATCCATTCATCAATATTTTCATAAGGCATACTTATAACTAGAAAATAACAAGAGATATATCAATGATGAAACAACCATTGAAGCCACATAGTGACAAGCACATTTACTCATGAAATACCAAAGGAAAGTGAGATTTTATTAACATATGCAAATCCAGGCAGGTCAGGGACTTCCATATACCACTTGACTATAGATTGGGCTGAACCAAATCTTTCATTCAGACAATCACCCCCACACCATATTCCAATAACGAATGTGGGGTCTCATGGAATAAACCAAAAAAACCATACTAGGGCTTCCATAGGCCAAACCACCTCAACCCTCAACCAATTATTCCACCTCACAGTCGGACATCACTAACCATCACTAGATTGCTCTCCACCTAATCTATCTAGGGCTCCAAAGCATTTGCTCCAACCAAGGGTTCCATGACTAGTAACTCAACCCACAACTGCTGCAAGGCTCCAGAGTGCTTGTTCGACTAGGGATTCCAAGACTAGCAACTCAACCCACCAAGGGATCCATAAAATTTTTCCAACCAAGGCTTCTAGGACTAGTAACTCAACCCAAGCTATTACAAGACTTCAAGAGCGTTTGTCCAACCAAGGCTCCAAGAACTAGTAACTCAACCCAAAGCCAAAGGAACATGAGCACCAACCACAAAACAAAGATAAAGCCCACAACACCATGGATATCAAGGAAATTGCAAGGCTAGGAAAAGCCACTGTCAATCCAGAAAATCTTCCATGCCAATGAGAGATCATAACCAAGAGATGACATGCATGTGCCATGCATGCCAAAACTCGCAAGGAAATCATACATGTAATTTTGTACTTTCAAGAAAAACTCATTGTATTTGTTGATCCCACTATCCTCTTGCACTTTCTTGATTTTCCTTTGCCTCCTTGATCCAAATCCCAAGTATGACACACTCCTCCAAGATTGCTCCAAGAAACTCTAAATGTGCAAGAGTATGAGAGAGAGAATAGAAGAGAGAGCTCCAAGTTAAAACTAACAAAAGGTTACACAGACAAAAGCCATGAACTAATCCTCATAATCCTTTTTATCATTGAGGCCTCTATTTTCTTCATTTTTCATTATTTTCCTTCATTTTCCTCCTCGCATGCAACTTGTGACCTTTCACCTTCCTTTTCTCCTATTTTCTATTATTTTCATAAATAAAATGTCAATTAATGCCTCATGCTTTTCCAAAGCCTTTGCCATTGCCTTTGCCAATTTCCAGAGCCATTAATTAATCACAAGTGATCCTTGTCACTATGTTCTTTCTCACATTCATCTTGGAATATGTGTCCCATGACCTTGGTTATTGTTTTTCCTTTATTAACTTTATTACATGGATTTTTAACCCGAGGTTGTTACAATAAGTATGAGACCCTTATGTTTAGATATGTAATTATGACCTATAGATTACATCTTCATGATGTGTTTGATGATATGTCTGTCATGGTTAGGATGAGTGAGGTTAAGTCCTTGATCAAGTTATGAATTAAAGGTTGTGTATTTGTGTCATTTATCATTTCTGAGAGTTTCATCAAGTTCTGAGTAGAGTTCTAGATCTAAGCCCTGAAAAAGTGGTTCAAATCTTGGGTTCATTAGCATATAACTAAGTAATTTAGTCTACAGTCACTAGGAAGCAAGCTTATGGGAGTGAATGGAGGGTTACAATTGTTGTATTTCCTTGTCATGGGAGCGATTGGGAGTCTAGATCATTAAAAAGTCAAGTTAACTCGAGGATTGGGAACCTGGAGTGGTTGGTTAGCTCTTGGGGGTCTTGTAGCACCTGAGGAAGGTCAGTAAATTTTTGGTTTGTCAATTAGACTTCCTTAACCATAATTAGGAAGTTGAGTCATATCATAGTAACTCTTCATCACATATTTACCCTGATAGACCATTGAACCTAGGTAAGTGTGGGAGGAGGGTGTTACAGAGTGGTATCAGAGCTCCCAAGTTCAACACTTGGACTAGATGGGTGGAATTTTCTTGTCATGCATGCATATAGGTCGTATATGCGCTTGTTGTGTATGTATGGTGATGGTAATTATTGCAATTGTGTTGTCATGATGAATTTGTTGTTGGGATGTGTTTGTCATGAATGCATGTTGGTTGTATATGTGTTTGTTATGACTGTCAATGTTTGTATGTTTGTTATGCATGTATGGTTATGATTATGATTGTCGTGCATGACATCATTGTATGAAATTGGTTTTGTCATGCATAATTCTAGCATATCTATATATATATATATATATATATATATATATGTATGTATGTATGTATGTATGTATGTATGTATGTATGTATGTATGTATGTATGTATGTATGTATGTATGTATGTATGTATGTATGATGCTAATCTGGATTGATCTTGTAGAAAAGATAGCCTCCCCTGAACTTCATTGAGGTATGTTTGATTATGTTTATATTTGGTTTATTTGACATAGTATGTTTCCTGGAAGAAGATCAATATGACTAGAAAAATGTTCAACTACAATTCACACGACTCTCTCTACATATCAGATGAGCAGCATGGTGATGAGTACTCCCCTCACATAGAAAATACATTGAAAGTATGAAGGAAGAAATAAGAAGTTGCAAACAAGATAATGATTGGACCATTCAGTCATAGGAAAGCCTTTGCCAGGGAACATGAGAAACAAGCAAAGGTTAATGTAGTGATTATTCAAATTCTATCACATTTGGAGAGACATGGACCTCTTAGGATCAGTCATGGACAATAGGAAATGACAAATGGGGCATCTGGCAATAGGTCTCGATTAGGACACAGGTTGGATAGAGAGGATACAATTAGAGATGATAGATTTCTCGATACACCTGACCGGAGGGGCAGTGATGATGGGTTCTATCCTAGTTCTGGTTTAGAGAGATAATATTGTTATCACTGTCATCATATGTATAAGAGGAGTGAGATGTAGTGTTTTCTAGAAGATTTCAAGAAATATAAACAACCTACATTTGATGGAGAAATGAAGAAGTCACAGGATGTAGAAGCTTGGTTGTTTGGGATGAATAAGTTCTTTAGATTGCATGACTATTCATAGAACATGAAAGCTAGGCTAGCTATCTTCATTCTTAAAGGTAAATAAAACACTTTATGGGATGATGTGAAGAATGTGAGAGGCATTCGGGAAGAGGAGTTGACTTGGAGGTATTTTCAAAGATTTTTAAGGCAGAAGTATATATCTGAGAGATACTATGATGATAGGGCGAAGGAGTTGTATGACTTGAAGATGCCATCTATGACCAATCAGGAGTATAATAACCAATTCTTGGAGTTGTTGAGGTATGTTCCTTATCTTAAGGAGGAGAAGCGAAGATTCATATATTCATCATTGGGTTTTTGGTAGCGTTCAAAGACAATGTTGAGTTTGATGAGCCTAGATTGCTTGAGGAAACCATAAGAAAGTTGATGCATTTCTATGAGAAATGGAAGTGTAGGTTTGAATCTAAACATGATTGTAAAGGTAATGATAAGACTAAGGGAAAATGGGATAAGAAGCGAGGAAGACTACAAAACATAGGTAACAAAGAGAATGCAGTGTCGCACAAGAAGTTAAATGCATCTAACAAAGGACAAGGATTTTAGTCCGAGGAGAATAACAACGGTGATGGTGGGAAGCCTTTGCAGTATTGGACTTGTGGTAAGGATCATCGAAGGAGAGATTGTCCACAACATCACGGTGGCAAACAGAAAATCTACAGTTCTCAAGAGGCACAGATAGTGGGGGATGTTTAACATAGTATTCCTTAGATTTATGCAGTGTTGGATAATAGGCAGGCGAATGACCAGGTATCTATTATCGATATGGATGATAAGCTTTGTGATCAAGTTGTTTCTATTTTGATTGAACCTGGATCTAATTATAGTTATGTTAACCTTGACCGGGTGGATAAGTGTGGTTTGAATAAAGAAGTGCATGTAAAGTCTTGGTTAGTGCAGGCTACTACAGGTACTAAGAAAAGGGTTCATCATTGGGTAAGAGCTTGTGAATTTGAGTTGAATGGTATGTCTAAATCAACACATCTGAATGTGATTTTGTTGGGATCCTACAATATGATGTTGGGTATGGATTGATTTTACCTTCAGAAGATTAAGGTGAATTTCTTTGAAAACACTGTTGAATGCTTGGATGACAATGGAAAATAGAGAATCCTACAGGGTAAGATGAAGGAAACATCAATTAGAATGGTTACAACTATGAATGAAAAGCGTAGTCATGGGAAATGGTGTGTATTATTTGTAGTGCATATTTCTAGTGAAAAAGGTAAAAACACTGAGGATGTGAAGGCCTTCAAAAGGTACCTCATTTTATAATTGTTTCAGGATGTGTTCTGAGTAGAGATTTCAGAGTTTTCGCCTCACAGGAAAGTGTATTTTTCCATTGAGTTGGTACCAGAGGCAACACCAACAATGAAGACACCTTATAGGATGAGCACACCAAAGTTAGTGGAATTGAAGTTGCAGATGATGAAAATGTTGGACAAGAGATACATTAGGCGATGTGTGTCACCATGGGGTATACCAGTGTTTTTTGTGAATAAGAAGGATGGTACTTTCAGGTTATGCATTGATTACAGGTGTAGATATTCCTTGTAGATTCAAACTGCTAATTGTAATTTACTAAAACAATAGACTCAAATCTACTCTACTCATCTGTGGAAACAATTAAGAAACCCCAAAATCATGAAGAATACAAGAGAAGGAATTCAATCAACACATTACGCAATTATTTCATGTGGAAAGCTACAGCTAAAAACCCCTACTATATGTATATTGCATTAGTCAGAAAATATGATAACATTATGGTGCTTTTCTCAAGCTCGAGCAACCTCTGCACTATCTCTATCTATCTCACTACTTCCTAGACAAGCCCAGGAAAATACTTAACCAAATTTTGTCTTGCCCAAGTCCTTATTTCCTTGCATTTTTTCCTTGGGAATTAACCCCCTATTAATTAGGGAAATTCCTCAATATGAATTGCACAATCCTAATAGGCCTTCCTCTGACTCCATGCACGACCTATACAATTCAAATGATTATACAATTGATAGTACATTATCTCTAAACTCCAATCTCAATAGGGTAACTCCCAGATCTAAGATGAAAGAGTTATTTATGAGTGAATCATCAATTAACTGGTTGAACACGTGAAACAACACCCCACTGTCTAACCTACTACTAGTTCCTCTATTAGTTGGAACTAGTTTAACTGACTTTAACTCAGTTAAACTAAAATAATTAATTGCAACTCAAAATAAACTCAACTAGGGCTTCTATAATGTAGGAGACACTCTACATGACTCTAGTGAGGCCCTCAACTCGAATTAACTGAGCCAAATAATTCAATTTCACTTAGTTTTACACGTTGTCTTGTGATGTGGAATTACAATTTTATTCCTAATTTAATTCAAGGAAAAAATTAAATCAGGATTTTCTTGTTGCATTTTCAACAACAGGTAGTTGAACAAGATGATGATTAATAACAGGTACTCTTTTCCAAGGATTGCTGACTTGTTTGACTATTTGAAGGGAGAAACAATATTCATGAAGCTGGATTTGAGATTAGGATACCATCATGTATGCATCAAATAAGAGGACATCTACAAGACTACTCTCCGCAACATGTATGCAAAGTAAGAGTTTGTCATAGTTCCTTTTGGTCTAACTAACACTCCAACTACTTTAATGTGTTTGATGAATAATGTATTTGGAAAATTTTGTGATTGTAATGATTTATGATATATTGATATATTTTAAGAATGAGGAAGAGCATGTTGAGCAGCTAACAATAGTGTTAATATTGCTAAGAGAGCATCAGTTGTATGCAAAGCTTAGTAAATGTAGTTTCTTTTAGAGACAAGTACATTACTCGGCACATGTTGTCTCCAAGGAAGGCCTAATAGTGTATCTAGAAAATATAAGAGCTATCATGAAATGGGAAGCTCCTATGGATGTGGATGAGGTCATATCATTCATGGGATTAGTCAGTTATTACAGGAGGTTCATCAGGAACTTCTCACATATTTCCTATCGTATTACATCATTGTAGGAGAAAGGGAAAAAAATCGAATGGATAGAGGAATGTGCAACATGTTTTGAGAATTTGAAGCAGTTGTTAACAAATTCTTTAGTTCTCAAGATTGTAGATCCAGATAAAGAGTTCATGGCATGCACAAATTCTTGCAATAAGGGACATGTGGTATGATATGAATCAAGGAAACTGAATGAGCACAAGCAAGACTATCTAACACATGATCTTGAGTTGGCAAAGATCACCTATGCACTGAAGATGTGGAGACACTATCTTCTTCGAAGGAGGTTCATTATTATGAGTGATCATAGTGGGATGAGATACTTGTTTGATCAACCAAATATGAATGCCACACAAGCTACATGTTTGGCTATGATTAGTAAGTTTGACTTTGAACTCAAATAGATTAAGGGAAAATAGAACAGGGTTGCATATGCTCTTAGCAAAAGAGTACAGGTAAATCACATAACAGATATGAGTTCATATGGACATATTTACAAGATTGGATCTTGCAGGCAAGACAATAGGATGACAGGTATAGGGAGCTTAGGCACAAGTTACAACAGCAGGGTACAGGTGGACATGATGTGAACTATCGTCTTATGACATATGGTTTGGTAATATTTAGGGACATGATCTATGTGTTGGACAACAATGAACTCAATAAGATTATCTTGAGGGAATTTCATTCTAAGTTGTATTTAGGTTGTTGGGCCGCCAAATTAACATACATTTTCACTCCATTTTCACCTTTATCCTCATTTTGTCACCTCATTTCATCACATTATCATTACATAACTCTATATTTCCAATACCATATGGGTGCATATTTTCATTTTCCAAAGTTATTAATTTCATGTATTTAGAGTGAATTTATGATTAAAAGTTAGAGAAATAACATGTATTTTCTTATACCTAAAAGTGGCTTGAGTTTTATGACATGTATAGATCATTTGGAAGCTTCCACGGCACCCTTATGTGGCCTCCCAAGATCAACTTCGAATTTCAACTCAAAAGGTGGACCATATTCCAAGGAGATTTTGATGTGTCATGGAATTTGTATCTAGTATTTAGGGATAAGTTGAGACAAGTATGGATTTAGTAGATATTTAAGGGATCTACATTTATTGAGTAGATATCCATAATTCATGTATAAATAAGAGGAGCATCCTTCAAAAAAAAGAAGGAGAGAACAATTATCAGTTATTCATTAGCACCAGATTTATGATTGTTCATTCAACATGAATAATATCGTTTTCTCCAAATCATGAGTTATGAGTGTTGTTTGATTCTTAGGGTGTGATATTTGTTCATGTGTGCTCATTGAGGAATGGAAGGATCCCCATACTGAGATAAGTACACTTTGTTGTAGAGTAATGATGTGAATATACTAATTTTAATTATGATGTTCATCTTATTTCTTTGTTGTTAATACTTGTAGATAATTTCAGTATGAATTCATGTTATGGCCATGTTTTGTTGTGCGAAGGTTGATCTCCTTTCTGTAGCTAGTTTTTATGTGAGAAGGACAACCAAGATCTCCTCAATTAGGAGACTCTTCTCCATGACCTAAGAACTGAACTAAAAACAATATTTACTTGCTTTCATTTATATGCTTTCTTTCTTGCTTTCTTAGATGTTTGGCAATGTTATTATAGGAAGATTTGTAGAAGGAGAATCAGGACTCTTGAACAAGAGACTCTTCTTTATCTTCTAAAGTAAAATAGTTCCATTGATCAAACATTTTTATGCTTTTATAAAATAGATTTGATAGTTTAGATTTGTAATATGCATTTCCATTGTAAACAAACTTCCTACACCTATTTCATTTGAGGTCCCATATATTTTGGTTTGCTTCTAAGTTTACGATACCCTCAGATTGATAAATTAAATGAAAGGGATTTAGCAAAAAACTAAATCGCCCAACATTTTGGCACCGTTGCCATAATGGAAATGGGAGGTCAAATACATGTTGTCTGCGAAAAGTGTATTTTCATGGAAGACACGTTTATTTAGCATCTGTTTTACCTTTTGAATATTACAATCATAGTACCTATTGTAATTTGTTACGTCACCTCATTTAATATTTTGAATGTTGTGTAGCAACCGCGAGGACACGAGGACACTGTTATAAGAGTTAAGTGGCATTTAGAAAAAATATGGTGGCATTAAGTGGCATTAATATGGTGGGGACTATGGTAGTTGTTGCAAAAATACATTTTCTTTTCTGTAGTAAGAGAAGCTAATGAGTTTTATTACTAGGGACAGGAATACATTTCACATAATTTAAAAGAAAAAAAAAATCAAAACAATATAGAACAAATTTTTGTCATTTCATTATTTTTATTATTTTTAATAACAATACAAAACAAATTTTAGTTTTGGAAAAAAAAAAAAAAAAAAAAAAACAAAAGCAAAACAATAAAAAAATATAAAATAAAAATAAAAAATCAAAACAATTAAAAACAAATAAAAATCAAAACAAATAAAATAAATAAATAAATAAATAAATAAATAAATAACAAAAAAAATAATTAAAAAAAAAAATTGCAAATGGACATTTCATAACAACTGAAAACATTTTATGCTAACTTGTCTTGTTGGAGTCAGGAACTAGCGCGCAAAGGTAACAGGTAAAAAAATAAATCATTTCATTTGTTTTGGTTGCTAAGCATTCAAACTCATTCTTGAATTTTATATCTTTCAGAAAGATCTTACAGTTTTCATGCAGGATTTGTACTAAGCTTTTACAGGTGTGCGATGATCCAAGTCCATGCAGATGTGATCTCTCGAAATCACATTCATTATTGAAAGCTTGAAGGAGTTAATTACAAATGTCGTGACATTTGTCGCTACAGAGAAATCTTTTGCATCATGATATGTTACCCACACTTCTCCTTCAAAGCCTCATCAATCATCCATGTTAAAGTCCATTGATTCATTGCCTTATCCATCATGACTTCATACATGTCTACTTTTCTGAGTCGCATACATTTTTTCCTTCTTTTCAGTTCATCTTTTTCCCTAAAAAATAAACCAACCATCTCTCTACATTGCCTTGTTTTCCTTGCCATAAAAACTGTTTGACCATAACATCTTGTATCTATAGTCCTACCAATCATTTTGTACAAACTCGCGTTGACTGATGTGGGATCCCTTAAGGCCCACCTTTCAACAAGTCTTGACCCATCGACCTCAGCACCTTATCTGGGACAAAGACTAGAGTCATTATTAGTACCTTGAGGCTTGCATGCCCTAATGGAAAGTCTTCTCGCCAATGAACAATGGGAATACATTAATGTCCCTTGTTTGATGGACCTTGCAAGTGGCTTGACATCAGGTCATCTATTTGCACTTTGCAAGATGTACTTATGTACCTTGGCACTCATTGACATTAATGGTGATTTTGCCTCACATTGGTTAACGACATTCATCAATTATCAGTAATCCAATGACTTCTTTCCATGTTCGACATCGAGACATTTATTCACATCGAAACAATTGTGCCACAATATGGAACAAAAAGAAGACTATATGATTCAGGAGCAGATTCAACAATATTTTATACATTGAAACAGATCAGTAGCATAATTTTCTAGCTTTTTATCATACAATTCCTTTAATACAAAAATTATAATTTTGGAAAATATTACACCATGTTCATTTTCATACCTCATATTCACATACATACTCCATTATCACCTTCCATATGTCATATATGTCCTTTCTACACATATCATTCTAACCAACATACTTTCTCCAAACAATTACTATTACATTATGATTCAAATGTTACATGTTTAGGAAATAATGATCAAAGAATGATTGGTTGATTATATGTTTTCAAAGTTTTTTGATGCAACACAGAAACAACGAAAGTATTGTTACACAAGAACCAATACTAATCAAATTTTGGTTGTCACACAAGAAACAACCAAAATAATATGTTTCAATAAAATGTTTTTTAAAAAAGAGGACTTTGCAAAAAGGAACAAAGTTGTCAAAGATAAAATTATGCAAAGTTAAAAAATCAATATCAACCAAAGTCGATATAAAAGAAAGACAATGCAAAAATATTAAATCATGATTAAGTGAATCAATGCAAAGGACTGCATGAGGACATGCAATAACTTAAGTTGGGGGGTATGCTGGGTTGCCAAATTAACATACATTTTCACTCCATTTTCACCTTTATCCTCATTTTGTCACCTCATTTCAACACATTATCATTACATAACTCTATATTTCCAATACCATATGGTTGCATATTTTCATTTTCCAAAGTTATTAATTTCATGTATTTGGAGTGAATTTATGATTAAAAGTTAGAGAAATAACATTTATTTTCTTATACCTAAAAGTGGCTTCAGATTTATGACATGTGTAGATCATTTGGAAGCTTCCAAGGCACCCTTATGTGGTCTCCCAAGATAAAATTCGAATTTCAACTCAAAAGGTGGACCATATTCCAAGGAGAAAGATCATGGAGATTTTGATGTGTCATGGGATTTGTATCTAGTATTTAGGGATAAGTTGAGACAAGTATGGATTTAGTAGATATTTAAGGGATCTACATTTATTTAGTAGATATCCATAATTCATGTATAAATAATAGGAGAATCCTTTAAAAGGAAGAAGGAGAGAACAATTAGAAGTTATTCATTAGCACCAGATTTATGATTGTTCATTCAACATGAATAATATCATTTTCTACAAATCATGAGTTATGAGTGTTGTTTGATTCTTAAGGTGTGACAGTTATTCATGTGTACTCATTGAGGAGTGGAAGGATCCCCATACTGAGACAAGTACACTTTGTTGTAGAGTAATGATGTGAATATACTAATTTTAATTCTGATGTTCATCTTATTTATTTTTTGTAAATACTTGTAGATAATTTGAGTATGAATTCATGTTATGGCCATGTTTTGTTGTGTGAAGGTTGATCTCCTTTTAGTAGCTAGTTTTTATGTGAGAAGGAAAATCGGGGTGTCCTCACTTAGGAGCCTCTTCTCCATGATGTAGACTAAACTGAAACAAGATTTACTTTCTTATATGCTTTCCTAGATTACATTTATGTGAATATTGATTTCCTTTAAGTAGCTAGTTTTTATGTGAGAAGGACAACCAAGATCTCCCCAGTTAGGAGACTCTTCTCCATGAGCTAAGAACTGAACTGAAAACAATATTTACTTGCTTTCATTTATATGCTTTCTTTCCTGCTTTCTTAGGTGTTTGGCAATGTTATGATAGGAAGATTGTAGAAGGACAATTAGTACTCTTAAACAAGAGACTCTTCTCTATCTTCTAAAGTAAATAATTCCATTGATCAAACATTTTCATGCTTCTATAAAATACATTTGATAGTTTAGATTTGTAATATGCATTTCCATTCTAAACAAACTTCCTACACCTGTTTCATATAAGGTACCATATATTTTTGTTTGCTTCTAAGTTTAAAATACCCCTGGATTGATAAATTAAATGACAGGGATTTAGCAGCCAACTAAATCACACAACATTTTGGCATCGTTGCCATAATGGAAATGGGAGGTCATATACATGTTGTCTGCGAAAAGTGTATTTTCATGGAAGACATGTTTATTTAGCATTTTTTTTCCCTTTTGAATATTACAATCATAGTACCTATTGCAATTTGTTACGTCACCTCATTTAATATTTTGAATGTTGTGTAGCAACTGTGAGGATATGAGGACACCGTTATAAGAGTTAAGTGGCATTTAGAAAAAATATGGTAGCATTAAGTGGCATTAATATGGTGGGGACTGTGGTAGTTGTAGCAAAAATACATTTTCTTTTCTGTAGTAAGAGAATTTAATGAGTTTTATTACTAGGGACAGGAATAAATTTCACATAATTTAAAAGAAAAAAAATCAAAACAATACAAAATAAATTTTTGTGATTTCATTATTATTATTATTTTTTTAGTAACAATACAAAATAAATTTTTGTTTTAGAGAAAAATAACAACAACAAAAAATAAAAATAAATAAATAAATAAATAAAATAAAATAAGACCAAAACAATTAAAGAAAAAAGAAAAATCAAAACAATTAAAAACAAATAAAATAAATAAAAATAAATAAATAAGTAAATTAAAAAACAAAAATAAAGACAAAACAAAACAAAACAAAACAATTAAAAAAAATTACGAATGGACATTTCATAACAGCTGAAAACATTTTATGCTAACTTGTCTTGTTGGAGTTAGGAACTAGCGCGCAAAGGCAACAGATAAAAAAAAATTCATTTCATTTTATTTTGGTTGCTAAGCATTTATACTCGTTCTTGCATTTTATATCTTTTAAAAAGCTCTTGCAGTTTTCATGTAGGACTTGCACTAAGCTTTTACAGGTGTGTGATGATCCAATTCCATGCAGATGTGATCTCCCGAAATCACATTCATTATTGGAAGCTTGAAGGACTTAATTACAAATGTCATGACATTTGTCGCTACAGAGAAATCTTTTGCATCATGATATGTTACCCACACTTCTCCCTCAAAGCCTCATCAGTTATTCATGTTAAAGTCCATTGATTCATTGCCTTATCCATCATGACTTCATACATGTCTACTTTTCTGAGTCGCATACATTTTTGACTTCTTTTCAGTTCATCTTTTTCCCTCAAAAATAAACCAAATATATCTCTACATTGCCTTCTTTTCCTTGCCATAAAAAATGTTTGACCATAACATCTTGTATCTATAGTCATACCAATCATTTGGTACGAACCCGTGTTGACTGATGTGGGATCCCTTAAGGCCCACCTTTCAACAAATCTTGACCCATCGACCTTAGCACCTTATCCAGGACAAAGACTAGAGTCATTATTATTACCTTGAGGATTGCATGCCCTAATGGCAAGTCTTCTCACCAATGAACAATGAGAATACATTAATGCCCCTTGTTTGTTGGATCTTGCAAGTGGCTCGACATTAGCTCATCTATTCACACTTCGCAAGATGTACTTAGGTACCTTGGCACTCATTGACATTAATGGTGATTTTTGCCTCGCATTGGTTAACAAAATTCATCAATGTCGGTAATCCAATGACTTATTTCCATGTTCAAAATTGACACATTTATTTACATGGAAAGAATTGTGCCACGATATGGAAAGAAAAGAAGACTATATGATTCAGGAGCAGATTCAACAATATTTTATACTTTGAAATAGATTCAGTAGTAGTAATAAAGGATCCACACTCGCAACTTCATCCATCATGTATGCCACCAAGACACATATCACATTCTTGTATTCTTCATTCCATGATTCCTTAACAGAAGCCACACTTTTCTACATATACACAGTTTGTCCACTCAGGTAAGTAACAAATGTTCTTTACTAGTTTTTTATCATACAATTCCTTTAATATTAAAATTATAATTTTGGAAAATGTTACACCATGTTCATTTTCATACCTCATATTCACATACATACTCCATTATCACCTTCCATATGTCATTTATGTCCTTTCTACACATATCTTCCTAACCAACATACTTTCTCCAAACAATTACTATTACATTATGATTCAAATGTTACATGTTTAGGAAATAATGATCAAAGAATGAATGGTTGATTAAATCTTTTCAAAGTCTTTCATGCAACATAGAAAAAATGAAATTATTGTTACACACGAACCAATACTAATCAAATTTTGGTTGTCACACAAGAAACAACCAAAATAATATTTTTCAATCAAGTGTTTTTTAGAAAAGAGGACTTTGCAAAAAGGACCAAAGTTGTCAAAAAGAAAATTATGCGAAGTTAAAAAATCGATATCAGCCAAAGTCAATATAAAAGAAAGACAATGCAAAAAGATTAAAACATGATTAAGTGAATCAATGCAAAAGATTGCATGCGGACATGCAATAACTTAAGTTGGGGGGTATGTTGGGCTGCCAAATTAACATACATTTTCACTCCATTTTCACCTTTATGCTCATTTTGTCACCTCATTTCATCACATTATCATTACATAACTCTATATTTCCAATACCATATGGGTGCATATTTTCATTTTCCAAAGTTATTAATTTCATGTATTTAGAGTGAATTTATGATTAAAAGTTAGAGAAATAACATGTATTTGCTTATACCTAAAAGTGGCTTGAGTTTTATGATATGTGTAGATCATTTGGAAGCTTCCAAGGCACCCTTATATGGCCTCCCAAGATCAAATTCGAATTTCAACTCAAAAGGTGGACCATATTCCAAGGAGAAAGATCATGGAGATTTTGATGTGTCATGGGATTTGTATCTAGTATTTAGGGATAAGTTGAGACAAGTATGGATTTAGTAGATATTTAAGGGATCTACATTTATTAAGTAGATATCCCTAATTCATGTATAAATAAGAGGATCATCCTTCAAAGGAAAGAAGGAGAGAACAATTATCAATTATTCATTAGCACTAGATTTATGATTGTTCATTCAACATGAATAATATCATTTTCTCCAAATCATGAGTTATGAGTGTTTTTTTATTCTTAAGGTGTGATAGTTGTTCATGTGTGCTCATTGAGGAATGGAAGGATCCCGATACTAAGACAAGTACACTTTGTTGTAAAGTAATGATGTGAATATACTAATTTTAATTCTGATGTTCATCTTATTTCTTTGTTGTAAATACTTGTAGATAATTTCAGTATGAATTCATGTTATGGCCATGTTTTGTTGTGTGAAGGTTGATCTCCTTTTAGTGGCTAGTTTTTATGTGAGAAGGACAACCAGGGTCTCCTCAGTTAGGAGCCTCTTCTCCATGAGCTAGACTAAACTGAAGCAAGATTTACTTTCTTATACGCTTTCCTAGATTACATTTATGTGAATATTGATTTCCTTTAAGTAGCTAGTTTTTATGTGAGAAGGACAACCAATTTCTCCTTAGTTAGGAGACTCTTCTCCATGAGCTAAGAACTGAACTGAAAACAATATTTACTTGCTTTCATTTATATGCTTTCTTAGGTGTTTAGCAATTTTATTATAAGAAGATTGTAGAAGGACAATCAGGACTCTTAAACAACAAACTCTTCTCTATATTCTAAAGTAAAATAATTCCATTGATCAAACATTCTTATGCCTTTATAAAATAGATCTGATAGTTTAGATTTGTAATATGCATTTCCATTCTAAACAAAGTTCCTACACCTGTTTCATCTGAGGTCCCATATATTTTGTTTTGCTTCTAAGTTTACGATACCCCCGGATTGATAAATTAAATGACAAGGATTTAGCAGACACCTAAATTTCCCAAAATTTTGGCGTCGTTGCCATAATGGAAATGGGAGGTCATATACATGTTGTCTGCAAAAAGTGTATTTTCATGGAAGACATGTTTATTTAGCATATGTTTTCCCTTTTGAACATTATAATCATAGTACATGTTGTAATTTGTTACGTCACGTAATTTAATATTTTGAATGTTTTGTAGCAACCACGAGGACATCAGGACACCGTTATAAGAGTGAAGTGGCATTTAGAAAAAATACGGTGGCATTAAGTGGCATTAATACGGTGGGGACTGTGGTAGTTGTAGCAAAAATACATTTTCTTTTTAGCAGTAAGAAAACTTAATGAGTTTTATTACTAGGGGAAGGAATAAATTTCACATAATTTAAAAGAAAAAAAATCAAAACAATACAAAACAATTTTTTGTGATTTCATTATTTTTTTTAATAACAATACAAAATAAATTTTAGTTTTAGAAAAAAACAACAACAAAACAAACAAAATGAAACCAAAACAAATTAAAAAAATAAAAATCTCAACAATTAAAAACAAATAAAATAAATAAAAATAAATAAATAAATAAAATAAAAAACAAAGAAAAACAAAGCGAAACAAAACAAATCAATTAAAAAAGAAATTGCAAATGGACATTTCATAACAGCTGAAAACATTTTATGCTATCTTCTCTTTTTGGAGTTAGGAACTAATGCGCAAAGGCAACAGATAAAAAAAAAATCATTTCATTTTATTTTGGTTGCTAAGCATTCATACTCATTCTTGCATTTTATATCTTTCAAAAAGCTCTTACAGTTTTCATGTAGGATTTGTACTAATATTTTACAGGTGCACGAAGATCCAAGTCCATGCAGATGTGATCTCTCGAAATCACATTCATTATTGAAAGCTTGAAGGAGTTCATTACAAATGTTGTGACATTTGTCACTATAGAGAAATCTTTTCAGTCATGATATGTTACACACACTTCTCCTTCAAAGCTTCATCAATCATTCATGTTAAAGTCCATTGATTCATTGCCTTATCCATCATGACTTCATACATGTCTACTTTTCTGAGTTGCATACATTTTTGACTTCTTTTCAGTTCATCTTTTTCCCTAAAAAATAAACCAACCATCTTTCTACATTGCCTTGTTTTCCTTTCCATAAAAACTGTTTGACCATAACATCTTGTATTAATAGTCCTACCAATCATTTTGTATGAACTTGCGTTGACTAATGTGGGATCCCTTAAGGCCCACCTTTCAACAAGTCTTCACCCATCGACCTCAGCACCTTATCTACGACAAAGACTAGAGTCATTATTAGTACCTTGAGGCTTTCATGCCCTAATGGCAAGTCTTCTTTCCAATGAACAATGGGAATACATTATTGTCCCTTGTTTGCTGGATCTTGCAAGTGCCTCGACATCAGCTCATCTGTTTTCACTTCGCAATATGTACTTAGGTACCTTGGCACTCATTGACATTAATGGTGATTTGGCCTCGCATTAGTTAATGACGTTCAAATGGTCTGTAAACCAATGACTTCTTTCCATGTTTGACATCAACAAATTCATTCACATGGAAATAATTGTGCCATGATATGGAATGACAAGAAGACTATATGATTTAGGAGTAGATTCAAAAATATTTTATACTTTGAAACAAATTCAGTAGCTATAATAAAAGATCCACATTCACAACTTCATCCGTCATGTATGCAACCAAGGCACAGATCACATTCTTGTATTCTTCATTCCATGATTCCACAGCAGAAGCTACACTTTTCTACATATACACAATTTGTCCACTCAGGTAAGTAAAGGTATGTTCTTTTCTAGCTTTTTATCATACAATTCCTTTAATACTAAAATTATAATTTTGGAAAATGTTACACCATGTTCATTTTCATACCTCAAATTCACATACATACTCCATTATCACCTTCCATATGTCATATATGTCCTTTCTACACATATCTTCCTAACCAACATACTTTCTCCAAACAATTAATATTACATTATGATTCAAATGTTACATGTTCAGGAAATAATGATCAAAGAATGAATGGTTGATTAAATGTTTTCAAAGTCTTTTGATGCAACACAAAAACAATGAAAGTAATGTTACACACAAACCAATACTAATCAGATTTTGGTTGTCACACAAGAAACAACCAAAATAATATGTTGCAATCAAATTCTTTTTAAAAAGAGGACTTTTCAAAAAGGAACAAAGTTGTCAAAAAGAAAATTATGTGAAGTTAAAAAATCGATATCAACTAAAGTCGATATAAAAGAAAGACAATGCAAAAATATTAAATCATGATTAAGTGAATCAATGCAAAAGATTGCATGAGGACATGCAATAACTTAAGTTGGGGGGTATGTTGGGCTACCAAATTAACATATGTTTTCACTCCATTTTCACCTTTATGCTCATTTTTTCACCTCATTTCATCACATTATCATTACATAACTCTATATTTCCAATACCATATGGGTGCATATTTTCATTTTTCAAAGTTATTAATTTCATGTATTTAGAGTGAATTTATGATTAAAAGTTAGAGAAATAACATTTATTTGCTTGTACCTAAAAATGGCTTGAGTTTTATGACATGCGTAGATCATTTGGAAGCTTCCAAGGCACCCTTATATGGCCTCCCAAGATCAATTTCGAATTTCAACTCAAAAGGTGGACATATTCCAAGGAGAAAGATCATGGAGATTTTGATGTGTCATGGGATTTGTATCTAGTATTTAGGGATAAGTTGAGACAAGTGTGGATTTAGTAGATATTTAAGGGATCTACATTTATTGAGTAGATATCCGTAATTCATATATAAATAAGTGGACAATCCTTCAAATGAAAGAAGGAGAGAACAGTTATCAGTTATTCATTAGCACCAGATTTATGATTTTTCATTCAACACGAATAATATCATTTTCTCCAAATCATGAGTTATGAGTGTTGTTTGATTCTTAAGGTGTGATAGTTGTTCATGTGTGCTCATTGAGGAATGGAAGGATCCCAATACTAATATAAGTACACTTTGTTGTAGAGTAATGATGTGAATATACTAATTTTAATTCTGATGTTCATCTTATTTCTTTGTTGTAAATACTTGTAGATAATTTCAGTATGAATTCATGTTATGGCCATGCTTTGTTGTGTGAAGGTTGATCTCATTTAAGTAGCTAGCTTTTATGTGATAAGGACAATTGGGGTCTCCTCAATTAGGAGCCTCTTCTCCATGAGCTAGACTAAACTGAAACAAGATTTACTTTCTTATATGCTTTCCTAGATTACATTTATGTGAATATTGATTTCCTTTCAGTAGCTAGTTTTTATGTGAGAAGGACAACCAAGATCTCCTCAGTTAGGAGACTCTTCTCCATGAGCTAAGAACTGATGTGAAAACAATATTTACTTGCTTTCATTTATATGCTTTATTAGGTGTTTGGCAATGTTATTATAAGAAGATTGTAGAAGGACAATCAGAACTCATGAACAAGAGACTCTTCTCTATCTTCTAAAGTAAAATAATTCCATTGATCAAACATTTTTATTCTTTTATAAAATATATCTGATAGTTTAGATTTGTAATATTCATTTCCATTCTAAACAAACTTCCTACACCTATTTCATTTGAGGTCCCATATATTTTGGTTTTCTTCTAAGTTTACGATACCCACGAATTTATAAATTAAGTGACAGGGATTTAGCAGACAACTAAATCGCCCAACATAGGTCACCCGAGATATCATAAGACATTGACAGTTGTGAATAATTTCCACTGATGGCTGATTTTGAAGAAAGAGGTGGAAGAGTTTGTTGTGAGATGCTTAGATTTTAAAAATGTAAAATCAGAATGTAAGCATCCAGGTGGATTACTACAGCCGATTCTGATTCCATAATGGAAATGGGAGGTCATATCCATGGACTTCATTATAGGTTCGTCAAGGGAATCTGGATTCTATTATTGTTGTGATTGACATGTTGACAAAGGTAGAACACTTTATTTAAGTGAAGTTTACTTATTCATCTAGCGATGTAGCATAGGTATTCATCAGGGGGATATTGAGGTTAGATGGTATTCAAAAGAAGATTGTGTGAGACAGAGATGCCAAGTTCACTTCCATGTTTTGGAAGGAGTTATTTGAAAGTTTGGGTACAAAGTTGGCCTTCAGTACAACTTAGCATCTAAAAAAAGATAGACAAACAAATAGGGGCAATAGGATTTTGGAGGACATGTTGAGGATGTACATTATGCATCAACCATGAAAGTGAGAAGAGTATCTTCAACTAGTAGAATTTTTTAACAATAATGGGTATCAAGAGTCAATAAGGATGAGTCTTTTTAAATCACTTTATTGGCGAAGTTGTAATACTCCCATCAGCAGGAGTGATCAAGTGAACAGTGTGTTGGTAGGATTGGATGGAACATGAAATGCAGGTAATCAAGAAGAATCTAAAGGTAGCACAAGAAAAGAAATAGAGTTATGCAGATCAACACTGGGTGTTTAAGGAGTTTTAGGTTGGGGAAAAGGTGTACTTGTGCATCAAGCCCAAGAATAGCTCCTTGAGGATTGGATCATGTGCCAAGTTGGCACCTCGGTATTGTGGACCTTTCAAGATTCTTGAAAGGATTGGACCAATAGCCTACAGACTTACACTACCTCCGACAGTGAAATTCCATGATGTTTCCATGTTTCATTGCTTAAGAGATATGTAAAGGATGTTGATCATGTGATTGATTAGTCTATATTGTAGGTGGAGCAAGAAGGAGAATTCCATCTGGATCCTTAGTGCATTTTGTAGCGAAATATGTTAATGCTCCGGAATCAAGAAATCAAGCAAGTTAAGGTGCAGTGGAAGCACTTTGGGCCCGATGAAGCTACATGGGACATGGATGATCAGATGTGCACTATGTATCCTTCTCTATTCACTGGTTGAGTGGTTTTATTTAGGTATATGTTTGATTTTGTGCTTGTCTATATCTATACACTACAAGAAAAAAGGACATTAGTGAGGAGTGAAAAATGTCACCATAAGCTCATTGGTGATGGTCAAAAGAGTCTTTGTCACCAAAAACTGAATGTTAGCAAAGGTGGAATCACCAAAAGTGTAGGTGTTGTGGTGACATTTAAGGTCCATCACCACTAATGTTTTATAATGACAGATAATAACTGTCACCATTTCATTTGAGCAATGGTGATGGAATTTATCCTCGGTTGCCAAAAAACTTAACATCACCAAAGATGGTGTCGCTAAAAGTATAGGTGTTTTGGTGAAATTCAAGGTTCATCACGAATAATCATTATAATGATGGATAGTGACCATCACCATAACATATGAACAACAATGATTTATTGTGATGGTCCTTTCATGGCTGTCACTGTTGATGCATGTATTTGCCAACGTTCGTTGATCGTCACCATTTCATATTTTGGTGAGGGTCAAAAAATGTCATGATAAGCTCTTTGGTGACATTCAAGGTCTGTTACAAATAATGACTATAATGAAAGATAGTGACCATCACCATTTCATATCAACAACAATGATTTATGGTGATGGACCTTTCATGGCTATCACTATTGATGCGTATATATGGTGGCGTTCATTGGCCGTCACCATTTCATATTATGGTGAGGGTAAAAAATGTCACCATAAATTCATTGTTGATGGTCAACATAACCTCTGTCACCAAAAATTGGTCGTCACCATTCCATATCAATATCAGGGCGCAATGGAATCGAACCACCAACCTCCTACTTGTAAAGTAGGTGCTCTTCCATTGAGCTAGCACCCTTTAGAGAATTAGAATTTAAAAAATTAGACCTTGAAACTTTATAAATTGTAAATTCTACAACTTTCAATAAATTATAAAAATTAGAAAAGTCTTGGCAAATCTTTTACTAAACAAGAAAAATAACATTGACATTGCAGGTCCCGACCTAATGGTTATGGAAGTTATGAAAAGTGGGTATAGAGAAAAATAGTTATGTATAAAAAATTCAATATGTTTAGTTGAATACTCAATTAGAAGTGAAACTTTGAAGACATTTATAGCCTATAAATAACCTATAACTATCAATTGCACCAGATGTTGTAAAGGAAACATCGTAAATGAAATAGAATAGGGAAGAAGAGCATTGATGAAGATAGATGCAATATGTTACAGTTTGAGTAAAAAAAAAATTCTAAATGTTGTTGTTATTGGGTGTCTTTTTAAAATTGGGACCTTTGTCTTTCCTTTATCACATAAAAATTCAAATAAAAAATTAAAAATTTTAGATATCTGAATGATATCTAAACTTCTATGCAAATGTAACACGGATCTCCGGGGACCATGAACCGCTTGAAAAACAAAAAGGAAAAACTCAGCCAGATATAATGATGATGGAAACATATAATTTAGAATGGAGTGGGCTATTGTAGCGAAGGAATGGAGCTGAGCTGACATCTCCCCCGACATCAGTGACTCAATCTCAATGACCCCTCCTCCCTTCACCTGATGGGCTCCACCGAATGTCACATCCTCCTCCTCTGCCACCCTCCTCCCCTGCCCACACCCTCTGCCAACTGCTCCTGCTATGTTTCGCATTAATTGTCTGAAACCAAAGACTTTGAACATCACGAATTTGTTGTTTGTGCGTGCAGTGGACCATTACAATTTCCCTAATCTACCAGCTCCATAAGGTATTCCATCATGGTTTCACAGAGAATTAACCTCTCAATCTTACAACAAAAACATGTCAGCATATTTTGATGTGAAAATTTAGCCATTAAATTTAGGGATCGACATAGAATTACAAACCAAGATTTATACTTACAAGCATCTTCAAGGACATGTTGTGTTGTGCAACAACCCCCCCATTTATTTATATATAAATGTCTTAGGAAATTATTGTATAAATAAATGGGGACCCTTAAAAATTTAAAAACATAGGAAAATAGCATAGTTTAGGGTTTTTGAAAGAACAAATTTGATTTTTGAATAAATAAATCCAATCAGGCCCAAACAACTTGAATAAAGCCTACCTTAAAGAAAATCCCAACAATGTTGCATATCACAAAGTCTCAAAGAAATAACGCTTTATTTTTACCCTTTCAAAACTTGTGATGCGATAGAGGATAACCTCGAGAACCAAGCATGTCTATTCCTTAAAAGGCTTAAGTATTGAAAAAATTACTTCACGGAGGAACTTGCTCGCATCACAATCTTATAATGAAAACGATATAAGAAAAGGCCAAGGACCATTCCCATTGTGAAATGCGATAAAATAACCGGACCCAATAAAATAAAGAATGCAATCTATAAACATCTCGCGTCTGATTAAATTGCAAACTATCAAAAATCTCCCCGCTTGTTTCACTTTTGATTCCCCCGATTGCGATAAAGCTATTTCTTAAAATGTGTGCTTAAAGAAAATCATAAAACTAAATAACTAAAAACAAAATCTGTGCTTGTTAATAATCTGTTGGGCCCGCTATAACGCCACGTCATTTCTTGCGATTTTGCAATTGCACAAAGCCTTTGGCCATATCCATTCTCCTCTACTCCCAAAACCTCCGATTGCGATATTGTGATTATCGCATCGCACATCTCCCATACCCAATGAACCGATATAGTGATATCGCTATCGCATATCAGTAGAGTACATGGAAATAAGATTTATATACCGTTTGAAAATGTTTCTGCAATGTGATATATTAAAGAGATAATAAATAACGAAGCGCAATCCATGATTTCATTTATTAAAGAATTATAATGATATTTATATTTCAAATCCCAAGGTGATTTGATGGGCAGTATAGATTGATTCACATTTAAAATTTCCTTCCTGTCATTTCAAGGGTTTTATGTTTGTATGATTCTGCATTTCACACCTATTTCTCTTCATTCCTCTTGTTATCACAAAATATGACCCTGATAGGCCGCTGATCAAGTAGACTCTTAGTAACTCTTTCAAACCAATCTTTTGGTTGAGGCTTAGCCTCCTCAACCTGAGGGCTCTCTCAATAGGTTTAAGATTTTTGATTAATGATTAGATGGCTAACTCTAGGAATAAAATGGACAAATGTATAACTGGTTGACAGGTTGAATCAAAGATTAGAAAACATCTATTGGGTTATGGAGTCAAGATGGTCTTCAACAAAACAACATGATTAACAAAACATGGAAGTCAAGGCACTTAGAGTTTAGGTTTATAAATAAAACAGTAACACAATGAATCAACAAAGTTTATAAGCATGTGAAGGAAGTTAGAGCATTTTCCAATGAATTCTAAGAATCATAAGCTCATACCACTACAAATAAGTAATTGAACAAGGCCATAAGAACATCAAACACATAAATTGCTTGTGAATCTTGAGTAGTCAAACTGATCTTTGTATTAAGTTTTAAAAACCATAGTTTCTTACAATAACACAGCTTTCTTTTACTAATGAAAATTCCAACCCCGAGGAATTTGATTCTCCAGATTTATATAGATTTTAACAACCTTGGATACTATGATCTATCTTTGGAGGGATTCAAATTCCTAACTTTGACACCTATCTATTCATAAAACAAACTACTTAATTACATCTTGACAACTAGATGTCTTTAAGAGTCCTAAAACAAATACGAGTGAAACTCCTAAAACATGCTTTTAACAACCTTATCTATGACTTCAAAACATTCTTTAATTAGCATCCAACCCATGTCTTCGAGCTTGATGATGTCCACAGTGCTATTACAAAACTTGCTGAATCATGACCTAACTGTCCTGAAAACTGAGAGATAGAGTTCCTCATTTTAAGGCCCTTAATCCTTAATGTTTATCTTCAAACAATTTTACTGGTCTAAATGTGGCATGCATTAATAATCCATAAAAATTTCATTTTCCACCTGTGCAAAAAAGGAAACTCGAAAATACGGAGGAAAGGATGAAACATTACTGTGCTATGAAAATACTTTGTTTTCGTAGCACAACCTTTACATCACTTATGAAATAATTCTTTGAAGTATGCTTTCTACACCACTGCCATCTGAAACTTCATACATGATCCCATGTCTACCAGCAACTCCAGAATTTGGAACTAATCAGACCTTACCTCTGGAAAACATCCATAAGTGCTAAATCATCATCTTCAGTAGTTTCGTAGCGCGCTACGAAACTGCTGTATATGCTCTTTTCAACACGGCCTTCAAAAATCTGTAGTTTGGAACTTTTTTTCAAAATTCCATGAATACTGATATGATTAACCAAAAATCAAAACCACTTACCATTAAAAGATGTTCTTCTTCACAGTTGTCCTTCCTTTTATATGCCCAAAACTCTTTTTAAGATATATCCTTCAGTGCCCTTTTTCATCACCCTGTTTCATTATTGTTGTAGACCCTTTTTCACATTTGGTTATTTATATTTCTAGGTCTTCATTTTGTCTCTTCAATCTCCTATTTTTAGCTCTCATCTGAGCATTAATCCTCCTTACAAATCTGGCCTCTTTGATTGCAGGAACAGTCCAGGTGAAGTACTGAGTTTCACTGTTTACTATTTCTGGTTTGGAAACCTTTTCAGCTTCCCAGAGAGACTTCATCCTTTTGAACTCTATCGTTTTAGCAGTGTGCCCTCTTTCTCTCACTCTTAGCCTAGTAATTTCATTGTTAGCAGCTTTTAACCTTTCTTCCATAACCTCATAACTAACTTTTTCTGTTTGAGTGGCAGGAACTGTGTTTTTGTCACCTTCAGGTCTTGGAGACAGAAAGTTTATCAAATTTTCTTGAACATCAAAGGCCTTTTCTGTTCTCTCCAGCTCAATATTGGACTCTTTCATCTTCTTGGATTGCCTGGTTAAGGGTTTTCTGGGTTTGGAAACAAATGTTGTAATATCATCCTCAAATTCCAATTTCTTGGAGGGTTTCGTTTTCTTTGAATTTCCTTGATCAAATGTTATCACATTTTCCTGTACCAAAGGGGATTCTGAAATATCAATGGCTTTTAAAATATCATTTAAATCATCCTTCAAGCTTGAACCTTCTCCCAATATCACTATTTTACCTTTCTCCTTTGCAATTTTACTTCTAGTCAATCTCCTTTGAACTGGTTTGTTGGTTGACTATTCTTGTGTCATTCCTTTAACCTCAGATACCCTTTCCTTTGTAATTTAGAAGTTTCAAGAATTACCACTGGTGTTTTGCTTACTTACTCTATCACATGCTTCCTAGGTTTCAACTTAACATACCTTTTTGCCCTGGACATTAAAGACTTGTTGGTTTCTACTAATGGAGTTCCTTTAACCCTAGGGCTAATGTCTACACCTTGTTTTTCTGCTCCAAAGTCACATAAAAACAAAAATGAGGACCATTCTTTGTTGATCCTTTTGAGTTCAAGTAGAACTATCAGTTTAATTAGACCGTGATGAAACAGGGAAGTTTCACATCCTTGAGATTTCAACTATACTTTATCTGCCATCTTAACTACACTTCGAAATAAAAAGTAAGGCAAATCTAAGGAAATCATACCAGTAAAATGTAACAGAAGTTTAAAATGATATGAATAAACCTTTTGACATTTTCCTTCACAGGTAAAATAACGTTGAATGTTGAAGAGAAAATTGGCATACCTGTCCTTGATGTAGTCTCTAGGAACTACCTTGGTTAAGTCGGTTTCTACAAACTCTGGCTTTAGAAACACCTTACATGGTTCCATTTCGAATCTGAATTTTTTTAACCATGTATCTTGCCCCCTAGGAATTTCTATCACCAAAGCTATGACCTCTAGGGAAATTTGCAAGTTCAGCATTCCGACCTTTGTGCCTGAGCCAGTGAAATTTAGTGCAAACTCTTTTGTCACCTGAGTATGTCCTACCTGTAATTTCTTACAAAACTTCAAGCATCCTACCTTCTTGAAGGCTTCTACAACTGATTTTTCTCTGACCAAGACCTCGGTGCTTTCAGGCTCTGTTCTTAAACAATGACCAGAACTGTGACATTTCTTTTCCTCTATCATCTTTCCTTCTGAATTCCTGTAACAAAACCGGCCTCGCTGAACTTTTTTTGATCAGCCACGCTTGCCAATGGTGGCTAGCCTCGCCTTAATTATGAATGATGAAGACCTTGATGAAAAATTACCAAAGCTTACTGTTCGAAAACAACCCTGTTTGAGGATTTGCATGCAAACTAAAATGATGAGACTAAGCCAACCCTTTTGAATTTGAAATTATCTTTCATAATGAGCCCTAAATTCGAAATGATGAGTTTGGATGGCAGCATGCTTAAGGACTGACTCCTAGCTAACACCTAATAATGAAAATTTTAATGAAATATTAACGGATTGATGTTTGACAAGACTTTTCTACGAATCTGTGCTTTCGTAGTGCGTAGGGAAAAGCGCTACGAAAAGAGCAGGATTTTCGTAGCACAAAATAGACATTTTACAATGCCTGCACTACGAAAACGTGGTTTCAGTGCTAATTCCAAAAATTTTCAAAATGGCTTAAGCTAAGATTTTCTGAAAAGAATGTAAGACTCATGAAACATGGAAAAAAGGATGTTAGACTTTACTTTGGATATGAAAAATGAAACCTTTTGAGACTCCTAACCTATCACCTACCAATTAAAACATAGGGTGACTTGAAACTTATCTAAGACCATGACTAGGAACAATTTAAACCCTTATTTTGGTGATAACACCTCTATGTTCTCAATTTTCAGGTTTAGCCCGAGAAAGAACTATGTAACAAGATGACCAAGTCGAAGAAAGGAAAGAAAACCATGGAGGCTTCACAATCTTCTGCTTCTAATGTAATAGAAATTTCCCCACTTTTCTCAGATACGACATGCACAATCATCAAGAGAACTTCCTCATTGGAAACCATGTACCAATTGCTAGAGAGCGAGGGTCCTAAGATAATTCAAATAGTAGCAACAACAGACACTACTACCTCTTCTGAAGCCTCCCACTTTGAAGCTGCAAGCTCTTTTCTTCATATAATTGATGCTAGACCCAAGATTTTTCCTTACACCAATATGATAAAATGGATAATTGAAAATATTAACATTGTCGATTGGACATTCAAGATTTCAAGGAAAATAGTTATAGGATCCTTCATAGCATAAGACTTGAAGAGAATGTATCATATACCGGACCCACAAAAGGTATATGACAAAGCCTTTCTCGAGAAATTTGTAGGCGAAAATGATGTAACATTAGACCCAATTAAGCAATGGAGGTCCAACCCAAACAAGCACAAGCATGAGAAATCGGGTATGTATTCTATATAGTCTCTTGCTACTCCCTATTCTTATATCGCAACTATGATGTGTAGGTTGTTTGGGCATGCCAATACAACTAAGTTCTTTGTTGAGTGGGTTCCCCTAATTGATGCAACAATGAATTCTTTTATAATGGATTGGGGCACTATCATGTCTTATAATATTTCTTTCCAAATCTTGGAGTTTAGACAACACAGATATGTCACCACTAGAGTAGTCCCATCATTTTTCATGAGTGCCTACATTATGGATGAAGTTTGTTTCACTACCAGCACTGAAAGAAAAAGGGACATTGGTGAGGGTCAAAAAATGTCACCTTAAGCTCATTGGTGATGATTACAAGAACCTTCGTCGCCAAAAATTGAATGTCACCAAAGGTGGCGTCACAAAAAGTATAAATGTTGTGGTGACATTCAAGGTCCATCACCAATAATGATTTATAATGATGGATAATGATTGTCACCATTTTATATGAGCGATGGGGATGAACCTTAGCCTCTGTCACCAAAAAAGTGAATATTGCCAAAGGTGGCGTCACAAAAAATATAGGTGTTGTGGTGACATTCAAGGTCCGTCACGAATAATGATTATAATAATAGATAGTGACCATCACCATTTCATATGAACAACAATGATTTATTGTGATGAACCTTTCATGGTCGTCACTATTTATGCATATATATGGTGAGGTTCATTGATCATCACCATTTCATATGAACAACAGTGATTTATGAAGATGGACCTTTTGTGCCCGTCACTATTGATGCATATGTATGGTGGCATTCGTTGACCGTCACCATTTCATATTTTGGTGCGGGTTGAAAAATGTCATGATAAGCTCATTGGTGATGGTCAAAAGAGCCTCTGCCAGCAAAAACTAGTCGTCATTCCATATGAATATTAAGGTACGATGGAATCAAACCATCAACCTCTTGCTTGTAATGCAAGTGCTCTTCCATTGAGCTAGCACCCTTTAAAGGGTTAGACTTTAAAAAATAAGATCTTGAATATCCAAATATGTAATTGCATTGATACAAGGAAAGTACTCTCTACCTCTCAATGATAACTATACCCTCCCATGTAACACACTCCCTTACTTAACTAGAAGTTGCTTCTAAGCTAACCCAAGACTCAAGGTGCAATTGTGAGAGTGGGGTTTAGAAGTTTTTTTTTATTGGTTGTAATTTAAACTCTCATTGACCTAACTTGGTCATTCATGGACATTAATATATTCTTTATTTCTTTCTACTTTTAATGAAATTACTATATTGAAAACTACTGATGCCATGAAGAAAAATGCCATTTCTTAACTTCAAGAGCAACTTGTTGAGAAGGTCAAGTTTATCCTAAATCTACATGTCCTCAATAGCAACAATGTTCAAGAAGTAAGAAATTTAATAAGTATTAACAATGAGTTTGGGAATTGCCTTAACAAATTACAAAACCCTGCCTCCTTCTGTTATGAAAAATACAATCATGTTTGTTGAGATGAAAAACAAGAGGGAGCAAACAAAACTACTAATGAGCAATAAAGGAGCTTGAAAGTAATATTTATTTACAGATATCAGGCATTTATGGCCTCTATACATTCAACATAATTGGGAAACTAACAATTTGTGGCTTGGTGTATGTTATGTGACGATAGATACATAATTAGAGATCCCTAGAATATCAAAGAAAAGAATGAAAGTATTGAAAAGAGTGAAGAGAGAAACAAACATCACAGGGAGAAGCCACATATCCCAAATTCCAACTGTGAGGAGAAAGATAGGCCAACACATTGTAAGGAAGAATGATGTTGCCATTGCTCCATCTTGAACAAGAAAAGATGTGACAATTCAAAGGTCTAATGGCAAGCATTACCAAAAAAATTGAGGCAACCTGCCCAAGCGAATACAAAAGTGCCAACCCACTTGTTGTAGTTCCATAAGCTAAAAAGAACTCAAAATAAGTGATGTAGTGAAACTGACAACCCCTAGATAAGGAAGACTAGAAGTAACTTAATTAAAATAAGATAAATATAGGGGTGTTACTGGAAAGATCAAACACAATCAAATAACCACTACTTAAAAGACCTGACTTCAACCTCCCAACTCTATTTTCTCTTTTGGTTTTAGGCTCTTGCATGCTAGGAAAAAAAAAAAAAACCGAACTTTCAACTTTTGTTTAGATGCAAATATTGCAATGCTCGGTGATAAGCATAGAAGGTTTTACACTTCAAAAGTAGCTTGAAAGGTGGACACACTGTTAGAAATTAGTTTAAATATTTGATGTCCCATATTTCTTAGTAAACATAGCTAGAAAAAGGTTTTAATGGGAAAAAGAAACATGAATTAGTTTATGTGGAGGATGGCTTTGGCTAAGTTTGGCCTTGATCTCAAACATAAAATTTTATGTTCAGTTTTTAAAAAATCTTTAGAGGGGAGAAATTATTTCCCCCCTCAGTTTGTGCCATGTTTTTCAGATTTGTGATGCAATTTTGAAAATCCAAAAAGATAGCTATGATTTAGCCTCATCAGGGAATTGGTTGAAACCTTAATTTGTAAGTATCATGTGACTAGTTGACCCTAACATTAAAAATTATGCTTTGATTGTGATTTGGTACAACTATATCTCATAACAATTTCTCAAAGAATCATTCTTTATTTCATACAAAGATACAAATCAGTATTGTCATCAACCCTCAAAGCACTATAGATGGGTCATGCCAAATAAATCAAATAAGAACGCAGACAGAGGTACAATTAGATGAAAGCCCATAGAAGCAGAGTAACCGACACACTGAGAACTTCGATAAGCCATAAATTGGCACAAAACTACAATGGGAGGTGAATATGGTCCTCTAAAGGAGCATCATGGGGTGGGTGAAGAATATGATGGCTCTGCCCTCAGAATATACAAGCACATTCACTCCAAGGATTTTAAGGAAATACTTCTTCACAAAGAAAAACAGAGAGAATTTAGTGTCACTTGCAAGCTAAAATTTCAATGATGGCCAATGCTCCAACTGTCCATTTTAAGTGGATTATAGGTAGTACCTAGTGTAACCCATATGACTTGAGAAGGAGAAATCATATAGAATTAATGTACCATGGATAAACTTGGTAGTTGTCTCTTCTGGAATCCCATAAACCAAAAATGCCACTGTAACTTCAGAGCTTAGATTTTGATGGATTTCCCCATTGCATCTGGCATCAAATACCATTTCAATATATTGTCACTCTGTCTTCCCATTTACAGCCCACAACCAATAGCTTTATTCCCACATCTATTTCTCAATGTGTTCTCATTTTTCTGCTATTTCTTCAAAAATTCTTCACTTAGAATAATTTCAAACCACTTGCCACAAACATCTTGAGAGATGACTTTCAGACTACAACAATAAATGGAAAAAGAACTGAAATAAGGGGTAATAAAAGCTACTCCTATGAGAGCCACCAATGAATCAAGAAAGTATGAAACTGATGAAAGAAGCACAAAATGGTATGACTTGACAAAAGCTCCTATAGAATCAATGTACCATGGATAAACTTGGTAGTTGTCTCTTCTGGAATCCTAGAACCCAGAAAGATCATTATAATTTCAGAGCTTATATTTTGATGGATTTTCCCATTGTATCTGGCTTCAAATACCATTTCAACAGATGAAGAATGCAACATATAATGATATGAAGAACGATCCATCATATTAAGTGCCTTTCAGGAATTTCTTACATCTGACATAACATATGAATAAGGAATTTTTTGTCGACTAGATTGGGAATCGTAAGAATTGGCCCATGGATATACATTTTTATCATTCATAGGAACCAATCAAACAACTAAGACCCCTTTAGAACTATAACCACAATTCATAACCAGTATAAGTTCCTTTCATGCTAAGAGTAAAGTGAATTCAGCTACAAGTCAAGGGGATCTAGGAAACAAACACATAAGAAGGTACACCTATATGTAACATAGGTTTCATTTATATTAAGGTGCATGAAACACTTTCAAGCTAAAAAACTTCAATCGGAAATCTTAGGTAACATACTACAATTTGATAATTAGCAGCCAACATTGTTTCCTCAAGTCCGTAACTGAATGATTAATCATTCAAAATTGGTTAAGGTGTAAAAATTACAAATTCATTTTAAGGAATCTTGTTCCATTTAAAGAGTCATAAATGTTGAATTTGATGTAACCAGCCAGATGTATTCTTACAGTGGTCAATGGTTGGTAGGTAAGACCATTGGATAACACAAATCAATGTTTGATAAAGAGATTAAAAATACCAACTTCAGAACAAAATATGACAATCCCCAAAATTTTGCTACCAAATCTACATTTTTTGGTAGACCTCAAGGTATATAGTAGGTGCAACTATTGTATGCCATAATTAGGATAAAAATAACCAAGGATACATTATAGATTTCCATTACATATTGCAACAGTGTGATGATATAATTGCTAGCACATAGTGATAATGGTTGTAAGGTGACAAGAAACAGTGTATATCTAACTCACAAACTATACCTACATATGCTTCAGGAATTAGCTCATAGGTCTGTAACTGAATTCTTATGACCATAAAATTAATTCATGCACTATCAAGTAGTATCATCACCTTATAAAAGATTTATATGCCTCATACCTTGAATTTCACCTGGAGTTTAATGTACATTTCAATCATAAGTGCTTACCTTAGATAAAATGGGCAACTGAGTTAGGGACTAGGATTACTCACCCAACCATAGATTTGGAAGCACTATGGTCTTTCTTGTTACCCAATCACCCCCAAGCCAGATTCCAAGGCATAAGGAGGTTGCTCAAGAATGAAAAAAATCAGGAATGCAAAGAAATATCTCCACCCCGGGCGGTTAAAGGGAAATGTTGAAGATGTAGTTGAACTTGTTGATAAAATGTTTGAATGGGATTCTATGTCATGGAACACAAACATTTCATATTATATCCAACAAGGCCACAATAAGGAGGATATGAAGCTTTATTTTTAGATGAAGCCTACAGATTTCAGGCCAATCATTTCAGATTGTGCCCAATAAGGCCACAATAAGGAGGCTTTGAAGCTTTACTTTCAGATGAAGCTTACAAATTTTAGGCTAGAACAATTTACATTGGAAAGTGGTCTAAATATTTGCTCCAACTTACTGTATTTGTAGTATGGAGTGTAATTTCAAGCTGAGGTAATAAAAGTGGGACTTGAATCAAATGCCTTTTCGGAGCTTGCTCTTATTGAAATTTGTGTGATAAAATGGAGGATGCAATCCAATTGTTTCATTACATTTGCATGCCTAATGTTTTAACATGGAATTATTTGGTTGTTAGATATGCCCAGTGCGGTAGGTTAGAGAATGCAAGGTGATTTTGTGATATGATTCCCGAGAGGGATGTGATTTCTTGGAGTACAATTATTTGGATCTACACCCAACATGGGTATAGTGAGGAATCCATCCAACAGTTCCATGAAATGCATAGGTCTAGCATGAGGCTGAATTATATTACCTTCACTGGTACCCTCAATGCTTGTTACCTTACACTCCATTGACCAAGGAAGCCATCTACATGGTTTGATAATCATAAGTGAACATGAATTGGATGTCTTTTTTGAGAGTTCCCTTGTAGACATGTGTTGGAGTATAGATGATGCACACCTTCTGTTTGATAAATTGGTTACGCGAGATGAAATTTCATGGACATCAATCATTACAAGCTTGGCCCCTTAGATCGCGCAGACCAATTATTTGGCACAATGCCAACAAGGAATGTAGTTTCTTGGAATGCAATGATAGCAGCATAATCCCAGGTTGGGTATGGTGAGAAATCCATACATATTTTCAGAGAAATGTTGTTGGACAGAATGAAGATAGATTGGGTCACCTTCATTAGTGTTTTAAGTTCATGGGTCTATTTAGAAACTCTGGAGGAGGGCAGGAAAGTCCATGTAGACACTATTAGAAGTGAAATCAAGTCAAAATGGCAAGCCACCTGACTTGAAGACTACCATGCACATCAAACTGGTGGGCCATGAAATCTGGAAGAAGCTAGTTGGTGTGGGGTTTGATGTTTGAACCTGCAACCTGCCAACGAAAATGCACAGATATGAGTTTGCAAGGGAAGTGGTATTCCTAGTGAGAGGTTAGAGTTTTCAAGGGAAGTGTTTGTTAAAATTATACTAAGAATAAGTGTTGAGGCAGTACAAATTGTCTGCCTCTAAAGTGTTCTCCCCAAGTTTAACCAAAGGTGGATTTGTTGCACAAGCAACACCAAATGCCTCTATATTCAAACATTCAATTCTATTTTAAACTTCTCAAAACTCAAACATAGTTCTGTTCTTATAAAATATCCACTTAAGAGGTGATTTTTTAAATGTTTTTTACAAGTTTTGACTGTAGGAAAATATGTCAAAAGTTTTTACTCGTGCACATGTGGGTTTCCTTTTGACACAATCACATGTAGGGCCCTCGTATACATTGGTTACATGTATTCAACCCGCGTGTACGCAGATTTGAAAATTTTGACATATTTTCCTACGGTAAAAGCTTGAAAAAAACATTTAAAAAGTATCACAAATAATTACAACTAGGATATAAGGGTTACCTGGAAGTTTTGGAGCGATTTGAATGGTTCAACTAGTCGTAAGAAGCTTGTTTTGGTTTTTCTCCATAGCTCCTTGTTCAAAACAGAAATGACCTTGCGGCTTGGAGTGTAGAGAATGAGTTTTCTTTTCAGGAAATTTTGAAAAATTCTTCGAGACGTCATTTTGGTCCCATGACCGTAGACCCATCATAGCAATTATCATTTTCTTATTGGTATATAGGTTATAGTATACTACTTTCCAATAGATTTTACATACTAACCTCCATATTGAGATACGTTAGCCATAGGTTTGGCCCCATTGTATCTTGATTTGCAAACCATTTTCACTCACTGAATTTAAAAATCATGATGCGATGGTAGATCCAACCTTTATATGGGCATCTTAGTTAGATCCTCGCTGACATTGGCTGCCCATGCTGCTATATTGAGTAGGCTTGGGAGTCCTCTTTAGTCCCACCATGACTTGTCCATTAAGGACCCATTCTCATTCTTTTGCGCCAATTTCTAGCCTTATACCCTAGGGGCTCCTTTGTGTTGAGTTGAGTTGTACTGCTGCATTGCATATTCATTACTTGCACCTTTTGGCCTTGAGCTGACTTCACTTGGACTCGTGTTTAAGCCACTTATCAATCATGTCCTATGCAAAATCATATTGTAATCACTTAGCCTCTGCAACTTGACAAACCCTTATACACATGGAAAGAACATCCCTGTCAGTGTCCTTGACCAGCTTTTCCACCTTACATTGAGCATAGGAATCTTCCCCTCCCAGGAACTAGAGCATCTGCTTTTTCGACACTCATTCTTTCCACTCTACTATAGCATTCTTTTTATTCTTTTTCAAAGAAAAAGAAAAAAAATTATATATTCCAAAAAAAGAGCGGGAATGGGACATTATTTCCATATTTTTATGGCATCTAGAGTCAATCGTGTTTCCCTTGAACAAAGCACTCAAAAGAATGTCTTTCTTCCATTGGGGTGGGATTTAGTTTGACTTAGAGAGCCTTAACCTTGTTATCAAGTTAGTCCTCCTCTGATTGGTTACCTCTTCCAATCATATGGAGAGTTTTCTTATGCCTCCTACATGACAAACTTATACAAAATTATCATATGCTGCCATGTAGTCACAGTTGAGTCATGCTTTTGTTCAAGGAAAGTAAAACTGAGTCGACCTCTCTAGGGTGTCCCTTGACCTATTTTTTAGTCGGCCATTCCTGGTTGTCAACGTCATGTTCATTATCACATTAGTTTTATTGGTCTTTTTCTCGTGTCAGTTTGAGAAGGTCTCCATTGACTTCTTACTGGCAAGTCTTGTCCTTATCGACTACGAAAAATTGCTCTGAGGGCAGATCTAGAGCTGGACCCTGGCCCTATTTTCATTATTGATAGGTCACCTTGTGCTCAGAATCAATCAATATCATGTGTCTTTGACTGGGTGGTTTCCCTTGTGTTCGACATTAGCTTTCATTATCACACATTGGGATTCGTGCAGTCCCTTGGTTTCCATTTGACCCTATTGGTGGATTCCTAGCCTCTGTGTCAGCTTTCATATTGGATGGTTAAGAGGGTTTCTATCATGCACTAGCCACATCTTCTGTACTTTGGAAACATGCTTCGGTTGGGTTACTACATCTTTATTCGTCTGATTCCTTCCACATTATTGGCCTACAAGTTACACTCATGCTAGATTGATGAAGGATTCCTTAATGCCTTCCTTCTAGTGGATCTTTTACCATCATCTTCAACTCATTACTCTGGGAAAGGGATCTAGAGTCCATTTGGCAGTACCTTAGGGTTTGTAGTCATCAATGGCATATTCCTTTGCTATCGATAGTGGGAAAACATCATTGTCTCTTGATTGATAGATTCTTTCAAGTTTCTGACTACAGCTAATTTATTCGCGCTTGTTAGATTGTTCTAGGTACCTTGACCCTCATCATTATTTTCAATGAGTAGTCTCGCGTTTGTTAACGGTATACATCAATGAACGGTGATCAAATGATTTCTCACATGGTCGACTTCAGATCATTCATTCCCATTGTGTATAAATGTACCATGGCGATTGGTGAAGACCTCGGGTTTGCATCAGCATGTCCTGGTTCACTTGTCAGTTTCTCTTGTTTCTCTAGTTCACACCACCCACATTATATGTTGCAGTTCCTTACAACAACATCTTATATGCTGGCACCCGAGTTGTGGTGTAGTACCATTTATTCCATCATGTTCACTTGGTACTATTTGGATTAGTTTCTTGGCTTTAGTGATGAGCTTCATACTTCAACATCATTGATCAGCTATTTATATGTGATATTCAAACATGTACTTTCTTGATTATGATGAAATGATCCATTATGTATTTCCAATTCCTTTATAGTTGTATACATATTGGATCCTCTTTTGTACTTGACATGCAGACATGCTTTACTATTTTTGAGCATGGGTATGCCCACCTCAGACAACAGTTTCTTTCTGATCTCTTTCGATGGCTTGGTAGGCTGAATTCTGGTGAACTCCTCCTCGGTCTCAGCATGATTCCTTCCATACAGTTAATACATTTCGGCCATCAAGTACCCCTTCCGAACTCATATATTAGAGGGCATCTACTATAGCACCATTTACCACTCTTGGTAGATCTGATGCTCTGATTATGGCTTAGAGAAACCCTTCCTTCCAGACTTTGTCCAAAATCTAAAAAACAGTGTTTTATTCCCTATACGCTACTTTTCCCTATGATAAAAGCGTGTACACACGGGTCAGCGTATATCCAACCCACGTACATATGTTAAAACACTTTAAAAAATTAAATTTCCTTAATTTTGGGCGGAGTTCATGGGCTTTACCTGTTAATCACCTTCTATTTCCCATGGCCCAACTATTTCCCAACTGAAAAAAACTAATTTGGAGAGCTATAAATAAACCTCCATGGTAAGGCCTTAAGGGACAGAGGAAGAGATATTGATACTATAGTGAGATTATCCCTGATCGAGTCTGAAGAATCCCTGTGCTTCCTGCACTCCCCAAAGCTTTAGGAAACGTTTGTTTCCTTGATTGTAGATATCCCCCATCTTGCTTGAGATATCCTTCTATTGGTTATGGAGGAAGATTGTTGAAGGCCGGGAAAGGATGGATCCAGAGGACAGTTCTGCTTGGAGCTAGAGAAGGACTTAGGTCGTATTTCTCCACCTTATTTATGGCTTACTTCAATAAATGGAATGTTGTTCTGTTGCCGATATGAAATATGTTTATGCATCAAAATTATGTTGTAATTAATTTATGAATCTTATATCGATGTATACTTAGTCATTCATTTATATGATTTAAAGTTAACATCATGTATATGCTTTATTTTTCTACTGTTGTGTATGTTGCATTTGAATAATTTGTAGGTTTCAAGAACATCGGGAGAAGCTGAGGGTTTGCACCCTGTGGGATCTACCCAAACAAAGGACATCCGAGTAAGGAAACTCTTACATGATTTAGTAGAATAAGGATTTTTGATGATTGCTTGAGCATTTTTTGCTGAGGCTTGCCCTCTACTCTATTGGGGTTCTCAGCCCAAAGCCCTAGGGTGGTTTCACCCATAACAGATTGTCACAGCTTATAAATTTACAATTTGGCACATAGTAGTCACCATGAATGTTTACAAAGATCCAAAATCATTGTAGTCTCTTCGACCTTTTTCAAAGAAAACTTTCACCAAGTTGGTAATATTTACATTTTTACAAAAATGAAGACCCCCTTGGGTCTATATCTTATTTTTTATTAGAATGGTTCATGGATATTGTCAAAGCATTGTAATATTTTGCAGATTGGTAAAATATGTGCAAAATAAATGTTTTATTGCACTAATTGTAGAGATATGGACTTGAACTTAGTCTGCCTCGGTGCAACTACTCCTGGTTCTGGTGCAAACAAACATATTATCAGAGTGACACTTATATCAGAGTGGTGGTTTCCTGGTATTTTATATTGTGAATGGGTGACTGAAAAGTAGGACTCTTGGCTCGCATGCAAAAATATTTCATTTCAAGGATTTGGTAATATACCTAATGTGGATATTGTAGACTAAAATGTATACATAGTAGCTTTTGGGATTTGAAAACGAAGCACTAGTCATGTCTTCATGACCCAAATTTAAGAGGTTTGAACCCACATGTCCAAAATGCCATTTTTGGTATTTCGATAGATATGTATATGCAATATGAGTAAATATACATGACATATACTCAATGTTTTTGGGAATACAATGAATCACTATTCAAGTACACAATGGAATACATGTTACTACAGTGTCTAAGAAATTATTCATCCTCTTGTCTTGTAGAGAACCAATAGAATAAAAAAAGTATGAACAAAGAAATTGAATGCATATATATTTTGAGCCATGATTTTCCTACTTTTGGGTTGAATTGATAGGGATGATTGTAGACTTTATGATTGATTGAAGTAGTGAAGCAGAAAGGATATATTTAGAGTAGGTAATTGTCATAGGATGAACACTACCATTGCATCAGGTGCAAAATCTTTCCATAACATGCTTCAAAACTATTTGGATATACAAAACATACATGGGTATTTGTTTTTTTATTCTGGGAAGTATATATTGCCTTAACATGCCTTAAAATGATGTGGTAACTCTCAAGACAAATGAGTACTAGTCTTTCCTATCTTGTTATTCTAGCCTTTTTGGGTTCATGGCTACCTCAAGTCTTCTCGATTAGAGTGTTTTCTGACATAGCCCAAGGCACAAGCAAAAGTAGTGAAATTTGTGGGAATGGCTTAATTCCATATCCTTTATGTAGCAATTCAAGGATTTAAATGAACAAGATTTACTATAATTTCGTCAGTTTCTCATTAGATGGGATCATCATTGATCCTCTCTAATCTTCCTATCCTAAAAAACTCAAGGGATTCAGTGTCAAAGGCATGAAGAAATATGAAAATTATGTCAACAACTTTCTCCAGTTGTCTCACTGCAAGAACACTACATGTTGTCTGCTGATGTGTAATATTCCTTTCATGCAATGCTACAATGAGAAGTGCATGTTTGATAGGGCACTTTTCTATCCCCTTCTGAGTGCAACAATATGGCACCATGGAGATGATGAATTTTATCAATTCTCCTAGTTGCAGTTCCAAAGTTTCATTAGTTGGATACTCACTCCCACAATGACCCGTTTGGATCCAAAGGGTGGGCTAAAGTAGGAGTTGGGCGTTATGGACACTTTTTGATGATGTTCACTATGACCCTAATGTGGTCTATCAACATGCAGTAGATGTAACTGACAATGTGAGGTGTGCTTCTAAATATGGCTATCAAGGAAATGGGTTTCGTCAAGGCACTGGATACATAAGAGTATGCAAAAGGCATGGTGAGAAGGCATATGATAAGGGCTATAAAATAGATCACAATGCAACAAAGAGAATAGTCCTTGCAATTGGGTTTGTGAATTCGGTAACACTTGTGGTAGTGAGTTTTATTGCACTTGCTTTACATAGGCAACATAAATAATCTATAGATTTTGAATTAGATAGTTCGGGGATGGAAGCCAACTTGCAAGACTTCTAAGTTCACCTATGCACTTTGAATAATTCAAACTTGATCTATTCTCTTATAAGATATTGGTGAAGGCCACTAAAAGCTTTGCTGCTAAAAAATAAAGTGTGGACATAGTGCTTGTGGGACTATATATGCTGGGAGGCTTACTGATGGTCACCTTGTTTCTATAAAAGGGATCCATTTTGGGAGTTCTTATGGAGTAGATAAACTATTAAATGAAATTAATATCTTCTCAATAGTGAAAAAAATAAAACCTCATACAAATTCTTGGTTTTGTTTATTTACTGAATTTTTCTCTACTTGAAATGATGGTTTATATTTACTAATGTTGATAAAGCGATGATACAATTGCCTACTCTATTTACATTATTGTTAAATTATATCATAATTCTAGAACCAGGTAAGTAAGAAACAAAGTTCATCTATGTTCTACCTGTGATTATCATATCATGTTCAATACTCCCTACTTACTATTTTTATTCTGCTAGTATCAGATTCTACAAATCAGTGTTCTAGAGGTTAGATTACTGCATACAGGATATAGGAGCTCATCACCATCACTCTTCTCCAATTCCAAACCTAACCACATCCTCCACTATTCCATGCCATAGATTGACATAGTGGTCATGATTACTAGTAAATGAAAATAAATCGACACATTATTTGGCTATCCCTACTGGGATCGATCCTCGGTGGTCAATATTTCAGAGACTACTCTTCATCTTAGATCAATAATCTCTGCAACATAGGTAAAGAGACATGTGATTTTGGTTTACAAGCCAAATGACTATAGTTGGGTTCTAATCATTTGTGGTCTTGGAAACAATGGTGGTGATAGACTTGTGGCTACATGCCACCTTTATCGTTTTGGATACACGCCATATGTCTATTATCCAAAACAAACAAAAATAACCCTCTTTATCATGGGTTTGTTACTCAGCTAGAAGGACTTGTTGTTCCATCCTTGTCACCGGAGGAGTTACCAATACAACTCGCCAACAATTTTGAAATTGCAACAGATACAATGTTTGGGTTTTTATTCCATGGTAAGTTATTTTTTTTAGTGTGTTTTATGTGTAGACAATCGTGCAGTCTTACACGTTGAAATATTATAAATTATGTGTTGAAGCCAATGTACAAGTGAATTGGGGCAGAATTTCCTAACATCAAGTACTTAGCCTAAAAAGCATTGTGGATAGTTGACCCAATACAATCAGGTCTAACAATGTTTGTGGGAACTATTAGGGTTAAGATTAAGATTCTAAAGCTTCCTCAGGGAGTTTTGTTAGCAAAATGCACAAAATCCCCATACATATGCTCTTGGCAACATGTCATTTCACATTTCACAAGGACCCATATTTTGTTGCAATAAAGAGCCCATTGAGGCTTGCAAGTAATAGTTTGAGGCCTGAATTTAATATTTTGGTTATGGGTGTGTTTTCCACTACATTTCCTTGTGAAATCACATCCACTAAATTGTGTTTTGTGTGTGCACTGTGCACTTCCAATTACTTTGTTGTGCTCTCTAAATTGAATTGAATCTCTAACGAGTTGATGGGAAGAACCACTGAGGGAAAAAGCACAGTGCCAACCTGAAAAAGCATTGTTGGCTAGAACCATGAAAAGGGAAATTACCAAGTTTTTCAAATCCCAGGAAATTATGAATTGTGTGGCATACAAAGGAATACTAGGTCTAGGGTCAAATACACTGAATTATGGCATGGTTTCAACATTTATAACTATTGAGGGCTATAGGAATGACAAGCCTTGCTATATAAAAGGGACCAGTTTGGCCCTATTTATCTTTTCAAGAAAGACCATCAAAGTAAAGGCAGTATCAAGACGATCACACTAGCAGTGAAGAATAAGGTCAATGTTTCAATTTTTCAAAGCAGAGTTCAATACAGTGGTGCCAATTTTGTGTTTCCACAAATATACAAAGCAACAGTATACTACACCAACTAAATGGGAAATATATGTCATTTCTTATATAGTGCATGAGTATCTGTCATAGCTAGGGCAACACACCCCATAGAAGTGTAATACAACAATACGTATAGGTATTTGTTTAATGAATATAAAATTATTTTTTTGAGTAATTGTTATGTCTTAAATATTACAAGCATATGAGGACAACATAAATATTTCACAATGATGATTATGGCATCTCTTTATTGATGACTAATTAGGAATGTCTAAAGAACAACAACATGGAGTGAATACCTAGAAAAAAGAAACAATGAAGACTGAGGGGTTTTGACCTTGTATGTATCTAAATGCATTGAGGATGGTGCATAAATAAGGGAGAGGGGAATGTAACACCCCTGATCAAGACCCCCTCGAATGATACATGGACAAATGTATGTGTGAATATTAGGCTAGTGATTCAAGAGTTTCTTTTGGGGTAGTACGCCCGTGTGTATGTGTGTTTATGTCTTGGGGGACAATGTGTCCATGTGTGTATGTTTTTTATGCTATGGGACTAGAAAACCTGATGTGGTAAACAATGATTAACTTATGTATATTAATAAAGACCTAATGGTTGTAGGCGTACCTAGACAAAAGAGTATGGGGGGCCCACCACTCCACAGTAGGAAAAAGGCATTTGGAAAAGGAAAGTAATATTACAACATTAAATAAAGGAGAAATGTATTTATAAAAGGGGGATTCATTCAGTTGATCCTTAAGGGGACTACTAATCAGCTAGTGGTTCCTGGGGTGGAATCTATGACTGACTAATGGCCAGTGAGTCTTGAGGTTGGACTCTAGACTAGCCAAGGTGCAGTTATTAAGTTAATTGTGTCGTATAGATGCATCATGTTATGGTGTGAGCCCTTATGCTAGCTCTGAGGAGCTTGGTTCTCCGAGGGTTTTTTGTCCCTGTTATGGCCTAGTGCCATGGAGTTTTAGGGGGAACTCAATGTCGGATTGTGGGCCATGGAGGGTTCCTAGAGCCCTAGAACAAGATGTTTGTTGGGTTGGTACCTTGGAAATTAGCCTAGAGGGTGCATGGAGACCTGGAGAAACATGGTTGTTGGGTTGACACCTTGGACCTTGACTAGGGTTTTGTATTGCTTTTGTGACTTTCTCTTGAAGTTGGAGCCCTAACATGGGGCTAACCCACGATTGAGAATTTATGAACTGCAAGGTAGATGGTTGGGAGGAATGTCACAGGTCTGCAACAATCTGACAACATTCACAAATAAATATTTGAGAACTCGTTTTATATATATTCCATTGCATTTGCACATGGTTCTGTAATTTTGTGGTTAATTAAGCTCAATATTTGTATTGCGGTTAAATTATGCTAATATTTCTAGTTATGCATGGGAAAAATGAAATTTGTTACATGGTTTTGGTCATTATATATTTAGTCTTGGTTTAATTTTTTCCCAGGGTTTTGAGTGAGAAGGTAAAACTCAGGGTTCGTTTGAGTGGCATAGCCAAGGAGTGGCTCGGGAGATTGCATATGGCCTTGATAGAGATAGTAAGAACATTGAACATAACATACACATGATTTTATAGGGCTCGTTCATGGGGTTAGTTATTTTCATCATACTACAATGATGATGATAACTCCAACAGTAAGAGAACAAGAAATACTATAAATGAATATCAACATCCATATGGTAGTGAGTTTGATATTGAGGCCCTTGACAATATCAAGGGCGAGTTGGTAGACAGTGTAAGGAATAGATTGGCGGAGAAAGATAAAGTGTTACTATCCAATTCATGTTGGCAAAAGGATTACAGACAATTGTTTTCCTCTAAACATATCATGCATGATGAGGAGAATAAATCAAGGCTCGCATGGTATATGTCTGACTGCTTTTAGAGAAAATCTAACAGGCACCCACTTTCACAATGTCCCACTTCAACTCTTATGCTCAACTATCTCAAGGGATTAGATGATTATGCCCACAAAGTGTACCTGGCCTTCTTCATCAACACAAATGTTATGTGCCATCATTTGCAGAGCAATGCATTCAAGAAAGATACAAAAAGGATTGTGAATGAGTTGAAGTCGTCCACTCACCGGGTAGTGAAAAAATTGGATAAAATTGAGCAGCAGTCAGATTCTCTGTTCAATTACTCTAATGAAAACCTTAATTCCCCAAAATCTATTGATTCTCAAGCAGAACTACTGGCTCAAATTTAAAGGTTGTAGAAGATAAGATCATAAATTCTATAAATCAGTGAAATTCTGTTGTTTTTGAGCAATCTCATCAGATAATTGGTACTCAATTTAAGTTGCAAGAACAATATTTTGATATACAGAAGACTGTGGATACTAGGATGTTTGATCTTCAAAATTTATATGTAATATTGAGAGAAGACATAGGGTTCCTTCAAAAATTAAATTCACAAACACAAAATCAAATCACTAAAGTGGCTAGCACTATATCATCTCAATTAGACAATATTCAAAATAAAACAGATGACATTGGCAATGTAGTGACTTTTTCATTGGGTCAACAAAAATTGTTACTAGATGTCATTGGTAGATGTCTACATTACAAGTTTCGTGCTTTCTATGACCACTTGATAACTGTTAGTATTCCTTTTCTTGTGAGTCTATTTCTCGATGGATTTTGTTTCCCTGTTGTACTTGCATTGTTTCTTGGACAATAGAAGGGTCTTCATCGTCATAGTTATTAAGTAAATTCTTGAGTAATTCCTCAAGCAATGATATGGTTGTTGTGGTGTTAATTCCCTCTCGGGCTAGTCTTAGGTCATCTTTTATTTTCTTGTTCTAGGTTCTTCCAAACTCTAGGCTAGCTCTGCATCTATGTCAGTCATTGTAAAATGAGGTTGAACAAATTTATGGCAACCTTGCTTCCCTAGCATGCCATAGAATCCGAGCCATTTGTCCAAGTTACTTGCATTTTTTCCACCCATGTAGATGATTGTTAAGTTTGTCATCTAGGGCCAAACATTACTTTCAACAGCTCTTGTGAGGTAGCCGATATTTTTCTTGGGTTCCTATTTTCGAGAGGTGTAGGATCGATCTAAATGTCATCCCATTCCAACATGTACAAATGAAGTTATGAATTTATTTTGATTATGGAAAAATTGTCAAGGTCGGCCAGCCATCAAATTAGCCTCCTCCAGACTTCAATGTTGCATATAAATACAAGGTGCCTCCTCCTCATTTCAGAATCACTCTCATTTCTTTCTCTCTCTCATCTTGATTGGGTACATATTTATGGTTCTCTCTCTCCACACATGCAAAGGAAGGTATGATTTTCTAGCAGCTTGTTGACCACATTTGACTGAAATTTGAAGAGGCTGAAATTTCAAGAGGCAAAAATTTCAGGAGGTTGACTTTGACCAGCATTGACTTTAGTTTTTTGAGTGAGACTTTTGCTTGAGTAGGCCGTAGTTTTGGCACAAAAACCAAGGTATTTTGACCCCTGTGTTGACTAGCGTTGATTGCCCTAGTTCTGGTTGATGTGTTGAATTTAGTTGACAAGGTTTGACTAGTTAATTTCAGATTGTTTTGGGCTACATTATCTTTCTGTTGGAGGCCGAGTTGACCAAGGTTGACCAAGTTGTTTTGGAGGTAAATTTATGTTTCTATTTCTGTTGTTTTGTCTAATCAGATTGGGCAAGTGAATATTGTAAATTGTACTCCCTCTCTCTGTTGAAATTTTGAAGAATTATAAGAAGGATTGATCAAGGGTTTCCCCACATTGGGGTTTGTCCCTGGCTGGTGCCATATCTTGTGTTCTCTTTTGTTGGCTTGTCTTCTACTATTATTTTTTATGTTCTATCTGCATTTTACTATCATGTTGATGTGATTGCTATACTAGATATGATATTGGGATAATAAAGAAAATTGAATTAAAATTGCTCTAAGCATAGAACATACCATTGTTATCCTAAAATTAACATGGTATCAGAGCTTAGGTGAAGACAAAGCCCAAGCAAGAGTGAGAAGAGAAATCACCAAGAGCAGAAATCACTAATCAAAAACAATATTTAATGGCTTTCACATCCTACTTCAAGTTTGATGATAAGCTTCATGATAAGTCTGATTGTCATACATGGAAGATGTCTCTTGATTTGACATTAGAAGAAAAAAATGTCATGGATTATGTGCAGGGAAAGATTTTGGAAACTCCTTCAAATGCATCAGTTGTTGCGAAGACAAAGTACAAGAAGGGTGAATTCAAAGCCAAGAAGATCATCATGGATTCTGTTCATAAGCACTTAGTTGCTTACAACTCCGATTTGCATATATCAAAGGAGATATATGATAGGTTGATTGGCATGCTTAAATCTAGTAATACAAATCAAATTCTTTTCCTCAAGAACAAGCTGAAGGATATAAAGAAGGGGAAAGGTGATGATATTCAATCCTACTTCATCAGGATTTCCGCGATAAAAAAATTATATTCTTTCAATTGGTGAAGTTATTGCTGACAGGGAGCTCACTCGCATTTCCATTGGAGGTATTCCTCCTGAATGGAATGTGTTCAACACTACTATTCTCAATAATGACAGAACTCCAGGTGGTTTAGAAGAATTGCTGACTATATGTTCTTAAGAAGGAACAAGGATGATGGAACTGGAGATGCCTTCGAATAGGAATAATCCAATTGCATTCTCCACTCATGCGAAGAGGAAGAACAATGTAGGTTCAAAGAAGCAAAGTCAAGGAAGACCAAGATTCAAAAATGGAAGGAAGGGAAGATGCTTCATTTGCAACAAGTTTAGTCACTATACCAGGGAGTGTCCAAATAGAAAGGACAAATATCATGATAATGATCACAATCATTTTGGGGGCAATAACAAAAATCAAAAGAATGACATATTCAAGAACAAAGGGAAAAGGAATGCTTCTGCTACTCAACTTGGAAATGATCAAGCTTCTAAAATAACAAGAAACTCTAGGTATGATGAGTCTAATGTTATAAATTCTAAGCAAAAGGAATTTTATCTTATATATCCCCTCTCTACTGCCTATCCTACAGATACTTTTGGAAATTGGTTGATTGATAGTGGTGCCTCAAGGCACTTCACTAGGTACAAGGAATCTCTTTCAAATTTGATAGAGAATGACACAAATTTGGAAATTATCCTTGGAGATAATGCTACCTATCCTGTGAAGGGAGTTGGGAATGTCACTCTTCAATTGAATCAAGGTAACATTGTTCATATTCAAGAAGTACAATATGTACCTGATCTAAAGAAGAATCTAGTGTCTATCTCGGTGATGGAAGACAAAGGATTCAAGGTTGCATTCATCGATGTAAGGGTACGTGTGTGGAAAAGAGATTTCAAAGATGAATTTACTCTTGGATTCAGGGTTGAATCTTATATCAAGTTGGAGGAATCCTGCTAGGAACCATACCTTGCGACACATCTCTTCAATCCAAACTATGGCACCAAAGGTTTTCTCATCTTCACTATAAGGCTCTACCCGATGCAAGGAAGATGGTTACAGGTATGCCTAAATTAAAAATAGAGCATGAAGGTGTATGTTAGGGATGTTCCAAGTGAAAACATACAAGGGGACCATTCCCCTCAAGTGATAGCAAGACCACAAAAATTTTGCAATTGGTTCATTTTGATCTATATGGTATGTTGCTCATGAAATCATCGGGAGGATACTTATATTATGTAACCTTTATATATGATTTCTCTCGCAAGACTTGGTTATATTTCTTGAAGAAGGATGAAGTATTCTCATTGTTCCATTCTTTCAAAACTTTGGTCGGAAATAAAACTAGGAAGAAAATCAAGATATTGAGGACCCATAATGGAACTGAGTATGATTCAAATGATTTCAATATTATTGTAGAGAAGCTGCCATTAAAAGGGAGACTAGTATCGCATATACTCCTCAGAAAAATGATGTTGCTAAAAGGAAGAATTGTTCTATCATAGAAGCCACTCATATTATTATTCATGATCAAAGCCTTCTGAAGTTCTTATGGGCCAAAGCTGCAAACATTGGCGTGTTTGTTTAAAATAGATGTCATCATCAAGCATTGGATTCCAAGACTCCTGAAGAAGTTTTCACTGGTAATAAACCTGATGATTCTCACTTCATAATTTTTGGTAGCCCCATATATTTTCGTGTTCCGAAAGAAAAGAGAAGCAAATTGGATGCTTCTGGGAAGAAAGGAACATTTGTGGGCTACATTGAAAATTCTAAGGAATATAGAATCTATGTGCCTGGTCAAAGAGAAGTGGCGATAAGTTATGGTGTCACTTTCGATGAGGATGTTGTCCTTGGGAAGATTAGTAACCTTCCTCTTCCAAGGAAGGACAAAGAAGAAGATTCTAGAAAGCAGGGAGAATCACAGGATGAGTAGATGTCTGATGCTGAAGGAACAATGGATCCCATTGATCCACTCCCTCATGAGCTCTCCTCCTTGAAAAGGATACCCTCATGGCTTAGGGATACTATCGAAGATGCCGAGAGACATGTTGCACCTAGGGGGACATTTCATGAAAGTAAGAAGCCAAATAGGTACCAAGGGTGCTTAACTGCTATGAGAACCATTATTCAATCTGATCCTTGCACATTCGAAGAAGCTGCCAAACACCAGGTTTGGAAGGATGTAATGAAGGAATAGTATGAGTCAATTATGAAGAATGATGTCTGGGATGTGGTCCCTAGACCCAAGGATAAATCCTTTGTCACCTTGAAATGGCTCTTCAATATCAAGCATGGAGTTGATGGAAGTGCTAAGAAGTTCAAGGCCAAATTCATTGCTCAACGATTCTCTTAAAAGCAAGTTGTAGATTATGATGAGATATTTGCACCCATTTCTCGCTACACCACCATCTGTTCAATAACTGCCCTTGCTACCTTGGAAGGATGGAATCTACACCAGATGGATGTCAAGACAACCTTCTTGCATGGTTCACTTAAGGAGGAAGTCTATGTGGAACAACCTGAGGGGTTTGAAGTTCAAGATCACCAGACACATGTATGTAGATTGAGGAAATCCTTGTATGGGTTGAAGCAAGCACCCTGGGATTGGTCGAGTGCCACTTTATAACGACTAAGTAAGTGAGTGCAAATGACCAAGTGCTGCTTGATTAACCGTTAGGGTAAACAATCAATGGCTAGACGTGTTGCTAGACGTTAGGCTTGACGAACTCACCCGAGAGCTGGTCGAAACCGAGGGCTGGGAGAAATCAACCGAAGTTGGTTGAACCCGAGGCTGGTCTAATAAAAGAACCAGGGCTTGCTTCTCGCTTGTTGGGAGAATCCGGGCTGGTCGAAAGAAACCCTGGCTGGCCCGGATTCTCCTAGTAAGGCTCGAGGCACTTCCCACAATCAAATACCCTGCCAATTCAACTATTTAGATATTCCCGAATGATGAGAGGATCGATAGATATCTGATGAAGATGGGATTTACAAGAAGTGAATCTGGTCTGAACTTTTACTTTAAGGTTTAGAAATATAGACCTCTCATCTTGGTACTCTATGTGGACAATCTCTTTCTGACTGGTGCAAACCCTCTTATTCATCAATGTAAGAGGGATTTGGCTTCTGAATTTGATATGAAGGACCTAGGACTGATGCAATACTTCCTAGGGTTGGAGGTCTGGCAAAAGCCAGGGGATATTTTCCTTTCTCAAGGAAAATATGTTGTGAAGCTACTTTAAAGATTTGGGATGATGGACTACAAGCCCACAACTACTCTGATGGAACTTAACTTCAAGAATTTATGTGGAAGTGTTGTTGGGCTTGATTTGGGAAATCCTTCTAAGTATCATCAAATCGTAGGGGCCCTGATGTTCTTGTTGAACTCCCATCTGGACATATGTTTTGTAGTGAATACATTGAGCTAGTCTATAGTCGAGCCTCATCACATACATTGGATTGTTGCCAAGAACCTCTTGAGATATATTTAGGGCACAATCACTTATGGACTGAGATACACTTCCGGGAATTTGAGGCTCCATGGTTACTCTAATGTTGACTGGGCTAGCAATGTGGTGGATCATAAAAGCACATCTGGATGTTGCTTATCTCTAGGTTTTGCTTCGATATCATGGATGAGTAGGAAGCAAAAGTTAGTTTCCTTGAGCATCATTGAGGCTAAATATATTACTGCTAGTTTGGCCTCCTGTGAAGCTATCTGGTTGAGGAAGCTCTTTAGTGAGCTATTTGGACATGTGTTGGGTATCATTGTGATCTTCTATGACAACTAGAGTGGGATTCGTATTTCTAAGAATCTTGTGTTTCATGATCACTCCAATCATATTGATATCGGGTACCACATTATCTGGGATATGGTACAGTGTGGAGAAATAAGGCTCCATCATATTGGGACCAATGAGAAGGTAGCCGATATTCTTAAGAAACCCCTTTGAAAGGTCAAATTAATAACCTTCCATGAATGAATTAGAGTCATGGAGAGACCCTCTTAAGAGGGTCCCATATGAGATGGATGTTGATCTCTAGGAGTTCCGAGGGGCTTAGGATAATTCTTGGAGTGATGAGCAACCATAGGGTGAGTGGTTGATCCTCCCCTATTGATGCATGATGTATAGAGTGAGTGGTTCACCATCCCCTATGATACCCCATGGTGGCATATGCATAGGATGAGTGGTTCACCTTCTACTATGGCATATGAGCAGGATGAGTGGTTCACCTTCTCCTGTTGGCACATCCTATCCATGCAGTCTGGGACTCATGGGAAGTACCTCTCCTCTATCCAATGAGTAGGGAAATGAGGATAGGAATGATAGTACTACCCATGGACACATCGTGTACTATCATACTCCCTATGCTACGATGTTGATATTGATCTGGGATCAATGGAAACTAACTTCGAGTCAGTTAAGAGTCATATGACACACTCTCTATTATTGGAGACTGACTTCGGGTTAGTGGAGAATGGTATGATACATTATCGATCATTTCTTATTTCTTCATGGTTCAGCAGAGAAGAGTAGTGACAAGGATGGTACAGATTGTCAGACAGTTTGGTAGGTGATGTTCTCCTTGGTTGAGAGGGAGTGTTAAATTTGGAAACTAGGGCCAAACATCACTTTGGATAGCTCTTATGGAGTAGATGCTATTTTTCTTGGATTCTTCTTTCTGAGAGGTGTAGGATTGATGTAAAGATCATCCCATTCTGACATGTACAAATGAAGTTATGAATTTATTTTGATTATGGAAAAATTGTCAAGGTCGACCAACCATCAAGTTAGCCTCCTCCAACCTTCAACGTTGCATATAAATACAAGGTGCCTCCTCCCCATTTTGGCATCAATCTCATTTATTTCTCTCTCTTATCGTGATTGTTTACATATTTTTGGGCTTCTCTCTCCACACATGTGAAGGAAGGTCTGGTTTTCTAGCTGTTGTGTTGACCACAGTTGACCGAAATTTTAGGAGATCAAAATTTTACAAGGCTGAAATTTGAGGAGGCTGACATTGACCAACATTGAATTTGGTTTTGTGAGGGATACTTCTATTTAGGCAAGCTACAGTTATGGGCACAAAATCCAAGGTAGTTTGACCTGTGTGTTGAATAGTGTTGACTGCCCTAGTTATGATTATTGTGTTGAATTTAGCTGACCAGGTTTCACTGGTTAATTTCATATTGTTTTGGGCTACATTATCTTGTTGTTTGAAGCCAATTTGACCAAGGTTGACCAAGTTGTTTTAGAGGTCAATTTCTTTTTTGGTGTTCATTGTTTTGTTTGATCATATTGGGCAAGTGAATATTGTAAATTATACTCTCTCTCCCCGTTGAACTTTTGAATTATAAGAAAAATTGATCAAGGGCTTCCCCACATTTGAGGTTTGTCCTTGGATGGTGCCATATATTGTGTCCTCTTGCGTTGGCTTTTCTTCTACTATTATTGTTTATGTTCTATTTTCATTTTACTATCATGTTGATGTGATTTCTATACTAGATATGATATTGGGATAGTAACTAAAATTGAAGTAAACTCGCTCTAGGAATAGAACATACCATTTTTATCCTAAAATTAGCAATGATAGTCCCATAATTCATTTCCAACTCATTTGTTACTTGGATTTTCACAGGATCTAGAACCCACTTAACTAAATTTTGCTTGATTATCTCTGTTTCTACTGCTTATTTCTTTCTAACGTAAATCAAATTCCCTAGCCCATCTACAATCATTATCCTTCGGGAATTGATGGTGGAAATAGGGCCAAGTTAACCTTTTTTGTTTAAAATGATTGCAAATATTTTTGTAGTGTACTTTAAAAGGCCAGGTTACGGCTTGAGGAAATCCATTTCATCTTCCTACTCTAATGTTGTCAAAATTTGAGCAATGTGAAGGCACCTATGAGGAGAGGGTACATTGGGAATAAGCCTTCCTTGTTCTCCTTTAGTTTGATGTTGCTCTCAAACTTCATTGTTTGATATGCTATTTCCATATTTTAGTCAGAATCAATTCTTATAAAATTATTGTCCACTTCAATTATAGTTATTACACTTTCATATGGTGATTGTAAATCAAAAGTATTAGTAAATATTGCATTATCATTTGTGGACTTTATGAAGTCAAATTTGTTTCTAATGTGGTCATGGATGGGGCCTAGTCTTTGATCATAATATGTTAAGAATACCCTCATTGTGTTAGGCTCCTATACAATGTTACAAACTTGGCCAACTCAGAATGAGTGATATTATTTAGTTGTGAAGTCTTGCTTCTTCTTCTCATTATACTGTCTTAGCAGATCCATAACATCTCTTGATGGAAAAGACCTATTCTCATTCTGAAACATCGATATCCTGTGAGGCTCTGCCATCTCCAAGGCTTCCTTCAAGTATTTTTAATTGTCCCATGACAAAGCATCCAAGGCTTCTAATGTATATAACGAGAAAACTCAACTTGTCTCATGTTGGAGGATATGAAACTAGTTTCATTTCAGCTAAGCAGAATTACACTGGTAGGAACGAGCTTGTATATTTTTGGCCAGTCAGAAATCTTATCCAGTAGCTGCTTCATCTTTTCCATATTAGCCACCAACCATTCATACAACTCTTTCACCACTGTCATGCTGGAAAATAGATATTTGCACACATTAATGTGTTGATAGAAATCATGGATTAGAGGCACAACTTAGTCTTCACACATGTGAGAAAATGTGACAAATTCAGTTAGTCTATCCTTTGAAGTTTTGTAGTATTCTACATGATTTTCCAACTTGGCTATCATTCTTAAGTTGTCTAATTTCCTTTGTGGGCTTAAATATAAACTTTCTCAAAGCTTGAGTTGTAGTCATCCCTGCTATAGCTAAAGCTACTGGTGTTTCATGGCAGATGTCTACATTATAGATTTGGTGCTTTCTATGACCACTTGATAACTGCCAGTCTTCCTTTTCTTGTGAGTCTACTTCTCGATGGATTTTATTTTCCTGTTGTACTTGCACTATTTCTAGGACAACAAAAAGGTATTCATCATCATAGTTATTAAGTAAATTCTTGAGTAATTCCTCAAGAAATGATATGGTTGTTGTGGTGTTAGTTCCCTCATGGGCTAGTCTTAGGTCAGCTTTTGTTTTCTGGTTCTAGGTTCTTCCAAACTGTGGGCTAGCTCTGCATCTGTGTCGGTCATTGTAAAATGAGGTTCAAAAACTTCATGGAAACCTTGCTTCCCTAACATGCCACAGAATCCAAGCCATTTTTCCAAGTTACCTGAATTTTTGCCACCCCTGCAGATGATTGTCCCATAATCCATTTCAAGCTCATTTGTCACTTGGATTTGCACAAGCTCTGGAACCTACTTAAATTTTTTTTCTTGATCCTCCCTATGTATATTTCCTATTTCTTTATGACATAAATCAAATTGTATTCCCTAGCCCATCTGCAATCATTCTCCTTCGGGAATTTATGGTGGAAATAGGGCCAAGTTAACCTTTGCTGTTTAAAATGATTGCAAATATTTTTGTGAGGGTTGTGTACTTTAAAAGGCCAAGTTGTGTCTTGAGGAAATCCATTTCATCTTCCTACACTAATGTTGTCAAAAATACCAGCAATGTGAAGGCACCTATGAGGAGAGGGTACATTGGGAATAAGCCTTCCTTGTTCTCCTTTAGTTTGACGTTTCTCTCAAACTTCACTGTTTGATATGTTATTTCTAGATTTTAGTCAGAATCAATTCTTATAAAATTATTGTCCACTTCAATTATAGTTATTACTTATTTCTTGTTTTGTTCTGGAATCATTTCCCATGATAGTTTCTAGAGGGTATAGGAAAATTTAGGCTCAACATTGAATCCAATTTATCACTTACAAACCTTTTTGTTCAACAGATCAAGATCTGGAAAGGTAAATACATGATTAATATTATATGTACATGTGCGATGGTATTTAGTGCAAGGAAAACACAACACAGAAATGGATTGACATTTTGTTGGAGTTGACCTGTAATTGTTCTTGAAGATGATGAACAAGAAAAGTAGGACTAGCTAATCAATAAAGAATATAAGCTGATAGGAACAAGGCCAAATTGTCAAAGTATAAAAATTGGGATGGTTTGAATGGATTGATCCCTTTGAAAATTACTTATGTGCAAAGTAGATTACTGGAAACTATTTATGTCTCAACGTTAGTGACATCTCAACACATTTACCAATTTTGAAAGATTTATTAGGAAGGAAATGATGTATGTAGAGCATTTAGATTGGTGGGCCTCCCAGTTTGTGAGAAAGAGTGAGTAGATCACAGAGTAGTTTCTTATTTCACTACTTGCAGAATATCTACAATCTTTTAAAAGTAATTTCTACCTATGAGTCATACCTCTTTTAAAGTAAATTCCACTAATTTTTAGAATTTTAATGGGTTTCATGGATCCAGAAATAGAGAATGAACAAATGGAACAAGATCTTACTAATGGCAACATCACCATTGAGGATTATTGCAATAGTCCTCGCAGCCACAATGTTGGACTTTTGAGCATCTAAGCCTCTTACTCGGGTCCTCTACTCCTTCTCCTTTACTATGATAAATTCCCTCCTAAACTCATCAAATTCCAATGTCATCCATGAAAATAGTAATATAATGCATAACAAAGATTAAAGAATAAACATGCAAGTGTGGCTACAAAAAAAACAATGGATTTTGAATCAAAAACCTGGCGTATATGTACTCTCTATGTGGAAGACTAAATGTGGGGAGAAAATGCATTGAAGTTACAAATGGAACATACCTTGGTGGCATCAGTAGACTGAAGATCCAATGGTGAGGCATGGGTATACTACTGGTAAAACCCTCATTGGAAACTCTTTGCAATCTCGTTTTGTCTCCTACTTTTTGAAAAATGAACAAACCCGAATGTAAATGAATTAACGCTTAGATTTTTCAAAATTTTTGAAATTCTCCCTCGCCAAAAAAAAGTACATACAATTTTAGTTATTTGTGAAACTAACTACTCTTACTCTATATTTTCTTGGTTTATGTTCCAAAACATTTATTGCATAGTGGTATTTATCATAATAACAATAATTATATAATTTCAAGGTTGGGGTTTATCTGCAATGATTTTGTTGTTATATATAGATATATCTATATATATATATATATATATATATATATATTATGTTCCAAAACATTTATCGCATAGTGGTATTTATCATAATAACAATAATTATATAATTTTAAGGTTAGGGTTTATATGTAATGATTTTGTTTTTAAAGTTTACTAAGCAGAATTTGAAATCTCTCAAAGGGAACAAGTGTTTTTAATTTGTTTGTATTGAAAAAAATTATGTATTCTTTCATATTAGGTGGGTGCAAGAAAAAACGAGAATATAGTAATTGGATTTAACAACTAAAAACAAGTGTTAGTTTCTTAAAATTCGTATGGAAAATTTGGAAGGGATATGGTATGTATCCTTATCTATGTTAAAGAAATTCAAATTGTTGTTTGAATGGGGTTGTAAGAACCTTTGTTTTCATCCTGAGAAAATGGAGTCCTCTCCTAGTCACTCACATATTTTAGGTTGTCATAATAAAAATAGCTTTTTTTCCTTAAAATGTGAACATTTCATTTTAAGCAGTGTGATGATATAGTTTCAGCAAGACATTAGAAAATGGAATGAGCATGTACATTTGGGATGCTAGTGTTATGTTATACTTGAGGCAAGGGTGCACGTCTAGGAAGACTCTAATAAGGGTTTTTAGAGGCGAAATAGTTGTGAAGAAAACTTAAGACATTTGAAGAGTTGCATGAAGTAAACTTGGCACTGGATCTAAGTGAACATTCCTTGATGAATGTTGATACCCTTTCCTTGGCACAATTTTCAAGATGAAGAAGAAATGTGAAATACATGTGACCCACTAAAGAAGTTGGCAAGGTTGTTGCAACATATATAGATGGTTATGTCATGTTTCAAAAGGACATAGTTGAACTTGGAAGGTGATCATTGGAGTAGATTTGTCATGGAGTGCCAGGGAGGTGCAAGGATCTGATAAGGACAAAATTATACAAATCCAACAAATAGGCCATATTGGGTTAGGATATTACTATTTTGGGATATCCAAAGTTGAAGGTTCATTTTATGGAGGTGTAGTCTAAACGCTTGAGATCATACCACATCTTAATGGTTTCTTCGACTTTTGGTGTGTGTTAGTGGAGTTAGTGCATTGTGTTGGATGAATAGTAGATAGAATGTGTTCCATGAAGGCGAAAATCCCACAAGTTAGAGATGACTTAACAATTTGGCATTGTAAGGTGTGTTATGCCCTAGTTTGGAGGAGAAAACTCGAACCATATTAGAGTTTGATGAGTTGTGTCATCGACTTAGGTCCACTTACATGGATTGAGGTGTAAAGGTACCCCGTGAGTTGAGGAAAATGATTAAAATGCTTACCTATATAATGTGTTTATGATATAAGATTAAATATTTTTTGTTGGAGAATGGAAGAGGAAAATAATAAAGGAGAGGTGTTGAGGTTTGTTTTAAATTAATCAAAGGGAAGTGAAAATGTCTCTTTTTAGGAGGATTGTTTCAGTTGTCTCTTCAAATATGACTAAATTTTAGTTGTGGCTAGGGAGTTGGTCTCAAAAGCACTGATTGGGTACTCTAGAAATCCAAGACCTAACATATCTAAGCTAGTCCAATAGATAGATTTGTCTTGGACAAAGGTTGCAAAGGCTAAGGTGAAAATATCCCCTCTTTAATGGGGGGTTTAAACCTCCCATTTGAGAATTCTAAAAGCAAGGTCACAATCTTCAAAGGAGGTCCCTAATTTTACCAAAACTCAATGTCAATGCTTAATCCATGGTGTGATTCTTTCTATTTTGGTTTGGCCTTGAACGATGAGATCTAGCTTTGAAGAGTTGCATGAAGTAAATTTGGCACTGGATCTAAGTGAACATTCCTTGATGAATGTTGATACCCTTTCCTTGGCACAATTTTCAAGATGAAGAAGAAATGTGAAATACGTGTAACCCACTAAAGAAGTTGGCAAGGTTGTTGCAACATATATAGATGGTTATGTCATGTTTCAAAAGGACATAGTTGAACTTGGAAGGTGATCATTGGAGTAGATTTTTCATGGAGTGCCAGGGAGGTGCAAGGATCTGATAAGGAGAAAATTATACAAATCCAACAAATAGACCATATTGGGTTATGATATTACTATTTTGGGATATCCAAAGTTGAAGGTGCATTTTATGGAGGTGTAGTCTAAACGCTTGAGTGCATACCACGTCTTAATGGTATCTTCGGCTTTTGGTGTGTGTTAGTGGAATTAGTGCATTGTGTTGGATGAATAGTAGATAGAATGTGTTCCATGAAGGCAAAAATCCCACAAGTTAGAGATGACTTAACAATTTGGCATTGTAAGGTGTGTTATGCCCTACTTTGGAGGAGAAAACTCGAACCATATTAGAGTGTGATGAGTTGTGCCATCGACTTAGGTCCACTTACATGGATTGAGGTGTAAAGGTACCCCGTGAGTTGAGGAAAATGATTAAAATGCTTACCTATATAAAGTGTTTATGATATAAGATTAAAGATTTTTTGTTGGAGAATGGAAGAGGAAAATAATAAAGGAGAGGTGTTGAGGTTTGTTTTAAATTAATCAAAGGGAAGTGAAAATGTCTCTTTTTATGAGGATTGTTTAAGTTGTCTCTTCAAATATGACTAAATTTTAGTTGTGGCTAGGGAGTTGGCCTCAAAAGCACTGATTGGGTACTCCAGAAATCCAAGACCTAACATATCTAAGCTAGTCCAATAGATAGATTTGTCTTGGACAAAGGTTGCAAAGGATAAGGTGAAAATATCCCCTCTTTAATGGGGGCTTTAAACCTCCCATTTGAGAATTCTAAAAACAAGGTAACAATCTTCAAAGGAGGTCCCTGATTTTACCAAAACTCAATGTCAATGCTTAATCCATGGTGTGATTCTTTCTATTTTGGTTTGGCCTTGAACAATGAGATCTAGCTTTGAAGAGTTGCATGAAGTAAACTTGGCACTGGATCTAAGTGAACATTCCTTGATCAATGTTGATACCATTTCCTTGGCACAATTTTCAAGATGAAGAAGAAATGTGAAATACGTGTGACCCACTAAAGAAGTTGGCAAGGTTGTTGCAACATATATAGATGGTTATGTCATGTTTCAAAAGGACATAGTTGAACTTGGAAGGTGATCATTGGAGTAGATTTGTCATGGAGTGCCAGGGAGGTGCAAGGATGTGATAAGGAGAAAATTATACAAATCCAACAAATAGACCATATTGGGTTATGATATTACTATTTTGGGATATCCAAAGTTGAAGGTGCATTTTATGGAGGTGTAGTCTAAACGCTTGAGTGCATACCACGTCTTAATGGTATCTTCGACTTTTGGTGTGTGTTAGTGGAGTTAGTGCATTGTGTTGGATGAATAGTAGATAGAATGTGTTCCATGAAGGCAAAAATCCCACAAGTTAGAGATGACTTAACAATTTGGCATTGTAAGGTGTGTTATGCCCTACTTTGGAGGAGAAAACTCGAACCATATTAGAGTGTGATGAGTTGTGCCATCGACTTAGGTCCACTTACATGGATTGAGGTGTAAAGATACCCTGTGAGTTGAGGAAAATGATTAAAATGCTTACGTATATAAAGTGTTTATGATATAAGATTAATGATTTTTTGTTGGAGAATGGAAGAGGAAAATAATAAAGGAGAGGTGTTGAGGTTTGTTTTAAATTAATCAAAGGGAAGTGAAAATGTCTCGTTTTAGGAGTATTGTTTAAGTTGTCTCTTCAAATATGACTAAATTTTAGTTGTGGCTAGGGAGTTGGCCTCAAAAGCACTGATTGGGTACTCTAGAAATCCAAGACCTAACATATCTAAGGTAGTCCAATAGATAGATTTGTCTTGGACAAAGGTTGCAAAGGCTAAGGTGAAAATATCCCCTCTTTAATGTGGGCTTTAAAACTCCCATTTGAGAATTCTAAAAACAAGGTCACAATCTTCAAAGGAGGTCCCTGATTTTACCAAAACTCAATGTCAATGCTTAATCCATGGTGTGATTCTTTCTATTTTGATTTGGCCTTGAACGATGAGATCTAGCTTTGGGTCAACTTGTCAGTTTGTGATTTCATTTATGTGTTGAGAATATCTTAAGTGCTATAGGCGATAAATTGGTTATTTTCAATACCCCTCCCTTGAAACAATGTAAGAAGATGGTGTGTCCCATTTATTTGTCGTAATATTCAACCAAGAGCTCTCTTTTGAGGATGTCGTTGAAGGAAGGGTATGCAAAGAAAGTGGAAAAAATCAAAACTTCATGTTGAGTGAAAGGAGGAGTATGTATTATAGGTGTCTCTAGAGGTCTTAAAAAAGGTGAAGAGGAATGGAGTTTACCTCCTATTGCAACGCCTTCTATTCCACCACTAGAGGTGCTAGAGGGCATTGAAGTTAAGGGTCATAAGTGAAATTTAACAAAGATATTAAAAATTAGAAGGTAGGTGTGATTTAGTGTAAAACTGATTCTTAAATAATTGACTTTTTAGGTGATATTTCCTAAACTTTGTTTCCATGGAAGCCTAATGGACAGTTCATAGCATTTTGGTCATGCTTGTGACATCTGTGACATTCGAATGGGATTCCCTCATAGTCTAAAGTCATAAGAGAAGTGATGCATTGATATTGGAGTTTCATTTAACCCCATAAATCATCTCTAATATCTGAATTTATCAATATGCTCACCACCTTCATCTACACATAGACTTTGAAATTGAGGTTTACCTCCAAGCATTCCCCCATCTTGTTTCCAATTTCTTTGAGAGTTTTCTTCGACCATAATTGTACTTTTAGTCCCAGAAGTTGAACCTAGATAGGGGCCTTGTCTATACTCTCCCAAGTGGGATAAAAAAGAAGGGTCAAATGCTTAATCTTGAAAGGGGTGGAGTCGATACTCCAAACCTTATTCAAACCCAATGAACCTCTTTAGACTTGTTGAAAAATAAAATGAGCCAATGTTGGGATAGGGTCCCTAGGGACAATTTTGGTTAATAGTTTGGTCAGCTTTTTATTAGAATTTTGTAAAGAATGTAAAGTCTCCACGAAATGGGGAAGTAGAGAATGCAGCTAAGTAAGAGTCAAAGGGACTTTTAGCCCCTTGTATGGGTAAGTGATAGGATGGTTTGGAGATTCACCCATAGGCTGCGGGCCATGGTATTGTAATAGAAAGGCTATAAATATTTGAGTCATAGCGAGTCTAGGAAGATAACTTTTGTTGAAGAACAAATGCAAGGGAAACGTGCTAGGATAGGAAAGATCTGTTTTCCTATACTTAGGCGAAAGGGGAAAGCTCCTACATCTGAGTGTGTGGAGACCTTAACAAGTCCGTGGCTGAGTGTGCAGGCCCATGAAACTGGGTGTGCAGGGTGGAAGAGTCTGTAAATTGAATGTTGAATCTAATAAACACTGGTTTTGGACTGAATCTATTACATATGTGCCTTGCACTTAATTTTGTTTAAGCTTATGCATCATCGCTTAATGATCTATTTTCTACGAATAAAGTGTATTCTTTGTGTGAATCTGTTAAATATTTAATATTCATGCATGAAAATAGTAATGAACTATTTCAACGAAGATATTAAATAGATCTGTTACTAACTTTTCAAATCAAGTAGATCTATGCGATGGTGGATCTAGGGTTTTTATTTACTAAGCGAAAGTCATGAACTTGCTTCTTTTAGGTTTGATAAGCACAATCGCATCCCTGTGGGAAGACCTGGAGGTAAATTGAATAGAGTTGCAGTAGTAGACATTAGGAAGGTAGATCTAAGCTGCAAGGGATTAGGAATACACATCACATGGTCTCTCGATGTAGAAATCTGGCTCTAGGATCCCCGAATACTGCTTCGGGTGAGATTCTAACATGCGTTATGCAAGTTGTTGCTGAAAGGGCCAGCAGTGTAGGGTTTTGTTGGTTGGCATGAATAAATTTGAACCTAGGTTAGGCCCCCTTAAGCCAACAAATGGTTTTGTTGTTGGGACCAAGATCTATCCAAGAGATGTGTGATAAGTGGTTTCCTACAAAGAAAGAGATCGAGAGGTGGATTGACCGAAAAGTGCACGTGTTTGCGGCACAAGAGAACATAAGCCCTAAATGTTTCCAGGAGAAGTGGTTGTAGAGATATATGTACATAGGTGAGACGAAATCATTCTTCTTTTTCTTCCCTGATGAAATAAATGAGTATTTGTTTAGATTGGCTTATAGTCAATGGATGTGGAGGCTTGACGACCCTATAATGTGCACTCCAGAACTGGTTCAATGTCTCAAAGCATCAGAAAGCAATATCGTGTAGACTGTGGATCATTGGATTTATCGCATCCTTGGAATTTTTGTCATTGAGTTCGTGGTTGATAGAACTATCAGCTATGGCAAGGCAGAATGTAGGCTCTTCAAGGGACCATGAGGTAAGTATCTGAAATCATTGAAAATGTGGATTAAAATGTTGTCATTTGAAAAGAGGGTTATGCAATTACCTTGATGTTTGGAGCTATGAAAAGTGATAAATTCTTCAGAATAAACAAAGGAATGAGCTCAAAGTACAGTCGTTTGATCAAATCCCCATCTAGTGATGATGAAGGGATGGTGTTGATTACACTGCGAAGTGCAGTACAATTGATTAAGTAGGGTATCCTAAGGATACCTCATCTATTGACTTCGCCTCCACCTCCACCTCCACCTCCACTTCCATCATTCAACTTGGCGAATGTGATGAAGATGTCGGTTTTTAAAGGGATAGGTAGCAAAGACCCCAAACAATTTTGGTTTGTTGTAGGAGCTGTATGGATAACAGAGTAGATTATGGATGATAACATCAAGAAAGAGTAGCTAGTCACAACCTTACAAGATCAAGCATTGACATGGTACATCAAGTATTGCACTGATAACCCCAACGTGACGTTGGCAGAGACCCAAACAGCTCTGAACAAGGATTTTAAATAGCCTAAGTCAGAGGCACATTCAGTGACTAAGTTCAAAGAAATTTGACAGAAGATAGATGAGTCACCTTGGGATTTCGATCAAAGGTTGAAATTACTCATCAGGGAGGCTAATATGGTGATCATAGTTTCCCAACGTCAGGACTTGTATATCATGTCACTCTTACCACACTTAATATTTCTGCTGTCACAACAAAATATAGCAATGCAAGAAGAATCCTTAGAAATAGTGATGAGGTTGGAAGCCTCACCCATAGAGGATACAAACCTTGGAGTGAAACAGATTCACTCACAGTTGGAAAGCCTGCACTTGGAGTTGTAGAGTCTGAAGAAAGGAAAGGAACCCAAACTGGAGGTGTGCCTTAATGTCTGGTGCTTAAAATGCAAGGGCCATGGGAACTATAAGGGCCATTGCCTGGTTTATTAGAACTATATTACTAGGGGAGGGTTTGTTCCCCTGAAATTGAAGAATACCATTGGACCGAGCACAAAAGATGCACCATGGTTACAAGATGCACCATGGGGGGTCTGTCAGGTTACAAGAAAACATGTGACTGATAATTTCCATTTACTATAGAAGTTTGTACAGACCCCCCAATAGTTGTTTTGCAATTTCTGTAAATCTGTAGGTCATGACGAACACCATTGTAGAAGTTATGAGCTAATGATGGATATAACCCCTACCTACTGAATGCATGCAGAAAATCGGCCTCATGATCAAGGTACAAGAGCAGAGCGCGGAGGATTCCATGGTTGAGGATGAGGAAGAGGGGCTGGAGATGGCAGGGGATGGGGGAAGATAATTTTATATAACTCTGGTGAAGCAAGACACTTCACGTGAGATTTCCCAAACCCCATGCATCTGTCATGTCAATATTACAGATAGTTCGACCATGTGATATAGGAATGTCTAATACTTATAGCAAAGATGCAAGAAAATAAGACGCATCCCCAACAACCTACGTAGAACATCCAAATGATGAGAGCATAGCCCCATGAAGAAGATCATAACATCAATATAGTAACAAGAAGTGGTATGGCCACTAGGGCATATAAGGGCAAGCAACCTGAGACTGATGGGTGGGTGCGCAAGGCTGCCGAGAAAGACATATAATTTTATCTTAATCGAGCTAAAGAGACCTTCATGGAAGCAAAGAAGAGCTTCGTTGAGGCCTCCATCTCAGGAGGCCAGGAGAAAATGACAGAAAATAGTACGACACAAGAGGTAGATCTGTCGGTATTATCTACGTTTCTAAAGACCTGTATGAAGTTGTTGCACGATAAGAAAGTAGTAGAAGGGCTACAAGAGCTAATTGACAAGTGCGTGAATAAAGAAAATACCTCTGCTGAACAATGCACCGTGAGAATAATTGGTAAGCATAAGAAGTGAACGAGGCGCGAGATGAGGATGACTGTGTAGATACGAAAATATGAAATCGACCAGGTAATCTTAGATTTGGGATCTGATGCAAATGTCCTACCTAAGCAGACATGGGAGAGGATGGGGAGGCCTGTGCTACAGTGGTCTCCTATCCAACTTCACATGGCTAATCAACAGAAGATTATTCTGATGGGGTGCTTATATGGTGTAACGGTAGACATTGAGGTGGAAGCGTGATGGCTGAATTTGAGGTCATTGAAATAGTGGATGATAGTAACCTACACCTTGTGCTACTCGGGATTGACTGGGATTTTGATATGGACGCGGTAATCAACTTGAAAAAGAGGAAAATGACATTTGAAAGGAAGACACTCAGGGTTGTAGTGCCACTAGACCCTGTTGAGGGAGTGCGTTATACTGAACTTGTTTGCAACTTTATGGAAGACGATGATGATCTAGATAACATATACAAGATCACAGTGTGAAACGAAGATTGGATCAATCATACAACCAACGGATGAATTGCATGGGACAGGGATAGGTCCTACACCTCAAACTTAGATGAAGAGCTTAAACACTAGCAGAATCAGTTGCATGAAGTATCTGCAATGCGTTGCAATATGATGACCAAATCACCGTGGTGTGTCTCAACTACAGTAAGGAAGCTTCCACATTATGATGGTTTGATTGATGTGGATATGTTTTTAGATGAATTTTAAAGGGATGTACCTGAAGAAAATCACTTCCAAGCACTGAAGTTGGCACTGCGTGCTACGCCTTCCCGTTGGTGGGGTACACACAAGGAGACCTTCGCTGGATGGAAGGAATACAGAAGAATGATGAGACTAAGGTTTGGGTATGCTAATAACTAGATGATAGAAAATTACAGTGGGAAGGATGATCCACGTGATCATTTGGCACGATGGACTAAGGCCTAGGGACCAGAACCACAACCAGAATGGGTGCACATTTTTTTCATACCTTAGATACAATCCCAACAAACTGGAATTTGGAAACAGAGCTTGGCCATGGGGCAGCTGAATGTAATATCTTAAGAGAGAGTTTCTTATTGAATTTTAGCTTTGAGGATGGGTTTGAATGCATTGATGAAGCACTCCAGGAGATAAAAGCTACTATATTTAGAACGCCTAAGAACTGGTCAAATGGGCTCAGCTGGATTGGAGTAGACAGTTGTGCCATGTGTTGGAATGTTACAATGTCATTGTTGAAGCGGAAGAAGAATACCCACGGAATATTAACATTCCAGATACAGAAGGACAAGGCAAATTTGAAGGACCGAAAGAAGAAAACCTGATATATCAAGGCCTTTGAAAACTAGACAAGTAAATAATTGATCTGATGTAGAACCTAAGTTCTCTAAGATAGGGGACTATTGTGATGAATATAGAATTGATAAGGTGGCTAAAATGTTGCACAAATACCAGGATCTATTTCCAACAAATTTCTTAGATCTGAAGGGGATTGTAGGAGATTTGGGTGTAATGAAAATTACTTTGAAAACTAACACGAAGCCCATCAAGAAGAGACCTTACTGTCTCAATCCAAAGTATAAAGAAAAGGTGCGCCAAGAGATTGATAAGATTCTCGAAGTCGGAATTATTCAACCATTATAGGAATATGATTAGATGAGCCCAATTGTTGTCCAAGAGAAGAAACAGAAAGGCAAAATTACGATATGCGTAGACCTAAGAAAACTGAATGATGAATGTGTGCATGATCCGTTTCCAACACCATTTGCAGATGAAGTGTTAGAGAATGTTGGAGGAAAAGAATATTATTCATTTACAGATGGATTTTTAGGATATCATCAAATAAATATTGTGCCAAAGGATTTCAACAACACAACCTTCTGAACAGAGTGGGGTTTCTTTTAGTATACAATAATGCCATTCAGATTGAAGAACACGCCTACAATCTTCTCCCATGTAGTAATTGAGACATTCAAGGAGTTTATTCATAAACTTTTGGAGGTTTGTTTTAATGATTGGACTATGTTTGGGTTCGTGAAGTGCCATGGTGCAAGTCTGTGCCTTTTTCTAGATACATGTCGAAGGTATCAAATCGCGTTGAATTTGAAGAAGTGCATATTCTCTGTGCCCTTCGGAATTTTTCTCGACGACGTAGTATGTAAGCAGGGTATGATGATGGACCCTATGAGGATCATTGAGATTGTGAATTTGGAAGATCCCATGAATGTAAAATATATACGTGCAACCTTTGGGCACACTAGGTATTGTAGAAACTTTATCAAGGCATATTCTTAAATAATTGCACCGATGGAAAAATTATTGAAGAAAGACATGATATTTTTTTGGGATGAAGAATGTCAATGTAGTCTGGATGTGCTAAAGGAAAAGATGGTGATTGTGCCTATTTTGGTATTTCCAGACTGGAAGAAAGAATTCCATGTGCATGTAGATGCTTCTCGCATTGAGGTCGGTCAGTATTAACACAGGCAGGAGAGGGAGAAATTGATCATCTGATCGCCTTCACGAGCAGAGAGTTATCAAAGGCTGAGAAAAACTATTCCACTAGGAAGGAAAAGGAGAAATTGATCGTCTGATTGCCTTTGCGAGCAAAGAGTTATCAAAGGCTGAGAAAAATTATTCCACTATAGAGCATGAAGGACTAGTGATGGTCTACACGCTACAAAAATTTAGACACTACTTGTTGGGCGGACATTTTAAAATGTATACAGATATCTCCACGCTGAAGTACCTAGTAAATAAGCTTATGTTGGGGGGGAATGTACTGATGTGTATTGTTGTTTCGAGAATATGAATTTGAAGTGATTTTTAAGATTGGAAGGATGAATGTGGGACCAGACCACCTGTCAAGGATTAAAACGAGCGAAGAACCAAATAGTTTGGAGGAAGGACTGCCGGATATGCAACTCTTTGCAGTACGCATCAAAGATGACCATTTTGCTAGAATCATTTAGCTTTTAACCATGGGTACAACTCTGAAAGGATATTCCACTCAACAGAAGAAGGAATTAATAGTCTGCTTTGCATATTTTTTAGTGATTTCAGGTCACTTGTATAAGATGGGAACAAATGAAATACTGTGGAGGTATGTTACAAAGTTTGAGTGCGCTAGTATCCTCACCGAAGAACATCGAGGACCGACGGGAGGACACTATGCAAGAAAATCGGTTGCGCTGAATATTTTGCACGCAGGGTTATGGTAGTCGACCTTACATAAAGATTCCAAGTCATACTGCAAGGTGTGCGATGCTTGCCAAAGGATAGGAAACCCTTCGCGAAGAGATGAATTGCCTTTAAATCCTCAGGTTTCATTGCAGGTATTTGATAAGTGGGCTATTGATTTCATAGGTCCAATACAACCACCATGAAAGAAGACAGGCACGTGGTATATTATTACTGCAACATAATATTTAACCAGATGGGTGGAAGTGCAGCTAGTGAAGGATTGTACAGCTTCCACCACTGCGAAGTTTTTGTTTGAATATGTCTTAACATGGTTTGGATTCCCTAAGGTGTTGAGGAGTGATAGGGGTACACATTTCTTGAATGAAACGACCATCACGATGCTTGAAGAGTTCCAGGTATACCACCAAAAGAGCACATCCTATCACCCACAGGTGAATGGAACAGTGGAAGAATTTAATAAAATCTTGGAGAACGCATTGATAAATATTTGTAACATGTAGAGGAATGATTGGGATGTGCTTGTGCCCGCAGTTCTATGGGAATATAGGCTGAATTAGAAGAAGTTGATAGGCCAAACATCATTTAGGCTAGTCTATGGGATTGAAGCAGTGATGGCTATGGAATATATTATGCCAAGTCAATGTATTGCAGCTTTGACAGAGATGGCGGATCGCGAGACCTTTGAGGAATGACTCACACAACTGATAGAGTTGGAAGAGTACAACTTTCTTGCTGGCTTTCATCAGCAAGTACAAAAGGAACGAGAAAAAGTGAGGGGTGATAGGAATATTAAGTTGAGAACTTTCAAGATAGATGATTTAGTGTTGCTATATGACAGCAAGTTCACAAAGTTCCTGGGGAAATTTCAAATGCACTAGTTAGGGTCATATGTTGTTAAGGAGATCATGGATTGTGGCACAGTTCAATTTGCGAAGCTGAATGGCGAACTATTCCCTAGAAGAGTGAATGGTAGTAGGTTGAAGTTGTTTACATGGTTTCCTGACCCTGCACAATGACTATATGATCGCAAGGCAGTCTTAGCACTCCAGGCAGTTGCAAGGGGGAGCAAGACTTTAAACTATATTGCCCGAATAGGAGATAACTACAACAATGAGGTTGTGTGATGGATGAAAAAGGTATGATGGAAGACACTATGACAGATGAAGCTGCGAAGGATGAAGCTACGATGGTTGAGTTGTGCCATAAGGGGTGGTGACACGTAGCCAGGTCCAAAAGTATCCATTGAAGTCACTCTTCATGATTGGATAGCACAAATCCAATTAGGAGGAGTGGGTAGGCAACATTTATGGAAAGAATCTTTAGAGATATGCCGCCAAAGATGCATTTATGATCTGAAAATGGAGGGAATATTCATATTTGAATTCAAAGTCACCTATAAATTGGGCATGTTGGTCTGCCGAAGAACACTTTGTTTTTTGATAAATTGGTATAAGCCCTCTTGTTTTCGCTATATGAATCGATAGGTTTGGGAGGATTCAATTTCCAATCTGACATTCGCAAAGCTACCTGAAATTAGCTAGCAGCTTATTCTTGAAGAAATGTATGCTTCAGTAAGTTCTGAAGCCATGGTCTCTCAAGCAAATGCCCCTGAAGATGTGTCCATGGAAGCTACGCCCTCAGTGCCTCTGACACCAAGGTCACCCAGGACAAAGCAATTGACTCCTAAAGAGAAGAATATAAAACCTGTATCGGTGAGGCATTCACCGAGGAAGAACCCAGAGATTCGACAGAATGAGAAGAAGGATAAGGTAAAGTAGCCCAAGGAACTAGTGGACTTGGAGGTAGAGGAGCTTTGTGATGGATTGGAGGAGTTAGATGTTGAGGAGGGTGAGCCTATCACATGGCTCTCGGCATATATCCCTCCGCGAAAAGGGAAATCCAAGGTAACCAAGGACCCAAATTCAGGCAAATTCACGATCTCTACACTGTTGTTACCAGAGGAGGTAGTTTCTAAAGGCGCGCTCTTAGCGCACATCCTGGTATTGAATATGGAGGATTGAGATCTCACTGACCATGAGATATTCCCTCACCTAGCTACTAATAAGTACATGACAAAGATTTATTATGAAGAAACTAGGGTCAGAAGGCTAGAACCCATGAAATGGGTCAAAGGCATTGAGCAAGTTTGATTATCACATATGCTTTGAATGCCACACTTTCGCCGGTTGATCATCAACACTATTTGTGTGCGCCAATTTCTCGCATTGGTGCATGATGGGTGCTTATGGCTCGGTGAACCCATCCGTATAACCGATATGCTCATCCATAGAATTACAAAGCTGCCCTATAAAGGGGCGGACCCTGCCAAGGAGTTTGGAGGAAAAAGCAGAGAAAAGGAGTTGGTGGATAAAATGAAGACTGAGTTTGAAATGATAAAAAATTCATGTGGATATTCTATCCGCTCAATTCAAGACTAGGCGGTGTAGTTTGCTGCCAAAATTCTAGCTAGGAAGATAATGAGGAAATGTCGCATGGAAGAAGTTTTGATGCTAGTAGTTTCTTTGGATGCACAGTTTGTGAATAGGGTGTAGTACAATTGGGCGCAGTGCCTACGTCAAGAATTCCTAGCAAATTGTCACCAAGCATAGGAGGAGAGCAAGGTCTTTCACTATGCCTAGCTCCTATTGCTAATTTTATTAGTAGCATGGCCACTACTGGAGGTTAGCCAATTTCCTCCTAAGGAAGAAGATTTACCAGGGGCAGCGAAGTTCACTTCTTTGTGGTTGATGAAGGATCTAGATTGAATCATGGAGTCAAAGTTTTTTTGGATACTACTTGAGATGGGCCTACGCACAGTGATAAGTCAGTGGCCAAGGTTGTATCCAACCTTGTTTAAGAAACTGCGGGCCTTTGCAGAATTTAAGGCCAACTTCCATAATGCCTCAATTTGGGTTAGGCGGGACCCTAAGCATATCTAGCACAAGTTTCCATAGCTATTCTCAGAGACAGACATGGAAGAAATTCTAAGGAGTTTGCCAGCAGAGTGGTGACAACCCACGAATGTTGGCGCAGGTACTAGTCAGGGTGGAGAAAGCTTTGCTATGTAGAAACAAAAAGAAGTAGCACAGGCAGTGGCGCGGGCATTGACCAAGCAAAGAAAGAAAGAAGTTGTTGCTAAGGTAGCTACTGAAAAAGAGCACATTGAGAAAGAGCATGTTGAAAAAGAGCACATCAGAAAGCAAGACACAGTGGAATTTGAAGCATCGCTTCCCAACATACCGAGGAACAAGAAATTTTCGAGCAAGGTGGAGATGGTGGGGATGAGAAGAGTACTCCCTTCACATTGAAGAAGCAGAGTAAGGAGATAACTGCCAGGCCAAGGAAGAAGCACAAATTAGATAAGCAAGCACACATTGACCCAATGGTCCTCACCAAAGGGGACCTTGATGAAATTGGGGATAAAGTTAGAGACACCACAATGGATTTATGGCAACAGTTTGAGAAACAATACATGCATATGCTAGGGAGTGCTCAAAAGGATCTGCACGAGATGCATATCAAAATAGGTAGGATTCAAGCAAGTGTAGGGAAAGCAAGCGGGGTGCAAGTGAGCCTGGCACAAGGAAGTGAGAGCGTATTGGAGACAGAAAGGACTCTGGACCTCAGAGTCATCTCCTTACCAGAAGGATTAGTCTGCGTAGAGACAAAGGAAGACCATGATCTACTGGGCACAATCAAAGACATAGGGGTGAACTTAGTTGGGTTGCCACTTCAAAACCTTTATGCACTTCATCAGGGAGTCTTAGACGAGCTTCAAATCATAGAGCAATGTGAACTGGCATTAATCAGTGAAGTTAAGGTAAAAAATGAAAAAATATTAGCTGAGAAGGCTCAATCCCAAAAAGGAAGATCTAGAAGCAAAAAATCAGAGCCTAGAAGAAGCAATTACATATGCGGGTAATTCCATCCCAAAGTTACATATTTCGGAAGACACCACAACTACAAAAAAGATCAGGAAACTGGCTACTACAGTCCAAGAATCCAAATATGAGATAGGCAGAGTCACATTTCACTTCTAGATGAAGATATCAAATTATAGTTGAAGCTATAACCGACTACTCCGCTAGAGGTCATGCAGTAGCATGGTGCATCCATAAAGGAGCACATGACTACTCTGGAGAATGTAGTCAAAGGCTGCAACTTCCTCTTCAACAATGCCATGGAGTTATGGGACACTTTGTAGGATGACCGAAACTTTTAGATATTATGTGTAGGAATCAGAGAGGCCTAGCAAAAATATGATGAGATCAGGGCAACTTCCCGGACATTGGCACTAGTCTAGTGCTTTGCGGGCCTGCGGGAAGGGAAGACGATGCAGGCACAAGTATAGGAATTGCAGAAAAAGGAATTACTGTTAAAGGCTTGGCTTCAACCTTGGATAGAAGAGGCCAGCCCGATTTCCAAAACTATTTAGGAGAAGTTGAAAGCTTTGCAGTAGACTCATAGTACCATGCAACTTGCAGTAGAGGGACCAACTATAGCAAAGATGGTTGAAGATGTGAAGTCGGTTGTAGTACAAGGCATCGAGAAGATGGAAGAATTGAAGAAGGATTTCAGTGAGATCTGCCACAAAGTAGAGGAGTGAGCTGACCGACTCGAGGGTTAGTCACCATATTTGTTTTGGGGGCCTGTTGGGATAGGGTCTTGAGGCTCAATTTTGGTTAGTTTAATCATTTTTTTATTATAATTTTGTAAAGAATGTAAAGTATCCGCGAAATTAGGAAGAGGAGCACACAACTAAGTAAGAGTCAAAGGGGATTTTAGCCCCTTGTATGGGTAAGTGATAGGATGGTTTGGAGATTCACCCATAGGCCATGGGCCATGGTATTGTAATAGAAAGTCTATAAATATTTGAATCATAGCGAGTTTAGGAAGATAAATTTTGTTGAAGAACAAGTGTAAGGGAAAACTGTTAAGACAGGAAAGCTCTATTTTCTTGTAATTAGGTGAAAGGGGAAGGCTCCAACAGCTGAATGCGTGGAGACCTTGGCAATTCCGCAGTTGAGTGTGCAAGCCCCTGCAGCTCGGTGCATAGGGTGGAAGAGTCTATAAATTGAATTATGAATCTATTAAAGACTAGTTTTGGACCGAATCTATTGCATATGTGCCTTATTCTTATTTAAGCTTATGCATTGTCGCTTAATGATTTTTTTCTATGAAATAAATTGTATTCTATGATCGAAAATGTTAAATATTTAATATTAATGCATGAAAAGAGTAATGAACTATTTCCTCGAAGATATTAAATAGAGTTGTTACTAACTGTTAAAATCTGGTAGATCTGTGTGAAGGTGGATCTAGGATTGCTATTTACTGAGCGAGAGTTGTGAACCTGGTTCTTTTAGGTCTGGTAAGTACGATCACATCCCTTCGTGAAGACCTAGAGGTCAATTGAATAGAGTTGCATTAGTAGACCTTAGGAAGGTATAGATCTACATGAAGGAAGATATGAGTTGCAAGGGATTAGGAATACACATCACATGGTCTTTGGATGTAGAAACCTGGTTCTAGCATCCCCCAACACTACCGCGGGTGTGACTGCAGCCTACGCTACACAGGTTGTTGTCAAAAGGGCCAGCAGCGTAGGATTTTATTGGTTAGCACGAATAACTTTGAACCTGGGTCAGGCCCCCTTAAGTCAATAGCCAACCTCTTACTAGTATCATGTCAGGGAGTGTTGGGGAGTGCCATAAAAACACAGGGGATAACTAGGTCAAAATTCATGGAAATGAATGAATAAGAGTATGTGATAGGGAGTGATAGTGAGTACCAGGTCTGTTATGGAGGGAATGGCAAGGTTATATATTAGGCAGTGCCAAGGCATGTTAGAGTGTTAGGGTTTGCTAGGGAGAGGTAAATCATTCCAAGGAATGTAGGGGATGCTAACACATGCCACATAGTGCTAAGGAATTTTTATATGTGCTAGGTGTTATGGCATATCAATATGTAAACTATGTTGCTTAGATGTTTTATGACCATGATTGGACGTGAGCTTTGACTTAGTAACTTTTTATGTGGGATGAGTTGAAGTTGGACATGAGTAGCCTAAGATGAGTTATAGCTAGTTCTTAGGTGAACAAGGCATAGTCTAGTTGTAGCAATCATAAATTGGTCAAGTTGTTGTAGTTGAGGCAAGACTGGTTAGGTTCTGAAGTCCAAAAAAAATTAAAGGTAGTTATGAGGGTATGATAGATAGTGAGTTTCAGGCCATACCAAGGAATAAAAAGGTGTGCTAACACATGCCATATAATTTCAATGCATTTTGAGGAGTGATAGGAAGTGTTAGGGCATCACAAGGGATAACTAGGTCAAAATGCATTGAAATGAATGAATAAGAGTGTGCGACAATGAGTGTTAGTGATTTCTAGGTGTCCCAAGGATGAAGTATGTTAGGAGAAGTTTATAAAAAAAACACGTAGGAGGCAAGACTATGGTTGCAATAAGGGGTTGGAAAAATAAGTTTCAAACAAAGGGAGACTTTGGGTTGGGCACAACACTAGTTTTCCAATGACTTGGTTGGGTTCCCAAGATGCAAAAAAAGTAAGGCTATCTATGAGGGCATGACAACTATGGAGTGCCGAGGTGTGCCAGGGAAGGATAGGAAGTACTAACACATGCTATGAATTTCCAAGGAATGCTAGGCATGCCAAGACAAGATAAGTGCCAAGGCATGCTAACATGTGTCAGGTGCTAGGGTGTGGCACCAATGCATGCTAGGGAGTGTTAAAGCCAAGTCCCATGGTAACACAAGGGATAACTATTTTCAAATGCATGGAAATGAATTAATATGAGTGCATAATAGGGGGTGTCATTGATGTCCAAGAGTGCTAAGGAGGGAGTGACAAGGTATGATAGGTAGTGCCAAGGCATGCTAGAGTGTTAGGAAAGCATGTTAAGGTGTGCTAAGTGCCAAGGTGTGAAAATGCTTTATAAGGAATGTTAGTGAGTGCTAGGGAAATGCAAGGGAGCACTAGGTCAAAATGCATGGAAATGAATGAATAAGAGTGTGTGAGAGGGAGTGTCAGCAAGTTCCAAGTGTGTTAAGGAGGGAGTGACATGGTATGATAATCAGTGTAAGGCATGCCAAGACATGCCAAGTGCCAGGGTGTGGGCTAAACACATGCTAGGGAATGCTAGGGCTAGGTGTCAAGAAAAAACAAGGGAGTGCTAGTTTCAAATTAATGGAAATGAAGTGTTATTGAGTTACATGTGTGCTAAGGAGGGAGTGAAAAGATATTCTAGATATTTCCAAGGCATGCTAGAGTGTTAGGGAAGCATACCAAGCTATACCAATGTGTGCTGAGTGTTAGGGAGTCCAAAGGAAGCATAGGGGATAAATATGTCAAAATGCATGGAAATGAATGAATAAGAGTGTGTGACAGGGAGTTTCAATGAGTTCCAAGTGTGCTAAGGAGGGAGTGACATGGTATTCTAGGTAGCGCCAAGTCATGCTAGAATGCTAGAGAGGCAAGTAGAAAAGATGTGCCATGTGCCAAGGTGTGGCAACACACGTTATGAAGTGTTAAGGAGTGCTAAGGAAACACAAGGAAGAAATAGGTGAAAATAATGCATGCAAATGAATCATTAAGAGTTTGTGACAGGAAGTGTCAAAGAGTTACAGGTGTGCTACAAACGAAGTGGTAAGGTATGTTAGGCAGTGTTAAGGCATATTAGATGCTAGGGAAACATGCCAAGATGTGTCAGGTAATAGGGTGTGCGAATGCATGCCAGGGAGTGTTATGGAGTGCTAGGGAAAAACAAGGGAGTAATAGTTTCAAATGCATGGAAATGAATGAATAAGAGTGTGTGAAAAGGATTGTCAATGAGTTCTAGGTGTGCTATTGAGGGAGTGACAAGGTATGCTAGGTAGTGCCAATGAATTCTAGAGTGTTATGGCAACATTCTAAGATGTACCAAGTGCTAGAGTGTGCTAATGTGTTCCATGGAGTGTTAGGGAGTGCGACGGAAACACAAGGGACAACTGGTTCAAATTGTATGGAAATGAATGAATAAGAGTGTGTGATAGGGAGTGCCAGCAAGTCCCAAGTGCGTTAAGGAGGGAGTAACAAGGTTATATGCTAGGCAGTGCCAAGGCATGTTAGAGTGCTAGGGCATGTTAGGGAGTGGTAGGGTGTGCTAGGGAGAGCTAAAGAATGCTAAGGAATATAGGGGATGGTAACACATGCCACATAGTTCCAAGGGATTGTTACATGTGCCATATGCTATGGCATGTTAAGGTGTAAACTATGTTGCTTTGTTGTTTTATGGCCATGGTTAGACATGAGCCTTGACTTGGTAACTTGTTAAGTGGGATGAGTTAATATTGGACATGAGTAGCCTAATATGAGTTATAGGCCATTCTTAGGTGAACAAGGCATAGTATAGTTGTAGTAACTGTAACTTGGTCAAGATGTTGTAGTTGAGGTAGGACTTGATTGGTTCTCAAGTCTTAAAAAAGATAAGGGTTCTTATGAGGGCATGATATCTAAGGAGTGTCAGGGCATTGGCAATGAATGAAAAGGTGTGCTAACACATGTCATACAATGTCAACACATGTGGAGGAGTGTTGGGGAGTTTCAGGGCATCACAAGGGAGAACTAGGTCAAAGTGCATGGAAACTAACGAATAAAAGTATCTTCTGGGGAGTGTTAGTGAATTCCAGGTGTCCCAAGGACAAAGTGTGTTATGAGAATTTCATAATAGGACTTGTAAGAGGTAAGACTACGATTGTGATAATGGAATGTAAAAATCATTTTTAGACAAAGGGAGACTTTGGGCTAGGGAAAACATTATTTTATCAATGACTTAGTTCCCAAGTCACAAAAAAAGTAAGGCTATCTATAAGGGCATGACAACTAGGGAGTGCCAAGGTGTTCAAGGAATTCCAAGAAGTGATAACACATGCTAGAAATTTCCAAGGTATGTTAGGCATGTTAAGACATACCAAGTGCTAAGGCATGCCAAGATGTGCTAGGTGCTAGGGTGTGGCACCAACACATGCTAGGGAGTGCCAGGGAAACAAAAGGGAGGACTAGTTTCAATTACATGGAAATAAATGAATAAGAGTGTATGAAAGGGAGTGTTATCAAGTTCTTGGTGTGCTAAGGAGGGAGTGAAAAGGTATGTTAGGTAGTTTCAAGGCATGATAGAGTGTTAGAAAAGCATGTCGAGATGTGCCAAATGTCACGGTGTGCCAATGTGTACCAAGAAGTGTTAAGGAGTGTTAGGGAAACACAAGGGAGGACTAGGTCATAATGCATGGAAATGAATGAATAAGAGTGTGTGAGAGGAAGTGTCAACATGTTCCAAGTGTGCCAAGGAGGAGTGACAAGGAATTTTGGTAGTGCTAAGGAATATTAGAGTGCTAGGGTGGCATGCGACTAAGATGTTTCAATGCATGTAAGGAAGTGTTAGATGGGAATGCCAAGGAAACACAAAGGAGCACTACGTAAAAATGCATGGAAATGAACAAATAAGAGTTTGTGATTGAAAGTCTTAGTGAGGTCCAAGTTGTCGCGCGGAATGAGTCGATCTTGTGGACAAGATAGACCTTCCTAGAATCTAAAGAAGACCTAACGACAAGCAAACCAACCAGACACTATCTTTCTCTAAATATGCTTCAATTAACAATAGCAAACAAAGGTTTTTAGGGCCTACCTTTGGTCCAACGCAAGCTTGTGGATGCCCTCGCTCCTTTGATCCAAATGAGCTCTTTTTCGTGAATCTGCAAACAAAAACAAGGAAAACACATTAAATAGCACCTGAAAAACCAATTGCATAAAACATATTTAACATGAAAGTCAAGGAGTCCATGAAACAAATAACATAAGATACTTGTTGAGAAAAATGAGTTTGATTGTATTAATTCAAAAGAAGAAGAACCTTACAACCTTTGCCTTGACGTTGTACTAGCTCCTCCCAGGGTCCAACAAGATGTCTCCTCTACTTTGACAAGTTTCACTCACTCTCCAATGGAACCAAGAGGTATGTGATATCTCCTCTCAAGCTCAACCAAAGAGTCTTAATTTCACCAGCATTTACCCTCAAAATGTTCAGCTTCTAACCTCCCTAGTCCTCACCCCAATCCCTGTATTTATAGTGCAATGGAGGGAAGTTACAGGGTCCTCCTTCAAAGGGATAAAGCCCTCCTTCAAAGGGATAGCTCCTTTAGTCAAGGGATTAGCTCCTTCTCTTTTGGGATGCATGAACCACCTCAGAGCGAACAATCCATGTCAAAATTCCTTCTAGAAAACTCTAGAATTAACCCAAAATGAGTTTTTTAAGATAAAAATTGTGCCTTTTGACTTTCACAGAGGTCCGCACCTACACCGTTAGGAACAGAGCGGGTAGGTACACATCTTTTGTACACAGAAGGTGCGGGACCGCAGGTGACCATGAGAGAAAGTGCGGAACCAGAGTTACATTAATTTTTAATGTCTTTCTCCCACTTCCAAAGCTTGATTTGAAGAGCTGGGGTCTTAGACTTGCTTAGGAGGACAGTACAAGTGATGATAGACCCATACTGACTGCCAATAATCATGGTGACGATATTTTTGTGTAACAGATTGCCCTCTAAAGTGCGAAGTCTGTAGTAGATGAGGATTTCATTTATCATATAGGAAGAGTGAAGTACTTTATCATTTCGAGGATTATCTTGTGGAGAGCCCGGTCGGAACCTGTAAAAACATTCAATGCAAGATATATATATATGAGATCATATCATCGCTGAGCTAGGCATTCCCATACTCAGATCAAAACTAACTAGAAACCTATCTACTGCTCTGATACAGGAATGATCTTGTAAAACATCATAAGTATAGACTCGTGTGAACATAGTATGGACGCAACCATCTGTTTATGAATAGTCCACAACATAATGAATACAAAATTCCTCGCAGCCTGGATGGTGGAAACTAGATCCAGGGTCTTTATTTCTATATCCCGAAATAGTACGATTCTATCCATGCGAATAAATGTGTTGATGTCGAACATGGTAGAAACCACTTGATTACCAGTCAATGATGTAAACTGTTAACAAGTGTGAGAGAAACCACCAGTGATGTCAATGGCTCTCAAAGTACCCAGTACAATCCACGAGATGTGAGTAAATGTGTTGATGTCGAACATGTCACGGAATCCTTCGATCGAAAGTCAATGATGTAAACTGTCGTCAAAGGTGAGAAACCTACCATTGAGGCATGCAGATTTCAAGGTACTGACGATTTCTAGATCATCTTTCTAGATAATGAGCTGATGTCGATAGAAAGCGATCCGTCGTAGGCAAGCCCACAACACGAAATCATAGATCAGGTTGAAGAAATTTAGTTGCAAGGACTGACTCAGGGATGGTCAATATGGATGACAAATATTTTGCAGATGAATGGCTTATTGGCAGTGACCTCTTGAACACATAACGACACAACAGATGGCTTGGTGACAATTGACCCAAAGTTAATACCCAGAAACCACCTGAAGACTTTCAATGTGGTTTGATCAACTGTTAGGAAAAGGATTTCCCAACCCAGGTGAATAAAAGTGTCATGTTCAAGAGTGGTTACAAAGTATGAAAAACAGACTCATTTTCCTCTCTTTTCCCCCACCATTTCTGGCAAGTACCTCTTTATTTTTGACAAGCTTGAGGAGGATAACATTTGCTTGATTATAAGCTCATCCTTCGGATGAGTCCAACTTAGTTTAAATTCGAACCCTAAGAAGGAGTGGTTCGTTCCTGTTTGTAATTGAACACGTCCTTTACTGTGAAATTTTAACGAGTCCAGTATAGGAGAAACTCGGCGTTTTTCAATTTTAGAGAGTCTGAAAAAACTTAAGAAAACTTCAGGGTTGACCTTTTTCGTAAATTTGTGTCTCCCAAGCCCGAAAAAGTATAAAATAATACTTGAGAGAACCGCTTGATCTTTTACAACCAAGGAGTACTTTTCGTTATTAGTGTCACTGACCCAAAAAAGTAAAAAAGCGATCAATGACACGTCGTTTTATAACCAATATCGAATTTGAAACGACAAAAATTCGACAATCTATTCATGTTTTTACGGTCGGAAAAGAGTTGTAAGTGGATCGTCTTTTAATTCCGTTTTAACGAGTGTAAAGAAACGCTCGGCAATCTTTTCATGTTTTAGGAGTCAGAAAAGGGCTTAAAGATGACTCTACTTGTTTTTTCGTTGAAAATGATAGATTTCGCCTGAATAATCCTGTATTCTGCACAAAGACACAAACATTACTCATACCTGTTTGAAATGGATAAAAGTGTTGCAAAATACCTTTTCGAAGTGAAACATAAACAAATTTGCGATTTATTTACTCAAAAAACTTATAAAAAGGGCCTTTGTCAATTCATTTTTACTGTTCGAGTTTGGGTGAGAAAATAGTGCTTTTTCTTAGAAAACTTCCCGTGAAGATTGTGGAAAATCCAACTGTCGGAATCAAGCGCCATCTTCTCCAGGTAATCCACATCACCTTACTCTTCATTTTCAACCGTTTAGTTTTTTGATTTAGCCCCTCATTTTGTTTTTTGGGAGAGTTTTTAGGCGCAAAACCCGCGAGTGGGGGTCCGCAAGTTTACCATTGCGGACCCGCAGACCTCGACTTTTTCTCCACTGGGAAAAAGCTCGGGGTCTGCACCTTCCGTGTAGACAAAGTGCGGACCCACGCACTGTGTCTAACGTGAAGGGTGCGTACCCCGCCGCAAGGGTTTTGAACCCAAAATTTATAAAAAATGGACCAATCAAAAAGTTTTCTAGCAATCTAATTAATCTTTATTCTTGATGCAGAGAATATATCATGCTAGATTGGCGCGAACGGGAGCATGAGGACGTGGATACCGCCGCATGGAATCATCAGCCTTCACTTGATGCTTTGAGTTCATGCGGACTGTACAAGTTCTGGACCATTCCTGGCATGAGGGATCAGGTAGATTTCTTACAGTGGCTGGTTGATAGGTGGAGCGTCAGGACCAATGTTTCTTCATTGGCGGGCACCGACTCGAAATCAAGCCGGAGGACATTTATTTCTTAACTGGTTTGCCTAAGAGAGGCGAGGACTTGACTCTATACGAGACTAGGCCAGGTGGCTAGTCTGTCGATAGCCTCTGGCTAGAGTACTGCAACAACTAGGCTAAAGACAAAGGGATAGACATAAAAACCATATCCCGTCCTGAGCTCATGGTGATTGCGTTTACTGTCACCAGACTTTGTGGAGCTGCCGTATTACATGTTGCCACCGGATCCCAGATGCGTATGGCAGTTGATTGCTTTCAAGGCACCATCTTCAACTGGTGCAATGCTCTACTGGCTAATGTGAAAGGCCAACTGACCAGGGCCAAGAGCGGACGGCTAAAGACCTTTGGTTATGGGGCTTTGGTGGTGAGTTTTGGCCTGGAGAGGGTTCCTATGCTAATCCCATAGCATCTTACTGTTGGAGCTGGGCTTCCTCGAGAGCCCAAACTGATGCGATGGGTCGCAGTCATGGCCCGTCACCCGGACGAGAGGGCAGAGGTTGCTCGGTTCAAACCTGAGTATTTCCAATGGTTGGAAAACCAGGTTTTTGCCATTCAATACTTCCCTTACGCTGAGATAGATTTCCGTGGTGACCCAGACATGGCTCTTCCACCAGGAGAGCAGTGGGAAGAGTCAGGTAAAATACTTTTCAACTTTTCTATTTAATTTTTTTTATTTATTTTTTCATCGTCTCAAAACTGATAGTAAAAATTTCAAATGCAGATGTGGGTCCACAGTGACCAGCCGCTCTCCGGCCTTTCGAGAGAAGGCAACCAGTTGCACCTGCACCAGGCCCACAGGACGAATCAGCAGAGGTTTTGGCCGAGTTGGAGGGCCATCTTGAGCGCTTGACAGGGGATATTCCTGAGACCACTATAGACGACATTCCTCGTCGACTTCAGCGCTATGTGATTGGAGTCCCGGGACCTTTTAGGAGGTTCCTTTGCAAGGTGGCCCGGGCAGTGGTTTCTTATAGAGATCATCACCAATGATAGGATGATCGCCTATTGTGGGCACATGTGACATTTTTTGTTTTTTGTACTTATCATTTTTGCCGATCATAAGGTGTTTTTCAACCTATGATCGAGGACGATGTATTTTTTGACACACTCCTATATATATATATATATATATATATATATATATATATATATATATATATATATCACTCTTACCGGCTTATCTTGTAAATCATGTTATGGAATGGTTTTAAATTTACATGTATGATTATTGCAAATGTCTATTTAACATTCGAGAAGCAATTGCATCTGCTAATGTATTTAAAGACCTTGGAATATGCTGATATTCAATGTAATCAAACTCACGTTCCAAGAGACGCACTCTCAAAAATAATCTTAATAACACTGGATTTCTAATGGCATACACTCTATTAAGCTGTAATACAACGAGTTCCAAATCTAACCTCACTATCAGACTCTGAATCCCAAATGAAATAGATTCAGATAATAACTCAATCACTGCACTATACTCGGCAATGTTGTTTGTTGTTTGACCGAGGCTTACCCCATGCATAGAAACTAACTCGTCAGAGGGCGAATAGATAACCCAAGCTGCAGAAGAAATGTTCCGTGTACTACGACAAGCACCGTCAGCAAATCCAATGTATGTTTGGAGAGGCATCAACATCTTCAATATCAAGAGTAAAACCAAGATAAGCAGGAATAATGACGAAAAACACTCTCTAATCTAAGCACACTTTTTCAACTAAAACACACTTGCTAGAAAGAAAAACTAACCTAACTAAAACTCTCCATACCCATTATTTTAAGCATAATACCTCTTCAAGTAAAGACCATTTCTAGGTTTACCTAAAGAGTCCCCGTCAAAGTCTACCAACTCATAGGCCCCTTTTGCTAGCTTTTGCTTGACAATATAGGGCCCATGCCACATAGGAACGAATTTTCCAGCACCTATTTTATCATTAGCTTGATCATACAATAACACTAGGTCTCCTTCCGAAAAATTTCGAGGGGTCACATTCCGATCATACTGAGCTTTCATACGTTTTGCGTGAGTCTCGATCGCCAATGCAGCATCACGTCGATTCTCATCTAATTGAGCTAAGTATAACAAACACTTTTCCTCTTCAGAAGTAGCTAGAAGTAACTCGATGGCCATTTGCAGTGACGGGATTTCGCACTCAATGGGTAACACAGCTTCCAAACCATAAACTAGTTGGAAAGGAGTGAACCCTGTTGATGTTTTTACTGAAGTTCGGTATGCCCAAAGCGCTGAAAATAGCATGTTGTGCCAATTCGACCGATGAATCCCAATGATTCGTCGGATCATGATAACTAAAACTTTGTTGATGGACTCAACCAGACCATTCGCTTGTGGATAATAAGGAGTTGAACTATCGTGACGTAAACCAAGCTGGCCTGTAAGTTCGGTCATCATAACGTTTCGAAAATGACGTCGATGATTAGTGATTATTGCTTGTGGGACACCAAACCTAGCAATTATATGATTGAACACAAAATTTGCAGCTGTCTTGACGTCTGCCTCGAATGTAGGCATCGCCTCGGCCCACTTAGTAAAATAATCTACCGCAAGGATGATATACGCATGCCCCCTAGCCGAGTGAGGGTTACAAGTAATAAAATCGATACCCTATTTGGCAAAAGGACCAACAACAATTATAGGGTGGAGAGGAGTGGGTGGAGCGCGCATCTTACGGTAAAAAATCTGGCAGTTGTGGCATTTTCGGACCGCCGTAATACAATATTTAAATAAAGACGGCCAGAAGTAGCCAGCGCGCAATATCTTTTGGGTTGTGGCATACCCAGACATATGACCGCCACATGCTCCAGAGTGACAGTCATTTAGAACCCTTTCAGCCTCTTCGTGTGTTAAGCAACGTCGAAAAATAGAATCTGCCCCATGGCGATAAAGAGTATCTCCAATAATTTTGAATTGTTGGGAGTGGAAGCGAATTTTTCGACGTTCCGACTTTGAAATTTCTAACCGAAAGGATTGGGTCTGGAGATAGATGATGATATCCCCATACCACGGATCTAAAGTGCTGATTAGAAACAAAGATTCGTCCGCAATGGGCTCCTCTGCCACAGTTTCCGTGTCAGCACGCGGGAAGTCACACATTAACTCTGCAAAAACTAAAGATTTCTTAGACTTAGATTTCTCAAACTCCAAGTTGAACTCCTACAGGATAACGATCCATTTAGAGTACTTGCCCCCTAGCAATTTCTTGGTCAAAATGTAGATCATAGGGTTGCAATCCGAAATGACTGTAGTTTTACGTAGTAAAATGTAGTGACCAAAACGGTGGACAGCTTGAACGGCTACCAATGCCAATTTCTCCACATGTGAGTATTTTAGCTCAGTTGGATTTAACGTTCGACTAAGGTAATATATCACATGTTCCATTCCTAATTCATCTTCCTGAACTAAGACCATTCCAATGGTGGAATGGGAGGCGGCAAGATACAAAAAGTAATCCTGGTTGTAGTTGGGAGGATGCAACAACGGCACATGGGTCAACGCGTGTTTGAGTGCATCAAAAGATTTCAAAGCTATCTCATCCCAAGAAAATTGAGTATTTTGTTTCAACAACCGTGTAAAACCCTTTGTAACCTCGGCGTAGTTAGGAATGAATCGTCGTAAAAAGTTTTCTTTCCCCTGCAAACTTTGGAGTTGGCGAAGACTCGAAAGAGGAGGCAAATTGATAATAGCTTCGACCTTCGAGGGATCAACGCGGATGCCGGCTCTCGAAACTACAAATCCCAGCAATCGACCCATTTCTATATAGAAGACACATTTGTGTGGGTTCAATCGAATACGATAATGCCTACACCTCATAAAGATTGCTTGTAAATGGACGAGGTGATCAGCTCGATGTATTGAATGAGCAGGAAAGTCATCGAGATAGGGTTGCACAATGTGGTTGATGTCATGAAATGCATAAGACCTCGCCCTCTGAAAAGTTGCTCCGACATTCTTAAGCCCAAAAGGGAATTTGCAATAAGAAAATGTCCCCCATGGACAAATGAAAACCGTTTTTGGTTGATCGGAAGGTAGAATGTTGTTTTGATTGTAACCGGAAAAACCGTCCATAAAGGAAAATATTTCACTGCCGGCACAATCATCAATGATTTTATCGATATAAGGAGTTGGGTAGTTGTCCTTTGGACAAGCTCGATTAATGTCCCTATAGTCGATGCATATTCTTATTGTTCCCTGTATTTTGTTAACCAGAAAATTATTCGATACCCAATCCATTAACGGAATCGGATAAATGAAACCTGCTTTCAACAGTTTTTCAACTTCTGCTTTAATTGCAGCAGCTTTTCGTGGGTGAATCTGATGCAAACGTTGCCGGACGGGTTTAGCATCCGGGTAAGCCTTTATCTCATGAACAACAATCGCGGGATCAATTCGTGGCATTTCCTCATAGGACCAGGCAAACACGTCGCGGAATTCTTGAAATAGGGCCTTATATAATTGGATTTTGTCATCTGTACACGAGGCACCTATATGAATGTTCTCAACAATTCCGGGCTTAACCGAAATGTCAATGGGAATAGTTCGAGAGATGTTCCCCAAATTTAACTCTGAACCGGGATGTTTCATTGGATTCTGAGGTTCCTTGACATATTCACTCGTAAAGATTGATGAGAAATCATTTTCAAAATGATCATCCTCAGGTAAAAATGAAGATCTGTGATGGAGATCTTCCCATGGTAAATCATCTACACATAGGATTTCACAAATTTTCTCATCAGAGTGAACAAGTTCAGAAAACATAGTTAAATCCGAGGTTGATGTGAAAAGTGATTCCTCACAGACCACATTCAGTAAGTCATTTTCGGTTGAACACGGGTCGGCAAAAGACTGCACGACTTCATAGGCAATTTCATATGGACTCAAAGGCATAGAATTACCAAATGAGTCTATTTCAGATTCAGAAGGAACGATCCAAGGATCGTCATAAAAAATAGTGTCTGATGTAATCATATGAATGGTTGCAAATGAAGATGATGCGTTGATTGGAGGAAAAGGAAAAGTTCCCAGTAAACCGGCATCTTTAACTAATCCTACTCCAACATCCTTATATGGGATAGTCGTTTTACCGACATGCTGGATACTCTCCGAAGAGGCTGGGTCGGATGAAAAGTAAGCCAGCTGGTCTATTGTTACGATCTTTCCATTATGTGGAAACTTTATGACTCTAAAGACCGATGAAACGACCGCTGTCATAGTGTAAGACCAACTTCGACCTAAGAGAAGGTTGTAGTCTAGAGGGGCATCAACCACCTCCACATCTAGACTAATGGTTTTTCCTTCAACCCCTATAGGAAAATCCTATAGAATGCCAAAAGGATGAAACCCACGGCCATCAAAGGCCTTAAGAATTGTCGGGGACTGATTTAGTGAAGGAGAACCAAGCGATCTCCAACACAGTATCGACATAATACATGTTGAGGCTCCCTCATCAATTACAGTCCGATGAATAGGCCTATTTTTTACTATCACTGGGATCTGGAAAGCCATTTGATGAGGAAAACATGGTGTACTATTTTCTAGATCAAAGATTATTAGGTTCGGGTCCTGAACATCAACAGCTCCTATAGCCTACAAAATTAATTTACGTTGTGCTGGGCATGATTGCAGCACTTCCAAAGCTGACATTGCTGAGGGTGAAACAGCTAAATCCTTAACAATGTTATAATTCTGAGCCGCTCTTGCATGTGGATTGAAAGCTGACTTTCGAAGTATACCCTTGGCGGGCGGTTTGATTACTAAGTCTAGATTAGGTTTCTCGATCTGTAGTGGATCGGAACCGGGAGCTGAGGTTGATGGATTAGAATGAGAAGATTCTACTTCTTTGTCATCAACAGGATTTTTACTACCATAATCTTGCAATCGAGTCGCAATCCTTACGTGGGACATCATCAATATGGGTTCTTCATTGGCACTCGAGGAAGAACCTATCATCTTGCTATCTTGATTTGGAAATGGATCCTTCAAAACAGCAGGAGTTTGGGAACCTTTGACGATCTTCGCAACCTCTGCTCGATGAGGGAAGTCTCTTGTAAAATGTTCTTCATCAAAAATGAGACATGGATAACGAGGTTTGCGCTTTTAATCATTGGATTCTGCCTTTTCAGATTTCTCTTTTGAACTTTTGTCTGTTTTATTCTTCTTCTTTCCTTTCTTCTTCCCACCGGATTTTGATTTAGTCGTAGATGATTCTACAACGTGAATATCGGCGGAAACCTCTGCAGAAGAATCTCCTGTCGGGGAATCAGGCAAGGTTATGATAGGAGAAGAATTCTTAGAATACTTCTTCTTACTTTTAGTGTTAACCGTACCAATCATACCGTCAGCGGCATGAGATCCTGAAGGAGCTGCAGTGATTTGATTTGACTTTGGAAGATCAGGGATCTTTTCGTGTAACGTACCTAACTGAGTATAGACCAGGTCAAGGTACTGTGCTTGAGAAATCACTTGCTCCTCAGTAACAACTCCGACTTTAGCAACATCTTCAGTGATTCTTGGCAACAAAGATTTTACAAACCACTCAGCCAAGATTTGATCCGGAATAAATACCTTCACTAAACGTTGTCTACGTCTCCACTCATGAATATGATCTGAAATGTACACGGATGTCGATTGTTTTAGCGAAGTTAACAATTCCGTGCCATTGTCATATCGGACTGGCAACTAGAAATGAGTTAAAAACGAGGTAGTTAACTGACTAAAATTATAAAAAGTGCCTCACGGTAAGTCAATGTACCACTTGGCCGCGAGACCAATTAGAGTGCGTTGGAAAAGTCTAAGACGGATCGAATCATCTGTGATGGAGTTAGACGCACACCAGAGGTGGTAAGTCATCACATGGTTCGATGGGTCCTCTCCAAATTTACCTCCGAACTTGGGAATGTCACTGGGCAACTTATTCGGCATTGGCGGCCAAAACGAAAGATAATTAATCGGATCGTTCGTTAGGCGCGATAAGTCTGGTAAGTCCAAAGTTACGATAAACGGTAGCTGCCGATTAGGATCCCTAGAACTCTGGGTCATGAGACCAGCCCCAGGAGGAGGATATCCAGGATAACTAGGAATAGGAATCGCGTTCGGGATATTGTATCCTCCTGGAAAACCAGGATTAACCGAACCGTACTGGGGTTGTTGAGATTGTTGATAAGTGTACCCAAGATACGGTTGATACTGATAAACTGGATGCTGGACAGCAGGACCGAATTGGTACTGTCCCTGGTACAGTTGATAAGTGAATTGTGGTTCACTTGTGACAATCGTACTTAAACCAGGTTGTCCTACAGGCATCTGAACCGTAGTTTGAATCGTGGATCCAGACGGTGATAAATATGTCTGAGGAGTAGATACATGAACAGTAGAAACCCGAGCTGTCGATACTCCAGAAGTAGGTGGGGTAGATTGAATAGATGTTGCGGCAGTTGCAGTAGTCGTTTGAGATGGAATACAAGGCACAGTAGGCCCAGACTGAGAAACTACCGAAGGTACAGAAGTTTGAATATTAGACTGGACTGGTTGCTGGGGTGAACCAGAAACTAAGGGTTGTCCAGTTTGAGATGACAACTGTACATTTGGTTGCAACACCTGTTGAGTTTGTGATGGATCCCACACTATGTTCATTCCGGGGTACTGACCCGTAACAGGTTGAGAATATTGAGGACCATAACCGGGTTGAGGGTAGGTTTGATAATTGAAAGGTACATTTCCCGTCCCTTGAACATAAGATTGACCTTGGGTTGGTTGGAAACCTTGGTTCGAGTACTAACCTTGGGGTAGATACCCCTGAGGCACGTACTGATACTGAGGTTGACCTTGAGGTATAAATTGATACTAGGGTTGACCTTGGGGTACATATTGAGTCTGGGGTTGACCTTGAGGAACGTATTGTATCGTAGGTACGTACTGTCCTTGAGGTTGCCCCCCAGATGCAAATTGCGTACCTTGAGGTTTCCCCCCAGGCAGTAACTGGCCACCTTGAGGTTGAGAATTGGGAATAGAACCTGACATCATAGGAATGTCTTCTACGCTCAGCGGCTTTGCACCATTGCTTCCAGTGAATAACCCTTGTTCAATGGGTTGAGGAGATGCTCTCGAAAAAGTACCAGAAAGTGACTGATACCCAGAGGGAACAGAAGGACCGCCGTACAAAAAAGATTCAGGCGATTGAGTAAACATGGACAACTGACCTGACATATTTACGGGAGTATAAAAACCTCTAGGATGATAAGGAGCACTAGGTGTTGAAAAACTTAACACTGAGTTTTCAAAATAATTAGTCAAAGAAAGATACCAAGTAGTACTTCTAGGTGGACTGTAAAAAATTGATTCACGCTCCCTTAGATCAATAACAGTTTGATTTTCAGGGATAGGGATGCCTACTTCTTCTTCCGGAGCAAGTTCTTCAATAGCTATCAAACCAGAAGGAAGATTTTCGGTGATTACTCTTTCTACCCTAGGTGAATTAGGACCACTAGAAGTTGGAGAGACAAACCCCGATGTTGGAGTAACAGGTTCATATATATCAGGTTCTTCGCCTATATCACTAGTAGATGAAAATCTACCAGCAAGTTTGGAAACGGAAATAGCTTCAGGGTTATAGCCTGTTTCTAGAGTTTGGTAATCAGGATGTACAACCAACAAAGACTCTCCCTCTTCAGGTGACCCAACTTTAGTGCCACTAGGAGTTACGAGGACTTTCAAGCCTTCAAGATGGCTTGGGACTTCTCCACGAGGTTGACCCCGAAGTCTACTGGACTTCCTCAGTAAATCAGCCACGGTTACAAACTCAGGAGACTGGCCCCGAAGTCTACGGGACTGTCTTGGTAATTCAACCACAGTTAAAAACTTTTAACTACTTCACACGCAAACAAAGTAAAATCTCAATGAAAAACTCCTAAAGCCTTTAAAGAACCAAACAAATTTGAATCACACGCCTAAAGAATCTAGAGATCAAACACACACAAACAGTAACTTTCCGGACCGAAAACATTAGCTGGTGATGAAATCCAACGTCGCAGAATTCATTACAGAAATGGAGGTTGGAACAGTTACCCCAGCAACCTGCTTAATGAATAGACTGGACCAAGTTCCTCCACTTAACCGTCTCGAGTGAAGTGAACCCCCCAGAAAATCCAAGTGAGTCTAGCCGACATTTGCTCCAGGTACAGTGGGATCTTCCCACCACTGTCACCTTAGGAAGAATCCTAAAGAATATGGTCACTAAGGCTACCAAATGAGACAAATACACCTGGGGGAACAGTCTACGATCTGATACGCACACAAGGGCAGAGTAGCAAGCTCAATCCCCTTGAAGGCTCCTTGACATAATCCAAGGTTTACCGACAAGTGACCCCAGGCTCCTCGACAATGGTTAATCCGAGGTTTACCGTTTTTAATACGTGAATATCTGGCGTCGTTCCCAATGAGGAAGGATTGATTCCCACACTAGTTCGGACACGATCTCGTGCGTCTCCTTTAAGAGGAGCTTTCCCAGAGCATAAATGCAACAATTGGATTTCTTCCTACCACAAGATACAGCTACTTGTTTGTTTTTACTGTCTTGGAGAGTTAATTACTCTCCTACTCCAAGACACTAGCCTAAGCTAAGTTGGTGTATCAGAGCCCTAGAAATAAAATGTTACTAAGTGAATTGTACTTTAAGCGTTAATTTTAGTGGTTGTTGTTTAAGTCAAGAGGTGGCGGGGATGAAACTCCTGGTGTAAAGACTCGACTCAAAATCACTAAAAAGATGCACCTAAGATGATTTAAACAATCTTTTCTCTTCGATGAACTTCTAAACTAAGAAAGAGTTTGAGAATGCAAATACTTTGTAAACACAAATCTTTCTCAATTAAACATATTAAAAGAAGAGCTTTTTCCTTTCCAAAGCACTCGAAACGAGACAACTAGTTATTTCACAAAAAATTCCTTTTTCTTTTCAAAGCACTCAATCACTACAAAAACAAACTTTTCCAAAAGAGATTTTTTTTTTATATTTTGTAAATAAAACACTCAAAACTAATGAAAATGACTAACTTTGAGAGCTACAAACTATAAAAAGCTACTTGAAGTCAAATCCTACTAAAAGTATTTTTGAAGATGTTTTACTTAGCTAAATGTGAGCTAAGGACTAATTTATGCAGAATCGAAATTAGTCAAAAAACAACCAATCTTTCGTTTTCTTTTTGTAAAAATGAAAATTCCAAACTTTCAACTACAAGCTTTTCGAAATTTTGAAATGATAAAACTCAAAGCAAATTCCTCAACAAGGGGAGATTTCATAAATGGTCAGACTCACAAGAAGACCAGTAGACACCAAGGTAATCTGAGGTCCCTAGGGCTTCTAAGCTCAGAGCCATTACACAACCAAAACAAAAAACAAACCCAACAAGCAAAATTCCTAGGAATTCCACCTAAAACCCTAATGCTAATGAAATCAAACCAAGGAAAGTTTTTGACAGGGAACAAGTAGGTCTGGGCAATGGCTAAAACCTATAAACAAATTCTAAACTAATAAAAAAGAGAAAAATTTAAAATTTTTCAAATTTTTGACAGGGTACGCAGGCAACCTGTTTACACAGGTGCGTCTACGCTCTGTGCACAAAGGAAAAGTGCATACAGGTATGCACTGTGCCTAACTCAGAGGGTGCGTACCTCTCCCAAAACTATGAAAAATACAAACTGACTCAAAATTAACTAAATTCACCCAATCCCACAATCATCAAGTCAAAAACAGAAACAGAAAATACAGTTTCTCAGGTCAAAGTATAGACAAAGAAAACAATCAATTCCCTAGCAGAGTCACCATTTTTTCGTGTGGAACGAGTCGATCTTGCAGACAAGATAGACCTTCGTAGAATCTAAAGAAGACCTAACGACAAGCAAACCAACCAGACACTATCTTTCTCTAAATATGCTTCAATTAACAATAGCAAACAAAGGTTTTTAGGGCCTACCTTTGGTCCAACGCAAGCTTGTGGATGCCCTCGCTCCTTTGATCCAAATGAGCTCTTTTTCGCGAATCTGCAAACACAAACAAGGCAAACACATTAAATAGCACCTGAAAAACCAATTGCATAAAACATATTTAACAGGAAAGTCAAGGAGTCCATGAAACAAATAACATAAGATACTTGTTGAGAAAAATGAGTTTGATTGTATTAATTCAAAAGAAGGACCTTACAACCTTTGCCTTGACGTTGTACAAGCTCCTCCCAGGGTCCAACAAGATGTCTCCTCTACTTTGACAAGTTTCACTCACTCTCCAATGGAACCAAGAGGTATGTGATCTCTCCTCTCAAGCTCAACCAAAGAGTCTTAATTTCACCAGCATTTACCCTCAAAATGTTCAGCTTCTAACCTCCCTAGTCCTCACCCCAATGCCTGTATTTATAGTGCAATGGAGGAAAGTTACTAGGTCCTCCTTCAAAGGGATAAAGCCCTCCTTCAAAGGGATAGCTCCTTTAGTCAAGGGATTAGCTCCTTCTCTTTTGGGATGCATGAACCACCTCAGAGCGAACAATCCACGTCAAAATGCCTTCTAGAAAACTCTAGAATTAACCCAAAGTGAGTTTTTAAAGATAAAAATTGTGCCTTTTGACTTTCACAGGGGTCCGTACCTACACCGTTAGGAACAGAGCGGGTAGGTACGTAGCTTTTGTACACAGAAGGTGCGGGACCGCAGGTGACCATGAGAGAAAGTGCGGAACCAGAGTTACATTGATTTTTAATGTCTTTCTCCCACTTCCAAAGCTTGATTTTAAGAGTTCAGGTCTTAGACTTGCTTAGGAGGACAGTACAAGTGATGATAGACCCATACTGACTGCAAATAATTATGGTGACGATATTTTTGTGTAACACAAGTGCGTTAAGGAGGGAGTGACAAGGTATGCTAGGTCATGTTAAGGCATTCTATAGGCCAAGGTGACATGCCAAAGTGTCCTAGGTTATAGGGTGTACTAACACGTGCCAAAGATTGTTAAGGAGTGTTAAGGAAACACAATGGAGCAATAGGTCAAAATGCATGGAAATGAATGAATAAGAGTTTGTGACTAGGAGTGTCAACAAGATCTAAGTGTGCTAAGGATAGATTTTCAAGGTATGCTAGGTAGTTCCAAGGAATGCTACAGTGTGCCAAGATATGACAAGTGTTAGGGTATGCCAATGTGTGCTAGGGAGTGTTGGGGAGTGTTAGGGAAACACAAGGAAGCACTAGGTGAAAATTCATAGAAATAAATGAATACAAGTGTGTAACAAAGAGTTTCAATGAGTTCCAGGTGTGTTAATGAGGGAGTGAAAAGGTTATACGCTAGGTAGTCACAAGGTATGCTAAACTACCAAGGTGTGTCAATAAGTGTTAGGGTGTGCTAGGGAGTGTCAAAGCATGCCAAGGAATGTAGGGAATGCTAACACATGCTACATGGTGCTAAGGCATTCTAAGACATGTCAGGTGCTATGGCATGTCAATATGTAAACAATGTTTCTTAGTTGTTTTATGGCCATGGTTGGATTTGATGAGCCTTGTCTTGGTAAATTATTAAGTGGGATGAGTTGAGATTAGACATGAGTAGCCTAAGATGAGTTATAGGTAGTTCTTAGGTGAACAAGGCATATGTTGAATTTCCATGGCATGTGAGAATCTAGGTTTGGTCTTAGAATATTTGATGCAAACACACTCAAATGCCACAACACATCTACTTTGCACAACGAAATCTACACACATCAGGGAATCAACTCATGCACATGACAATTTTTAACTTTTTCAGACACTTCTTCATTATATTACAAACTATACTTGAACAGGCTAAATCTCTCGTACCAGGGATCGTGACCCTTTACAATCACATTGATACAAGGAATATAACTATGGCTTGGTGTTATTCCTTTGACAACCAATCTACCTTGAACAAGACAAGACCTACTTTCTGATGGTGGCCACGCACAACCCTTTCAGTCCACATGTCCTGAACACATATGGCAGATCATCTTGCCTCCCATTATACAACTCCTCAATTTTCCTCTATCAATGAACTCAACTCCTTTAGGTTACTAAACTCGACTCAACAAAATTTTCCCTCTAGCTACCTCCTTTTTCCTTTAAGGTCTGCAACACTTAGGGTCTTTGATCAGCTGTTCACAACTCTGTTTGTGAACAACTATTTGGTATGCCCATTTTTTCCATCTTGCTGCTCCAAGATGACAAGTCTAGGGCTATGGAGGTCACCCTTCTTCTCACTGACTCAATCCTCTACAATACAATGAACTAGGGCTAGTTGGCTAGCCCACTTGACTACTACTTTAGTCCTTAAAATTTTGCACGTCCTTAGGCCCAATACACCTACCCTTCTACCAGTCTTGTTGTCCTTCACAAGTATAGGACTTAGGGATCTTATTTTATAGTCACCTAACAACCCTCCAACTGTACTAGGACTACCATCTATTTTCTCAACCACATTCAAATCTTTTACCGATCTAGGGCATACAACAATTCCCTCATTTAGGGGTCTTCAAATCTGCCACCTAATATTGATTCGACTCCTCTCAAAATCATTATTCTTGTGTACCAACTTCTTTATTGTCCAATCTATGAAAAAATATAAACTACTCCTATTATCATACTTCTAACAATATGTAGGTGAATGAACTAGGGTCACAAATCATCCACTAAAAATCCATTGACTAATTGTTTATACTCTACTTCAGATCTATGTCCAAAACTCCATGGACAATCCACCAAAATCAACTCCCCTTCATTCCAATCCCTTAATCATATGGAACATTTATTTTTCTCAATCTTATACTCAAGTACCACCCTGCTTTGGATCTATTATCTCCAAACATAACTTTGCAAACCATATTCCATATATGTGATATATATTGCGATAAACCTTGATCTAAGGGTCATGATCCCTATTCTTCTATGCAGATTTGTCACAACATTAAGGGCATGCCTTATGGATTGAAATTTCTAGGAAAATTCCCTAACTAGGGAATTATACTTATATTATAATTTCTTTAGAAAAATTCGTATCCACCCATAGAAAAAACAAAAACTCTTTCCTCCATAATAGAGTTGACCTAGCTCATATGGATCCATAGATTCTCAACATTTATTTTACTGAATCTTGACCTGAACTTTAGATCTCTATGACCCTCAAACTATGGTTACCTCAATCAATATTATACCTGTGGCTACTTTTGTTCTAGACCTAAATTCCAGTGCAGGCACTCCTCCATTTGTGTTGGTATTTATCATAGACCTTGCAACCTACTAACCACCATAAGGCAAGGTCTCAACCCTATATGCTATCAGAATTTGATGTGGCCTTCACACAAAAACAACACTAAATTCACATGCCCAAATTCTCATGAGTCACCTCACTTTAGCTTGATCTACCAAAAGAGAACCAACAGTATGCCATCCTACTTCCTAGTTCAAACCCATTAAGGTATGAGACATTATTTTGAACCCTCTCATGATGATATTTCTCTTGGGGGATGATAATGGCTTCCCTTCAGAAACCCTTACTCAACCCTCTAACTCAAACTACTTTAGGACTACATCTCTCCTGGCCTCTTTGCTCAAGTCAACTCCTTCTTGCTTGATATTATTTCCTTCATACTAATGCCTCCTTAAATAGATTTTCCTAGCTAGGCCTCTTAGGAACCCTCTAGAACTTATGATTTTTATCCACTTAGACCTTAGAAAATATTTATTTTCCTTTTTATTTTTCTTTTATATTTAAACCCCATCTTAGATCCAAAACCCCTTCTCTTGGGTTCTTTTCCCACAAAGCATTTTTTGGACAAACTCACACAATCCCATCTCAGTAGGCTTGTGAAGTACCTCCCAATCTACACAATTCAACAACATAGTCTAGTTGTAGTAATCCTAACTTGTTTAAGCTCTTGTAGTCAAGCGAGAACTTGGTTGGGTTTCCAAGTTGCAAATTAAGTAAGGGTAGTTGTGAGGGTATGATAGCCAGGGAGGGTCAGGGCATGACAAGGAATGAAAAGGTTCACTAACACATGTTTGATAATATCAATGCATGTCGAGGAGTGTCGAGGAATCACAAGGGAGAAATAGGACAAAATGCATGGAAATGAACAAATAAGAGTGTGTGACAGGGAGTGTCAGTGAATTCAAGTGTGCCAATGATGAAGTGTGTTAGGATAATTTCATAATAGGATTTGCAAGAGGCAAGCCTACAGTTGCAATAAGGGGCTCGACAGAGAAGTTTTAAAGAAAAGGGAGACTTTGTGCTAAGAACAACATTGTTTTTCCTTTAGTTACTATTTTTATATGACATGTGGCACATTTTGGCCAAATGCTCATGTTTTAAACTATTTTAGATAATTGCATATTGTACATTTTTGTGTATAAGTTTTTGGGCACTCGACTTGTGTTGGATTGTGTCATGTGTGTCTTGTGCATCTTGTGGTTCTTGCAAACTCTTAGTTAATTCTCTATTGTTTATATGAATTGGACATACATGTGAAATATTGTTTGTGTAAGCTATATTGTTTCTTAGTTGTTTTATGGCCAAGGCTAGATGTGATCCTTCTCTTGGTAAGTTCTTAAGTGGGCGAAGTTGAGCCTAGAAATGAGTGGCCTAAGATGAGTTATAGGGAGTTCTTAGGTGAAAAAGTTGCAATCTACTTGTAATAGGTTTAATTGGTCAAGTTATTGTGGAAACAAGACAATGTCACATGAACTTGAGTAGCTAAACACTTGATTGGGTTCCCAAGTCGTGAAAAAATGTAAGGATAGTTGTGAGGGTGTGAGGTCCAAGGCATGCTAGGGAATGCTCACATGTGTTAGATAGTGCAAAGGCATGTCAAATATGCGAAGATGTGCCATGGGATAAGGCATTCCAAGATGTGCAAGGGTGTCACAATACATGCCAGTGATTGTCAAGGAAACAAAAAGGAGAAACAAGTTAAACAACAAGGAAATGAATGCATAATAGAGTTAATAAGTCATTGATTTACCTTTTCCAAGAGGGTAATGTTAGGAACACCAACACTAGGTGCCAATAGGTGCCAAGTGCCAAGTGTGCGCACATTCTAACTGCTAAATATTTCTTTGTTACTTCTCATCTACTTTCCCATATTTGATCTCAAATAACTTTAATATTAAACGATGCCAAAGCATACCAAGGCATCTCAATGAATGCTATACATGCTAAGACTTGGGAAGCGCCGACACGTGCCAAGTGCCAATGTGTGTTAGTGAGTGATACACATGTTATGAAGTGGCGGAGCATGTCAAAGAGTGCTAAGGTGTGCCAAAGATTGATAATGCATGATGAGGTGTTAGTGAGTACTAGGGAAACATAAGGGATCACTAGGTAAAAATGCATGGAAGTGAATGAGTACAATGGTGTGTCAGGGAGTTTCAATGAGTGCTAGCTAGCATGCCAAGGAGGGAGTGACAAGGTATGCTAAGAATTGGTATGGCATGCTAGGGAATATTAGGGCATGTCAAGAAGTGTCAGAAGTGTATTAGGGAGTTCCAGTGTGTGTTAACATGTGCCAAATGGTGTGAAGGCATGCCAATACATTACAAATGATAAGGAATGCTAGGATGTGGAGGGTCTTAGGGTATGCCAATATGTGTTAAGAAGTGTCAAGTAAACATAATGAAGAACCAAGCTAAAATGCAAGGAAACGAACACATAAGAGGGTCAATAAGTCAAGACTTTATCCTTTTCAAAAGGGGCGTGCTAGGCACATTAATTATAGGTTCCAATACATGCCAAGTGCTAATGTATGTTAGTGCATGCCAAAGTGTTCCAGGGCATACGAGGGACTACGGGGAATTCCAACACATGCTAGGAAATTGTTATGCTATACTAGGGCCTGCCAAAATGTTATTGGGTCTTCTAGTCATGGCAAGATGTTCTAGGTACAAATATGTTCCAAGACATGCGAGGTGCTGAGGAATGTTAGTGTGTGCCAAAACATGCATGCTAATATGTGCCAAGAGTGTTGAGGAGTGTTAGGTCTCTTTCATTAATAGAATTGACAGAGCTTGATTATGTATTAAATAATATAGTTCATTCACACACTAGTGGAACTTTATCTAAAGGAAATTTTTTAGATAATAAACCTAATAGAGATTAATCATGTGTTGACTCATAGGAAAATTATATTCTCATTACTTGAGGGAAATGATACAAACTAATTTATTCTTAACAAATTGAATGAATCTAACGACTATGGCCTTGGACAAGTCATGAAAAATACTCCACAAAAACTTAAATGATTATCTTTTGACAAAATATATAGTAGCACGCACATCACGTCATCAAAAACTCATTGGAATGATCAATGACAATGAACATTTTTTGACCATCACCAAAAGTAACCAAAAAGAGAATTGGTGAGGGTTAATAAAATATTGTCACTGAGAGTGTCACCAAAGAGACAATTAGTGACGGGCCTTTAACAACCCTCACCAAAAGTGACTAAAAATGGCTTTGGTGACAAACCCTAAAGGACCATCACTATATGCACTTACAACAACATTTTTTTAAGGACCATCACCATATGCAACATTGGTGACAGACCTTAAAGGTCTGTCACATGCATTGTAGGGTGTGGTTTTTTACCTATTTTTTGCACATTATTTCCCCAATTTTAACCCTTCTGTCCTCCAGGCCTATGACTTTACTTGACCAATTCCCTTGTTTTCTCACCTTTATAACCTATTCTACTGTTATGTTACTTTGCCATATTTTACTGAGTAATGTGATGATTTATTCCATTTTATGGCTAACTGGGAGAGTATTGAAGAAGTATTTTGGGAAGCTCTTCTTCTTTTTAGGTGATGGCTCACAAGAACAAAGCTATGAAGTGGACAGGTAGCACAGATTAACTACAGAGAATGATAGAATAGTTCGTTGTTACACATTGGATGTTGTTATAGGTTGTTGTTACATATTGGATGTTGTTACAGGATGTTGTTACAATAGACGTTGATACAAGAATCTTTTGTTACGCCAAAAGTATTGTAATAACTATAAAGGTACTTGATTTTTCATGTATAAGGAGGCAGCATATAGAAAAGTATTGTTACTCTGCTTCTGTAATTCTAAGTTTATTTTTAATATTAATCAGCATAGCGATGTTGTTAGTTCTCTTCAGCTGATTCGTTAATTACTTTTGTGTTACTCTTGTGCCCTGTTGAGGAGGAAGGGCCCTCCTCTTTGGCAGGGATTGTAGTGATAGAGGTAGTGTACATTCTATTTTACCTAATTTATTTATGGTTTCTCATTGTTGCTGTAAAAATTATGGATTACATTCAATGTTGTTTCTATTTATATTATGTTGTTACACTAAGTTAATCAATTGAATGGCAGTAACGAGCTAGAGTAGATATTAGTTCTTGTGTGGCGCGCCTTTACATTAATAGTTGTGAAGTGTGATTAATTTTGTAGAGTTTTTTTACATCTAAATGAATGGTTTGATTTAGCAATTTAGTTCAATGACACCTTTTACTGTTTTCTGCACTTTATTATTCTTGGTTTTGGTGTATTGGCACAGACAGTGCAAACTCCATTGAAACAATAAGACCTACCTTGGGTTGGCAATTAAATGTTGCAGTCTCGGTCAATTAAGATTAATTAAAACGACACTACATTTTGGTTCCATTGCCAGGGATGGTAGTTGACGATATAGTCAGCCAAGTTGTTTGTTTGATGTATACTGTTCCTATTACACACTTGTTGGGCGGTAAGATGAGAGGTAAGAACCTGCGCATTTCTCTAGCGTACCTAGGTGGGCTCACCACTGTCGAAGACTTAGGAACTTAGGGTGTGAGTTAATACACACAGGGTCCATGTGTGCAACTGTAGAAATTATAGAGATACCAAGAATACCCCCACTCTAATTAGTCACAGGAAAAATGGGTCATAAAAAGGAAAGGAAGAGTGTAGATTTGGGAAGGAAAAAAATTCATCCAGGAACTAATCTCTAAGGTAGAAAAAGAATAGTCCATCTCTCAAAGGGATGCAAGGAAAATAGGGTCGTAGAAAGCTGTTACTCCCATAGAAAAGGTAGAAACCTCTGATTCCTCTATTTTGGGACCATATCATTCTAAAGCTAGCACCCATACCCCCAAGACCAAGAATCCGATTCAAGGGCAGGAGGGGGAAGCTAGTAGCAAAAACTTGAGGACCGAGGGGCAAGGGGAAACTGAGGGGGAGCATCAAACACTTGAGATAGAAGAACACCTTGATGAGCCCAAATTTTTGGTACAATTTGGGCTCATTTGGCCTACTTGCTCTGCTCAAACCATTCATTTTTTATTGCTTATGCATCCATTTCTTGGTTTATTCGTGTTGTTTGTAGGAAGAAGGGTAGGCATTCTATCTACGTGACTAATACATGATGATTTTAGGTTTTGGCATTAAAAGGGAGCAAAGACCACGAGAAGGAGACAAGGAGACAGTAAGGTGGCACTGCTGGTTTCTAGGAGAGGATGTCCACGGTCTTGGGGACCTTCCTCGTGATTCCCACCATAGATCCGAGCTCCAACCAATCTCCCCACCGAGCTTAGAGGCAGCCAACTGTTCTACAGGAACAACAGTTACAACTGTTCTACAGGATCTGCAGTTTAACCTTCAGTTGGACAGCCGAGCTCCACAAATCAAGGAAACCTGTTGGACTATCATTTTGCATAAATACTGAGGCCGTAACCTTTGATAGAAGCTTTTTTGAACTTTTGTATTGCTCTTGTAATTTGGAAGTACGAGCTACAGCTCGGTGTTGGTTCTTTTTGTAAGCCAGTTTTAGCATGACATCAGATTTTTGGTTATGAATAAAGGCAGGCAGATTTTGATCTCATTCTGAGTTTCTAAGGGAGCTATAGCTCTCAGGTTAGGGCCCAACCTGAGAGCAATAGATCTCCTCAGTGTTGTAATGTTATTTGCATTTCGTTCTAGCACTTCGTTTCTTTATTTTTGACATGCAATTCAATTTTACAGTCTGCTAATTTAGTATTTTTTATGAGCTTGAATAGGATTAGTTTATGGTGAATTTGCTTCCAGTTTCTTGGGTTAGAAGAGGATCGTTATAATTTATTGGAGCTCCAGAAAAAGGTTGTTAGAGCTCACTGCCATCTCTGCTTAGGGATTGGGGTGCAGTCCATAACCAACCACCAAAAAGAAACGCAGTTCTTCGCACGTTCATGCAAGCTGCAACATAGTCATTTTTGTTGAAGATCCATCCATGCACTTTTGATATTGAACCATACTTCTACATTCAACTTCCATGCATGAGTTTCTTTTCTTGGTTTTCCATTGCTGTTCATAGGTTTAATGGCACAGGTATCATAGGTTAATAAATTCTCGTTGTTGGTGCAAGACATAAGTCATTTGTTTCATTTACGCTGCTCCATATCATTCCACTTCCTTCTTCTTCTTCTTGATCTCTCCTCAAGCCACCTACTTGGCCTCTGTCCAGCTCATTTACCCTCCAACTCATCCATGGCCACGTAGCTTCATTTACTTAACCTTTCGTTGATCCCATCCTTCAAGCCATCAAACCACTGCATGCACTCTTTCTCCATCTGAATTCTCTACTCCTGAGCCATCACCAGTTCCATCTCCATCTCACCTGTCCTCCCACACCACTCCAACACTTCACCATCTCCCAAAACTTCCACAGTCAAAAATCCTGTAGAATTGCACAAAATTCCTGTAGAACCCCTGAGTTTCCTGTAGGATCCCCTGCAGAATTCCTGTAGAAGCCTGCAAACTCGGTTGCTGAGCATACGAACGTGGTAGACTTCTGTGGACCAATGCTAGAGACCCTCTGGGGCCTCCCCTAGCCATCCTGACCTTGCCCATGCTTTCCTTCCATTCCAATCGCTCCTGCACAACCAAACCCTAATCAAAAGCATCATCACAATAAATCCAACGACTTAATGAAAAAATACAAAAACATGTCTTTTCAGATGCAAGTAGCTTAGATGCATGTATTTCAGCTCACTACAAGTAATGGCATGATTGGTAGTAGTTTCATTCACAGTTTTGCATTGTAAGGGCCTAGCTAGTCAAATTAGGGTTTACTAGGGTTTTCATGCTTTGTTGGCTTTCAGTTTCTTTTTGCAAATAGACTAGTCTCATTTGAGTTAGCTTTCGTCCATCATTCATAAAGCTTCTTCTGTGAGCATATAGAAGTTGGCTTGAGCCCTAGCGGACTTGTGCCAGCTGACCAAGTGACAGCTGCGACAAGAGATAGTACTTGTGCATACAGCACCGTCGCTTCCAAGTTTGTACGAACTACCGGGTTGATAAAATTAGAGATAGGAAGCTCCAGGAGTTGTAGCATTATTGCTACAATACTGGAGCCCACCATCTTTTTGGCGCCGTTGCCGGGGAAGCGTCAGAGTATTAGTAATTGTTTCTTTTCTTCTACTTTCTTACTCTTGCCTTCTGCTAAGTAGTTTACTTCATTTCCATTCTGCAAAAGTAGCATAGACATTTCCTGCTTTCATAGATTAGCATTTCCTGCTTTCATAGATTAGCATTTCCTTTCTGCAAGCGTAGACTAGCATTTCCATTCTTGCAATTTCATTTGAGCAAAGTAGAATAGTTCTTTCCTTCTTTCAGTTTAATTCTGCATCTTTCATAGTTAGTGTAGATCAATCTGTCTCAGTTTTGCAGGTACCAAAAGAAAAGCAAAGCAAAAACAATCAAAAGAAAAAGAAAGTCTTTTCCATTTCATGCCTCGTAGGAACCGAGATAGATCAGGCAAATTCCTACCAAACACCCCCACCACATCACTGAGTCACCCTTCTCTCTTCTTTGGTGACAGTGACCCAGAGGAACCTATAGGCGAACATCCTGAGATATACAAAGATCCTATAATAGAAGAAGAGTTAGAGACCACTCCATCTGAAGCTATGGCTGACAATAGAAGAGAAGATGAGAGAATAGAAGGTGCCTTCCCCATCCGAGAGACCAATGGAGAGATGAAAATGAAGAACATTAGCCCCTCCGCCTTACCTCACTTCCATGGGCTGACTACTGAAGATCCGGATACCTTCCTGTTTGAGTTTGCTGTCATTTGTAGAACCTATGACTATACTGAAGATGAGAAAAAGCTGAAACTTTTCCCTTCCACTCTTAAGGATGCAGCATTACGCTGGTTCATGGGCTTACCTGGGAATAGTATCACCACTTGGGCTCAGATGCAGCAAGCTTTCAATACCAAGTACCAGGATTACTGTAGGTCCAAGGAAACAAAGGGGGAAATCTTTCGGATGACCATGGGAAATGATGAGTCCTTAGAGGATTATGAGGAGAGGTTCCAACTAAGCTATAAGCGGGCCAGGTGCACACTTGACCCTGAATCCCTCAAGTTGGTCCTGCTCCGAGGAGTCCCGGAAGACCTCTTAGATACCCTTCACATGTTAGCTGGGGGGGACATTTACCAACTGCCTTATGAGGACATCAAGAATGTGTTTAGAAACCACTCCAGGGCAGCTCAGAAACGAGGTAGAGGAAACCACCTCTCAACTAGTGTCCCTTTCTCCAAACATGAGCTTGCAAATCAATTAGAAGATCTTAAGAGTGAGGTGAGACAGACCATTGCCATGCAGCTTGACACATTTAGGATACAGCAAAAGAAAGAAGAAGCTGAGAGAGCCTTAGCTGTCTTCTGTCGTAGGTGCACAAGGAGACACCCTAAGAACGAATGTCCATTGCATTTAGTTGAAGTGTGTTTCGTTTGTGAGGAGGACCATCCCACAAACCAGTGTCCAACCTTACCTAGGTTTAAAGCCATGTACCAAGGGATAGAAGCTCCCACAGAGCCTCTCTATTACCTCAACCAAAGGAGGCCACCAGGATCTAGACCTTATCAGCAGGGGATGCAAGGGGCATCTCAAGCTTATTACAACCCCAACCAATCGACTCCTATGCCTTCCTGGGGTCCCCCTGCTCATCCTTCATGGTCCATGCCTCCTCCATGGTCTTATCCACCTCAGTACCCCACTCAACCTACTTCTCATTCATATCACTCACATGCCCAACCACAACCTCAATGGAATGCACCTCAGTCGGGGTGGAGGCCCCAATACAACACTCCTCCTGCCATCTTGCCTCCACCACCAGTTCAACCTCAGCCATTACCTCCTGCTCCTCCAAGGCAACCTCAAATGCCTGCTCAACCGAACCCAAACCCCAACAATAGACAGGCCCAACAGATATACACTGGGGAAACCTCATGCCCTACCTATGCTGTGGAGATCCAGGAGATCAATCTTCGATCTGGAAAGACTCTACTAGATCGCCAACCTCCTCCCCCAGAGGATGAGGAAGATAAACAGGAAAGTGAACCAAAGGCTATTCCACCCTTTCCTGAGAGACTAACAGCCACCACACAACCCAACCCAGAGGAGGATGAGCTTCTGGGTGAGCTCAAGCAGTTGTGTGTAAAAATACCACTTCTCCAAGCTATCAAGGATGCGCCAATATACAACAAACTGGTTAAGGAGAAGTGTTTCAAACACCTACGCAGACGGGAGAAAGATGCTTCAACTATCAATTTCATAGGACAACTGTCTGACCTTATGTTAGGACAAGTCATCTGCCCAAAGTACCTAGATCCTGGAAGTCCTGTAGTAGATGTTCACATCAATGGCACCATTATACCTCACACCTTGATTGATCTAGGGGCTGTTATTAATGTGATGACCAGGGATACCATGATTAAACTTAATCTTCAGGGTTCCTTGAGGAAGACCTCGAAAGTACTGCAATTAGTAGATCGCTCCACCGTGACTCCCGAAGGGATTGTGGAGGATGTCTTGGTCTCTATTGACTCTTGGGAATACCCTGCAGACTTCCTGGTTCTGCAACCAAAGGCAAAGCTTACTGGATATCCTCTCATTTTGGGAAGTCCTTGGTTAGCTACTGCAGATGCTTACATAAGTTGTCGTGCAGGCAACATGACCATCAAAAATGGTCCCATGTCCAAGCAGCTAGTCCTATACCCTCCTGCCCAACCCTCCTTAGAGCATGACTTACCACTCTGGTTGGAAGAAGGAGAAGAAGACGAGGTGTACTCAGCACCTCTGTGCACCTTAGATACCACTAGAAGAGACCCCCCAACCGAGGATGACTTGATCGAGACCTTGATCCAGAATCCACCTTCCAGTGCACTACCCTTAGAGAAATTGGTGGAGGATGCCCAAGCCAGCACCTTAGTGGATTTTTGTACAACCAACGCTGTTACTCCCAGAGTCAAGAATGTGGAGTTCGGCCCTGAGAAAGCATTGAAGATCAGCTCCTCCCTATCTCCTTCCCAGGAAAAGGAGCTGTGTAGTCTGTTGGCCAACCACCTAGATGCTTTTGCTTGGAGCTATAAGGAAATGAAAGGAGTCCATCCTTCGGTCTGTACCCATCATATATACATCAAAGAGGATTGTAAACCGGTTAGGCAACCTCAGAGGAGAATGAATCCAGCCCTTAAGGACATTGTCAAGGAAGAATTGCAAAAACTGTTGGATGTCGGGTTCATCTACCCCATCTCAGATAGTGAATGGGTGTCCCCTCTAGTGTTGGTTCCCAAGAAAAATGGGAAATGGAGAATCTGTGTGGACTACCGCGAACTGAACAAAGCTACCAAGAAAGACCATTTCCCTCTACCTTTCATAGATCAAGTGTTGGATGGGCTGGCAGGAAAGAAGTTCTTCGCTTTCCTGGATGGGTTTAGCGGGTACAACCAAATCCAAATCAGCCCGGAAGACCAAGATAATACCACCTTCACTTGTCCTTGGGGTACCTTTGCCTACCGAGTCCTTCCCTTTGGGCTATGCAATGCTCCTGCTACCTTCCAGAGAGCTGTCTTGAGCATCTTCTCAGAGCTGGTCCATGATGCGGTAGAAATCTATATGGATGACTTTACTCCTTATGGGGCCAACTTCCAGGAAGCATTGTCCAACCTGGGAAAATTCCTAACCAAATGCATCGAGATGAACTTGTCCCTTAGTCCTAAAAAATGTGAGTTCCTAATGACTGAAGGGACTGTGCTAGGCCATACCATTTCTTGCCAAGGGTTGCAGGTGGATCCTAACAAAATTGCTCCCATCAAGAGGGTTCCACCTCCTCAAAAGGTAAGGGATGTCCGGAGTTTCTTGGGATTAGCAGGATACTACCGGAGATTCATTAAAGATTTCAGCAAGCTAGCCACGCCATTTTTTGGCCTGTTGGCAAAAGATGTGGAGTTTAATTGGACTGACGATTGTCAGAGGGCTTTAAATGAATTGAAGGACAAGTTGGTGTCAGCCCCAATCCTGAGAGGTCCAAACTGGGCCCTACCTTTCCACATCCACACTGATGCCTCGAACAAAGCCATAGGTACAGCTTTAGGACAAGTTGAGCAAAAACTTCCATATGCCATTTACTTTGTTAGCAAAAACTTGTCCAAAGTTGAGCTGAATTACACTGTGACCGAGAAAGAATTCTTGGCTGTGGTCCATGCACTAAACAAGTTCCGGCATTATATTACTGGTTACCAGACCTTTGTACATACTGACCATGCTGCTATTAGATATTTAATGAATAAACCAGATGTGAATGCTCGTATTATTAGATGGTTACTTTTATTGCAGCAATTTGATTTGACCATTGTTGACAAATCAGGTAGAGAAAATGTTGTTGCTGACTTTTTATCTAGATTGGATTTGTCTGCAGATGAGGATGGAACAGTGGATGACCAGATGCCCGATGAACATCTGTTTGCTATTTCAGTACTCTCTCCATGGTTTGCTGATATAGCAAACTATCTCGTTTCAGCACAGTTCCCTCCACACCTATCTTCCAGAGAGAAGAGCAGAATCATCAGAAAAAGTGCCTCATTTACTTGGATCGGGGGCAATCTGTTCAAGCTTGGCCCCGATAAAATCTTAAGGCATTGTGTAAGGGAGGAGGAAGTCTTTGATATCCTCCTCACTTGTCATGATGGGCATTGTGGAGGACATTTTGCAGCAAAGAGAACTGCCTTCAAAATCCTGCAGGCAGGCTACTATTGGCCCACACTTCATCAAGATGTCAGAAGATATGTCAGTCAGTGTGACCAATGCCCAAGAATGGGGAAACCGACACAAAGGGATGAGATGCCTCTCCAACCTCAAGTGACTCTTGAGCCATTAGTGGGGCATGGACTTTGTGGGCCCAATCAACCCCTCTTCGAGGCAAAGGACTTACATCATTGTGTGTACTAACTATTTGAAAAAGTGGGTAGAGACCAAAGCAATCAAAGCAACAATAGAAGAAAAGGTCGCCGAGTTCCTAAGAGAAAACATCTTCTATAAGTTTGGCTATCCAAGAGAGCTGGTCACCGATCAAGGGAGCCAGTTCACCTCCAACCTGGTTGAAGATCTACTAGCCCATCACAAGATCAAGCATAGGACTTCCACCCCTTATCACCCTCAAGCAAATGGGAAGGTGGAAGTCACCAATAGAGCATTAGAAGGGATCTTGACTAAGGTGGTGAGTAGCAGCAGAAAGGACTGGGCAGATCGCCTGGTTGAAGCCACATGGGCTTACAACACCACTTGGAAGACCACCACCGGCTTCACACCGTATGAGCTGGTCTATGGGAAGAGAGCTTTGCTGTCCATTGAGTTTGAATACAACACTTTAAGGATGGCAGCTCAGCTGGACCTAGATCTCAGCCATGCACAACAAGAAAGGCTACTGCAGCTGAATGGCCTGGATGAGCACCGAATACAGGCCCTCCTTCACTCAGAAGTGGTTCAACTTCAGAGAAAGGTGTGGCATGACCAACATCTCCATGACAAGCAATTTCAGCTTGGAGATTGGGCTTTGTTGTATGACTCCAGATACAAAGATTTCAAGGGGAAGCTGAGAACCAGATGGCTAGGACCATATGCAGTGGAAAAATACCATGACAATGGATCTGTCCTCATCCGAACCATTGATGAGGAAGCCATTCCCATGCTTGTCAATGGGCATCGATTGAAGATCTACAGGAGACCTCTCTCAAGACAAGAGTTCATCAAAACTATGGAGAAATCTGTATTGGTCCTAGAGAGGGGTTCTGCCTCTGCTTCTGGCATACCCTGAGGTATATATATATAAAATAATAATAATAATAATAATAATAAAGATCCTTGGGTGAAAACCTCATTGAGGCGCCCCTATTGTCTTTCAAAAAAAAAAAAAAGAGAAAAAAGGTTTGAAAAAGATCCTTGAGTGAAAACCTCTCTGAGGCGCTTAGGGCAGATGGCACGGGTGAAAACCTCTTTGAGGCGCCCTTGTTATCTTTCAAAAAAAAAGAGAAAAAAAGAAAGAAAAAACAATAAGCAAAATATGGTAAAATTGCATGCAGGTTGCAGATGTTCTATGGAGGAGAGGAAGCCCTTCAACTCAAAGCCAAGGGTCCTTATCATGCTGTCAAGAGACCTCACCAGCACCTCCTCCAAGGGTACCCATGTTTTTTTCAAGGTATGTGCAATTTTATCATGGTTTGAGTCCTCTATAGGAAGATGCAGTCTTTCTACAGGAAGATGCAGTCTTTCTACAGGAAGACACAGATTTTCTACAGGAAAGTGCAGACTTTCTACAGGAAGGCCGAACTTTCTACAGGAAGCTCTGTGTTCTACAGGAAACTTCCTGTAGAAGTTTGGGACGGCCCAGAATTCATCTTAAAAGGAGATTTAGCGACTATGGATTGGTTTGGATGCATGCAAGCCTCTGTTGGCACCCTTGCACATTGCTGTCACCTTGCTCCACCATCCTTGTCGACATGCAACCAAGTTCCCTGCACCAACAAAGCAGATCGATGAGTTCTCGCGGGAAAAGCCATTTTCAAAGATAAACAAATGCTGAGATCTCATACCACAGGCATCAGAAGCTCCGGGAACGTGATTGAAAGGCCAGATCCTCCGTCGTGCAGCATGCACCCAAGGAGGAAGAACTGTTACGAGACACCTCGCGGGAATCCTGTAACAGTTCAACCTGCTAGAGTCGATACCATTCATAGCACCGCCATCTGCAATGAAGCGTGGGCGCATGCAACCCAAGCATCCACTCCATCGTCGGCAGCCTGTAACCACGAGCCTCTGGGTCCATGTAAGTCGCATGCAACAGGTAGATTCACTCACCATCGTCCAAAGACTTGAAAAGTCGTGTGCAGCCACACAGGTAAGTGTCTCGACCCTTCCTTCCATCAACTCGCATGAATTTTACTTTGAATTGTTTGCATGGCGTAAAAGTGAATGGTTGAGCGGCCGTATGGCCAGTCGACTGGCCACGTCGGATAGTTATGGTGTAATTGGATGTTTGGGTGGCGACCACGACAAAGAGAATGAGTGGCACGCACGTGAAAACACTCTCGTCGGAAACAATGAGTTTAGCAGAAAAAGGCAGCGGCAGATCTGTGGGAATGGATGCGGCAGCAAGTTAATACGCAGGTGAATGATGGATGACGTCGCCCAACGGTCCGGCGGGGACAGCTCACCCCCCGCGCCACGGATTGCGCCGATTCAAAATCAAATCGGCTAGATCATGTGCATGCATTTATCAACCACCACTTCAAACTCGGGTGGCTATTTTGATCTCCTCTACACTTTGATACGCCGAGCTGTTGGCTACCAGAATGCCGGTGAAGCACACCTCGAGCGCGGGCCAACTACAGTCCTCCCCGAAAATTGCGCACTGCTCCTACAGGAACACAGTTTCTACAGGAACGCAGTTCTACAGGAACGCAGTCTCTACAGGAACGCAGTCTTCTACAGGGAAGCGGGTGCCTCACGAAAAAAGGTGGCCAATTAAAGAGGTAACCCTGAACTCTTCATGCAACTGGTTAGTAAGAGTGGCAAGACCATCGTCCACAGTCTGGTCATAAAGATATCGGTGAAATTGTTGTTTGTTGTGCCTATGTTGTCGTTCTACAGGATGCCAGTATAAGTAGACTGTGTTGAATTTTGTGGATTATGTGCATGCTCTGTCTTAATAGACCAAATCTCTTTCGCATTTGCCACCTTTAGTTAAAACAATCGCGTTCATCATGCCGGGTGGGTTTATAAGACGGGAACCCACTGATTCAACCAAATTAAGGGAAAACCCGGCAGTGGTAGAGCTCTTCACCAGATCACAATGGATGTCTTTTTGTGATAAGCTGCAGGGTTACGATGATGAAGTGGTCGAAGAATTCTTGTAGGCTCTGAAGCCTAAATCCCAGACACTGGCCACAGTGAACTTCAGAGGTCTAAGCCTCAAGCTCACCCCGCAACATATCAACCGGATCACAGAACTTCCTATGGGTTTGCCGTGGGATAAGGAGGAAAGAAAGCTGAGCCAGCAGGCAAAGAAAGAATTCTTTCCACCTGAGGAAGAATTCTCGGAGGACAAAAATGGGGTGTGAAGAACGAGCCTGTTGCTACCATGGAATGAAGTCAGTTTGCAAATCATGAAATATATCACTTGTGAAGGTCGTTTCAGCATCGTGTATGCATATCACTTTCGGCTTCTCACTAAATTGAGGCACCGAATTGATCTTCCTGTAGAACAAAAACTGAGCATCCCTTATTACCTACTGCAGTCTCTAATGGAGTGTGCCACAAAGCTGAAAGAGGGCATACCAGATCAGATAGCCCACCATGGGTTGATCAAGCTTCTTGTGGAGGATGCGCTGCATTCATATAAGGTTCCCCTCTCATGGGAATCCTTCCGCAATTTGACAAAAGATGGGGACATCAAAATGTTGATCGAAGAAACGGGTTCCTCCAGGGGTGAGGAACAAGAAGCAGCGGCCAAGGGACAGAGAGAAGAAGGCCAGAAGACCCCGACAACAGTACAGAAGAAAGAACAAAGGAAGAAGCATGAGGAAAAGGAGGACAAAGAAAAAGGTGGCACACCTATCTTGTCAGCAAGGGAAAAGAGGATGAAGAGCAGAATGGACAAAGCTGAGGTGGTCCACGTCAGCCCAAGTACCTCAACAGCACCTGCAACCAAAGCAAAAAGCAAAACTCAGGCAGGCAAGCAAGCAGAGGTGGAGACACCTGTGTCTAGAGGAAAGCGAAAACAGGCTTCTACAGGAAGCCCAAAAACAAAAACAAAGGCTTCTACAGGAAGCCCAAAAATCATTGAGAAACAGGCTTCTACAGGAAGCCTGAAAACAGAGACAAAGGCTTCTACAGGAAGCCCGAAATTGCAGAAACAGGCTTCTACAGGAAGCCCGAAGACAGAGATAAGGGCTTCTACAGGAAGCCCGAAATTTGAAAAAGGGGCTTCTACAGGAAGCCCGAAAGTCATTGAGAAACAGGATCCTACAGAAAGCCTGAAGACAGAGAAAGGGTCTTCTACAGGAAGCCCGAAGATTACCAAAGCAGGGGCTTCTACAGGAAGCCCGGGAGTGGCTAAAGCCAGGTCTTCTACAGGAAGCCCAAAATTGGGAAAGAAAGAATCTTCTACAGGAGGCCCGGAAGTGGGCAAAGCAGGGTCTTCTACAAGAAGCCCAAAATCTGAGACGGAGGGGCCCTCTACAAGGAGCTCTGAGAGAGCAAAACGCAAGAAAGAGAAGGCTGGTATTCTCGAAAAGGAGGCAGCAGCGGCGCTGTCCGCCCTCAGTACACCTCCAAAGCCGAAGGAGAAGAGAGAGAGGGAGACCCCTCTACCATCTGAAGCCAGGAGAAGCAAGAGGATAACCACGGGCAAGCCACAGCCTCCACCCGGCAGCCAAACCATTTTAGGGGATGTCCCTACTTCACCCAGTGCAAGAACCCCCTCCAAAACATCAGCCACCCCCGAGAAGGGGAGCCCAAAAATAACTTCCTGGACACGAAAAATAGGCCAATCGCCTTCTGAAGCCCGGCTCAAGGAAATAGAAAAGGGGGAAGAAGCACCACCTTCGTCACCACCAGGGGCAGCAAAGGCAGGGCTGCCAAAAACAGGAAAGGAAAAGCATGCTCCGGGCTCTAGTTCTCGGCCAAAGACGAGGAGCCAGAGCAAAGTTTCTCAAGGATGAGCAAATAGTTTAGCTGGGGGGTGATGATGAGCCCCAATTTTTGGTACAATTTGGGCTCATTTGGCCTACTTGCTCTGCTCAAACCATTCATTTTTTATTGCTTATGCATCCATTTCTTGGTTTATTCGTGTTGTTTGTAGGAAGAAGGGTAGGCATTCTATCTACGTGACTAATACATGATGATTTCAGGTTTTTGGCATTAAAAGGGAGCAAAGACCACGAGAACGAGACAAGGAGACAGTAAGGTGGCACTACTAGTTTCTAGGAGAGGATTTCCACGGTCTTGGGGACCTTCCTCGTGATTCCCACCATAGCTCCGAGCTCCAACCAATCTCCCCACCGAGCTTAGAGGCAGCCAACTGTTCTACAGGAACAACAGTTACAACTGTTCTACAGGATCCGCAGTTTAACCTTCAGTTGGACAGCCGAGCTCCACAAATCAAGGAAACCTGTTGGACTATCATTTTGCATAAATACTGAGGCCGTAGCCTTTGATAGAAGCTTTTTTGAACTTTTGTATTGCTCTTGTAATTTGGAAGTACGAGCTACAGCTCGGTGTTGGTTCTTTTTGTAAGCCAGTTTTGGCATGACATCAGATTTTTGGTTATGAATAAAGGCAGGCAGATTTTGATCTCATTCTGAGTTTCTAAGGGAGCTATATCTCTCAGATTAGGGCCCAACCTGAGAGCAATAGATCTCCTCAGTGTTGTAATGTTATTTGCATTTCGTTCCAGCACTTCGTTTCTTTATTTTTGACATGCAATTCAATTTTACAGTCTGCTAATTTAGTCTTTTTTATGAGCTTGAATAGGATTAGTTTATGGTGAATTTGCTTCCAGTTGCTTAGGTTAGAAGAGGATCGTTATAATTTATTGGAGCTCCAGAAAAAGGTTGTTAGAGCTCACTGCCATCTCTGCTTAGGGATTGGGGTGCAGTCCATAACCAACCACCAAAAAGAAACGCAGTTCTTCTCACGTTCATGCAAGCTGCAACATAGTCATTTTCGTTGAAGATCCATCCATGCACTTTTGATATTGAACCATACTTCTACATTCCACTTCCATGCACGAGTTTCTTTTCTTGGTTTTCCATTGTTGTTCATAGGTTTAATGGCACAGGTATCATAGGTTAATGAATTCTCGTTGTTGGTGCAAGACATAAGTCATTTGTTTCATTTACGCTGCTCCATATCATTCCACTTCCTTCTTCTTCTTCTTGATCTCTCCTCAAGCCACCTACTCGGCCTCTGTCCAGCTCATTTACCCTCCAACTCATCCATTGCCACGTAGCTTCATTTACTTAACCTTTCGTTGATCCCATCCTTCCAGCCATCAAACCACTGCATGCACTCTTCCTCCATCTGACTTCTCTGCTCCTGAGCCATCACCAGTTCCATCTCCATCTCACCTGTCCTCCCACACCACTCCAACACTTCACCATCTCCCAAAACTTCCACGGTCAAACATCCTGTAGAATTGCACAGACTTCCTGTAGAACCCCTGAGTTTCCTGTAGGATCCCCTGCAGACTTCCTGTAGAAGCCTGCAAACTCGGTTGCTGAGCATCCGAACGTGGTAGACTTCTGTGGACTGATGCTAGAGACCCTTTGGGGCCTCCCCTAGCCATCCTGACCTTGCCCATGCTTTCCTTCCATTCCAACCGCTCCTGCACAACCAAACCCTAATCAAAAGCATCATCACAATAAATCCAACCACTTAATGAAAAAATACAAAAACATGTCTTTTCAGATGCAAGTAGCTTAGATGCATGTATTTCAGCTCACTACAAGTAATGGCATGATTGGTAGTAGTTTCATTCATAGTTTTGCATTGTAAGGGCCTAGCTAGTCAAATTAGGGTTTACTAGGGTTTTCATGCTTTGTTGGCTTTCAGTTTCTTTTTGCAAATAGACTAGTCTCCTTTGAGTTAGCTTTCATCCATCATTCATAAAGCTTCTTCTGTGAGCATATAGAAGTTGGCTTGAGCCCTAGCGGACTTGTGCCAGCTGACCAAGTGACAGCTGCGACAAGAGCTAGTACTTGTGCATACAGCACCGTCGCTTCCAAGTTTGTACGAACTACCGGGTTGATAAAATTAGAGATAGGAAGCTCTAGGAGTTGTAGCATTATTGCTACAATACTGGAGCCCACCACACCTGTTGGTTTATCAATACCCAGATACAGGTAGTGCAGTAAAATAGCCAGCCCCGAGAACATTTGAGCCACTAATCACATCTACGATACCACACAAGAACAGTTTGAAGGACATCTATGACAACAAAGGGTTAGAGGGACTAGTCATTGTGGACAAAAATGCTAAAATAGATGCTACTATCACCACCTTTGAGTTCCTAATCGGGGATATCAGAGGTGAAGCTCCTATGAAAAATATTCCTCTATCATCCTTACCATCCTTCTAGGGGATGACTGTGGAAGATCCAGACACCTTTTTATTTGAGTTCGATGTCTTATGCAGAAGTTATGATTATACCTCAGATGCACATAAATTAAAATTATTCCCTGCTACTTTTAAAGGGGCAGCCTTGAGATGGTTCATGGGATTGGGTTTTTCTTCTATTCGAACATGAAATGACATGAAGGAGATGTTCTTATCAAAGTACCAAGACTATTGCACAACCCAGGACTTAAGGAAGGAGATCTTTAGAATGACACAGAAGGAGGATGAATGCCTATAAGATTATGTGGAGAGGTTCCACTATAATCTGCAGTGGTCTAAACATAGCGATTTAGACCAAGAGACCTTGAAGACTATATTTATTAGAAGAATGAGGGATGATTGCCTTGATACCCTGAACCTATTAGGGAAGGGGGATATATCGCAAGAACCATTCACTGAAATTGGAAAGCTCTACCTAAGATGCTCTAGAGGATCGTCTAAGGGGAGGAGCGTAGTTCGAGATGCCTTCACCCAGATACAAAAATCTACAAGAGGGGGAGTAACCAAAGAAGAAATCGTGAATTTGTTTGAAAATTTCAAGACCGATATCCTCAATACTCTCTCTGTCTAGATAACGATAACGTAGTTCAAGAAGACACAAGCAGAAGCTAACACACCTCTGGCTGTGTTCTGTCCGAATCGCTGAAAGAAACATCCTCTAAGGGAATAAGAATTTAACAACATCATCTTGTGCAATATTTTCAAGCTATAACATTCGACATGGAAATGTTCGGAGCTTCCTAGATTAAAGGCAGTACTTAGATAGTAAAACGAAGAAGTGCAGTCCTCTTATTTCATCGCACCAAGGAGTCCATAGAGACCACGACCTCGAGGTATGTCTCAAGACTATACTTCTTTCAATTCGTGGAACAATGCATATAATAGTCAGCAATATCCATGGAAATATCCTACTCCTCCTGTAGCATAGTTTCCTTCACCCTGGAACTAGTGGTCTCCATCTCCTTCTATCCAATATCCTCAATCTAAACCATATCCTTGGAACCAGAATTGGAGAGGAAATTCCCAGAATTCAGCTCTGCCTAGACTACCCATGCAACAACAACTGCAATTACTTCCTTTCCAAACTCCTGCTCCTCCATCACCTGTGCGACCCCAACTTCCTGTGAAACCTAACCCAAACCAAAAAATAAAGTAGCTCAGGTCATAGAGGCTCCAACTACCTTCCAGACCTACCTTATTACCCTCGTGAGACTTAATGAAATATAATTTTGATTGGGAAAGGTAATTAAACCAAGTCACTCCCCTATCATTACAAAGGACGAATGTGAACCATCCACTAGAGATGCCCGAGGCTTTGAGGTGGCTACTGCACCTACAACAACCGATATAGAGGAAGTTGTTACATCTATAACAGCTGACCCGCAAAGAACTATTACTGTTGTAACAACCAACTCAGGGAAAGCTGATACACCTGTAACAACTGATTCGACTATCGCAACGCAAGACCCGCCATATCCTTAGAGATTGGCCGAACCTAGGATGACCTCACAACCCGAATTTGATTTTCTTAAGGACTTGAAATGCTACAAGCCCTTAAAGAAGTACGTATTTATGCTAAAATAGTGAGAGATTTGTGCATCAAGATACCGGGGAGAAAGCCTAAAGACCCTGCCACCATACATGTGATGGGGAAATTATTTGAATTAATGTCTTCTCAGCCTCTCCTAACTAAGTATATTGATCAAGGAAATCCTATGGTCATTGTCTACATTAACGATCAACCCATAGCCAACACATTGATCGATCTCGGGGCTTCCATTAATGTAATGACAAAGGACCTCTTTGTCACTCTTAGGTTACAGGGACTTAGACATACTCCTACTATACTTGAATTATCAAACAGGTCATGTGTTAAACCTGAGGGGATGTTGGAGGATATAGTGATTACAATAGCTTCCTCAAGGTATCCGGGTAATTTTTTTATTTTGTAGCCGAAATCTAATTTTGGGGGACATCCTTTTCTCCTAGGGAGACCTTGGCTGGCCACTGTGGATGCATTTATAGGTTGAAAATTGAGGTCTATGGTGATCATGGACGACCAGGCAACAAAGAACCTGAGCCTTTACCCCCCAAAACCAAATATGGATATATATAACCCTTGATGGGATGAGTTTGGGCCTAAGTAAGATATTTCATTGCCACTCCTCACTCTTGGGAAAGCCTAATATTTCAAGAATGAGACAGAAGATTATGTCATTAATGGTTTTATTAGTAATTCACTTTCTGTTGCTTCTAGTAAGAATGTGAATGAGGAAGAAGAGGTGGAAGATATAGATTTTGAACAAATGAGAACCACTATGAATATTAACAGCAGTCCAATTGAGATAGAATCTGGAAATGTTTTGAATATTAACCCCAACCTGACTACTGAGAAAAACCAACTGCTATTACAACTGTTACAGAAATACAAAAAGGTATTTGCATGGGACTATACGGATATGAAAGGGATCCACCATAACTTATGCACTCACCGTATTTATTTGAAGGATGGCTACAAACCAGCTAGACAGCCACAGTGAGCATGAACCCTGCACTGAAGGAGGTGGTGAAGGAAGAATTACAAAAAATATTGAGTGCTAATTTTATTTACCAAATATCTGGCAATCATTGGGTATCGTTGCTTGTCATCATTCCTAAAAAGAATTGCAAGTGGAGAGTCTGTGTAGATTACCGAGAACTCAATAAACAAACTCAAAAGGACCATTTTCCCTAACCATTAATAGATCAGGTCCTTGATACCCTCTCCGAAAAGAAGTTCTTTTCATTTTTGGGCGGATTTAGTGGCTATAATCAAATATAGATTGCCCCGGAAGATCAGGATAAAACTACCTTTACTTGTCCTTGGGGAACCTATGCATACAGAGCACTTCCTTTAGGACTCTGTAATGTGCTAACAACCTTTCAAAGGGAAATACTTGAGATTTTTTCTGACTTGTTGAATGAATACTTTGAAATCTTCATGGACAATTTTACACCATATGAAGATGATTTTGGAACAACATTAGTCAATTTGGAAAGACTGTTGGAATAGTGTGTACAGACTAATGTTCCCTTGAGCACTGAAAAATGTCACATGATGATGACTGAAGGGATCGTGCTTGGACACTGCATTTCTATTGAAGGAATCAAGGTAGACCCTGCAAAAATAGGTGTAATCTTGAAAATTCCAACCCTAAAAACACAAAAAGAGGTACGTGTTTTTTTGGGGCATGCAAGGTATTACAAGAGATTTATAGAAAAAATTTCAAAAATTGCACAGCCATTATTTTCCTTGATCATGAAGGATGTTGATTTTTTGTGGACAGGGAAGTGTGAGCAGGCCTTTTTAAAGCTAAAATGTTGTGTATCAGTAGCTCCAGTCTTGCTAGGAGCTAATTGGGAACTTCCATTTCATATAGCTACAGATGCATCTGATATTGCTGTAGATGTTGTTTTGGGCCAATTGGAGGATAAGAAACCTTATGATATTTACTACATAAGCAAAAATCTAACCTCGGCAAACCTCAACTACACAGTGACCAAGAAGGATTTCTTAGCAATCATGCATGCCATCAATAAATTCTGACATTATATCACTGGGTCTCAAGTATTTATGCACACTGGCCATTCTACCATTATTTTTTTAATGAATATGCTAATTACCAATGGTAGGATTACACGCTGGTTATTGCTGTTACAAGAATTTTATATCAGTATTGTTAATAAACCTGGAAAAGACAATGTAGTAACTGACTTTCTTTCTAGGTTAACTATTGATGACAATTGCATTCCCATTGAGGATGCTTTCCCAAATGAATATATTTTTGCTATTTCCACTTACTCAACTTGGTATGCAGATATAACCAACTATCTTGCTGCAGGGAAGTTTCCATAGTGCTTTTCCTCCAAGGATAAAAGAAAGATCATACAGCAAAGTGCTACATATACCTAGATAAATGGGAACCTCTATCACACTTGACCAGATTTCTAGATTAGATGTTGTGTTAGATAATATGAGGTATTTGACATCCTTAAAGCCTGTCGCGAAGAACCTTGTGGAGGACACTTCGAAGACAAACAGACAGGATACAAAGTACTTTCAATAGGGAATTATTAGCAAACAATATTTCAGGATGCCAATAAGTTTATGAAGGGATGTGATAGTTTTTAAAGGATGGGCCAACCCCTGCAATCAGATGAGATTCTATTATAGCCCCAAATCATATTAGAACCTTTTGAGAAGTGGGCTCTGGATTTGTGGGACCAATTAATCACCCATCCAGATAGAAACCTTACATCTTGGTCTACACTAACTATGTAACAAAATGGGTTGAGGCAAAGGCACTAACCAGAGCCATGAAGGAGGTTGTCTTAGACTTTTTGTTAGAATATATCTTTGTTTGGTTTGGCATACCCAAGGAGATAGTCATAGACAGAGGGCCCCAGTTCACATTTCATAAGATCCAGGAGTTGGTTGAAAAATATAAAATACATCATAAAATCACAACACTTTATCATCCACAATTAAATGACAAAGTGGAAATCACTAACAAAGTCATTGAAGGGATCCTTACTAAGACTGTGGCCAGTCACCGAAGAAATTAGGTTGATAAACTTCCAGAGGTGTTGTGGGCATACAAAACTACATGGAGGAATACCACTGGATTCTCACCATATGAACCTGTGTATGGTAAAAACCCTTTATTCCCCATTGAATTTGAAATTAAGACACTAAGAACAACATTGCAGGTCAATTTGGATTTGACTACAACCGAAAAGTAGAGATTGAACCAGCTCAACGCAATGGAGGAGAAATGGTTAGCTCCTATCCAACAAATAGAGATTATCCAACAGTAGAGAGCTAAGTGGCATGAAGGATGCATCAAGAAGAAGAAGTTCCAGAAAGGATATTAGGCTCTCTTATATGACTCAAGATTTAAAGACTTCAAGGGTAAGCTCTACACTAGATGGCTAGGTCCCTATGAGGTAGATGCAGTCTTTGATAATGGGACTATAAATTTGGTGACCGTTGATAGTGCGAGGACACCATTGCTTGCAAATGGGCACCATCTTCGGTTATATCACAAATTTGCTTCAAGGGATTCATTTGTCAACATTGTCACAAATTCGGATCTATAGATTACAGGAACAGGGGAAAGCCCCCCTGTGCTGCAAAATTTTAATTTTTCCAATAAGTGTAACAACTAAAAACAACTACAATTGGCAGCTGTTACACACTTTGTAACAACATCTGTTATTTCAAAGCATACCTTATGATAAGTGCTACTACATGATCATTTTCTTTATTTTCTAGTAGAAATCAAAATAATATATATATATATATATATATATATATATATATATATATATATATATATATATATATATATATATATATATATATATATATATATATATATATATAGATAGATAGATAGATAGATAGATAGATTAGCCGTCTTGGCTATTACACATGTAACAGCTGACGACTGTTAAAAAAATAATAAATGAGATATTTTATTTGGAATAAATATCAGGCATCACCGGGGTCCTCGTCATCAAAATTAAATTTGTGCGTCTTGCTACTGGAGTTTGGTTCACGCGTCGCATCACCCATGACTTCTCCCCACGTCACCTAGGTACATCATCAAAAGGTAATATTAAATTCGCTTTATTTGGTAATTATGGCAACTTAACATGATTTTTTTTATGGTCGAGGGTGGCTGTCACATTTAAGCCAGGGGGAACAAATCATATTGCGACATGACCATCACATGATTTGTGATTATTCAAAAAAAATCCTGCAATTAAGGCATGATGCAATGTCGATTATGCCAAATAGGGGAAGTGTACTTTCGACGAGACCACCCATGACTCACCATTAATAAGGAAAATTGATCGTGCAATACGAATCATAAGTGAAAAATCCCAATTTGAAATCCTCACTTGCGTCATCCTACAACCCTACCATTTACCCCTACTGGAAGCACTGAATCCTCATTCACAGTGCTTGAAGAATTGGAAGATAACAATGTAGGCTAAAATAGCTAAGTTATGTGTCGACGACCCTGGAGCATCTAGACGAAGGGAGAAGGAGGTAAAAAAGCACTGAATTTGCATAAGAAATGGGTGGAGTAGCAATACAACATGAGCCAAGGTCCATAGAAGCCTTAGAGGATTGCCCTGAAGCCTGCCAGATTTTCATGGATGCAGGCTGGTTTGAATTATTTAGAAGGTTGGAGGGATCAGATGGAAATGTTGCCATGGAATTTGCAAAGAATTTGGAGAGAAACCAGACAAAAGTTATAGGGTTGAAGCTGGAGGTTACAGAAGAGGTGATTGCTAGAGTGACAAGATTACCAGTGGAAAGAAAGAGGTGGTTGAACAGGAAGGTCAATGACCCCTCCCTGAAAGGGGATTTCCTCCAAGAAGAAGAGTTGCTAGTAAAGAAAGGAAGGGGAATTGATAGATTGTCACTCCACTAGCCATGGGCTGATGTTGGCCTCTACCTCATCAAGTACATTAGTTGTGAGGGAAGGGCAACAATTGTGTTTAATTATCACTTTCCATTGTTGAACCACCTCTGTCATCATAAGTTGATCAATCTTCCTTACTTCTTACTAGTAAACATTAGGCACATGGTCCCAACTGTGAAAACAGTTGTGCATCCGGAAACATGTGTCACCAACCATGGTCTTATCAAACTCATTGTGATAGATGCCTTGAGCCATGAGGGCAAGAATTGGGAAGAATCTATGAGGAAGAAGCTCAAGACCACCTACAGGAGGAAAACTAAGACATGTGAGGAAGCTCCAGCGGTGACAAAGGAGAAATCCCAACCCTTGACAGTAAGGGTTGTTAAAAGTCCAGTTGACAAACCAATTGGTGATATGCGACTGAAGCAGAGGATAGGGGTTAGTGGGCACCCAGAGTGCCCATCCATTTCAAGGAATAACAAAGAAGTAGCAGAGCAAAAGGACGAGGAGCAAGCTCAGCCAAAGAAACCTTCTTCACCTGGTAAGAATGAAACCCAATCATTACTGTCAAGAATTGAAATTTTATAAAAAGAAAATAGAGAACTAAGGGAACAACTAGTAGAGGGAAAGGCAAAGTCAAGAGCCACAAAGCTAGATACTTTGGCTGAGGTAGTGGACAGGGCCAGAAAGGGAGGTGTTTTGGGCACTGTGTACGTAGCCTATGCTGAGAAGCTAGTGGCAGAAAGATTTAAGGTCTGTGTAGTAGAAACCACCTTGAGGGAGACCCAAAATGAAATATCGGAAGCTTATAAACAAGAAACCGTTGAGGACATTGCTGTTACACAAGAACCAGCAATCGAGATGGCATAATCCACAAAATATAATCTGGTAATGGATACATAGGAGCCCTTGGCTCACACTATTGTTTCACCAGAACCAGCAGTGAAGGAGGAAGTCATCCAAGGGAAGGAAGGAGAAGCTAACATCCATGAGCTGGTAGTCAGCATAGTTGTTACACAAGAACCAACAGTGGAGATAGAAGCCTACCCGGGGAAAAATGATATACAAGAGTCTGTGGATAACACTGTTGTTACACAAGAACCAATAGCGGAAACGGAAGCTGATCAAGAACATAAGGAAACTATGAAAAAATCCACTAACGAAGTTGCTGTTACATAAGAACCAGCAGCTGAGGTGGAACAATTTCACCCTCAAGAGGCTGTTACACCTTAAATTTATAGTGCATGTGGGAGAACACCGGATCCTAATGAAGTATGGTGTTCTGAGAAGATGTTATTGTTACCAGAGCTGCAAAAATGGAAGCAACAATCACTCTCTCTACAAGAGGGGGTAATCTCACTCCAAGCTCATAGGAAGATGATGGATTCCCTTAGAGAGAAATGGATAAAAGAAGAATGGGAAAGAGAATGGGAAGAACAGAGGCACAAGGAAACTATAAGGAAGAAGGATGAACAACTGTATGAGCTGAATCGACTGGTCTCGGACCTGATGAATGATAAGATTAAGCTCCATGACCTTGCCCTAAACCTGCTAGCATGTAGGTGGCCATCCCGTCATACTCAGTGTTCCTCTAGAAACGTTATTATTTATTTCAATTAAAAGGTTTTTTTGAGAATAGGTCGTACTTGGGTTCTTCAACCCATACCATTCTGGAGATTTTTTGCTCCTACGAATTTGATGACCAAAGCTTGTTGTGCGAGATGTTTTTACATAATGTCATGTATGAATATGTCAACATGAAGATGGTAGCGAGTGTCTTCTCCTACATGGGATATTTTCAATTGCAGGCCTTCCTTTCATTTATGAGGAATCGGATTGAGTGGCATCTTGCCATTAAATCAGCAGAAATCAATGAGGAGAGAACAACATTGTGGGTCAAAGCCGAACCAGGGATGGTTTACGAACTCAGGAATGGGTTTAAGCTATTCCTGAGCACTCCAGAAATCAGAGAATGCTCAGCCATCTATAGAAAAAGGATCATGAGAATTTTCCTCAACCTGTATGCAAATATGAAAAGACGAGCGCTAGTGGGATGTCTCAAGTGCACTGAGGCATGTGGCACTGATATACAAGAAGGGGATCCTTTTGAGTACAGGAACCTTTGGGCTATTATTACATGGGTTCTTGAGCATGCTCGGATTGTGCAGACATTGGGGGTGTTCTGGATTGGCCTCAGATTCAAATTTCCTTTGATTTGGTTACCAGTAGAGGAGTATCAGCCCGAATACCACCTATGTGACTATGAAGAGGAATCTTGGCCATGATAGTTGATGGCCATTCCAGGTTTTAGAGCTCCAGGCGAAGACATTGTTGGTGCCTACAATTTCATAGATTTGCATCGAGGGTATAGTAGGAGGAGCTGAGATTTTGCATGGGGACATGCAGTTTCTTCAGTCGAGGGGAAATGTTGGGTGTGGTTTTTTACCTATTTTCTACACATTCTTTCCCAAATTTTTACCCTTCTGTCCTCTAGGCCTATGAATTTACTTGACCAATTCCCTTGTTTTTACCCTTCTGTCCTCTAGGCCTATTACTTTACTGGACCAATTCCCCTGTTGAGAATCTTCAACAGGTAAGTTCTTCCACTTGATGAGATACTCTGAAATTGATCGATTTTGTAGCTTTTTAGTTCTTGTTTTTGTGACTGCTCTAGGTTCCAATATGATTTCTCATTCCTCTTCAATTTCTAGTAAAATTGTTTGAATTGGGATCTTTTGCAACTTTTGAATAAGTGGCCATACTTCTTCGTCCTTCTTCCATTCATACCTTGCTTCATTTATCCAATATGGTTGGATAATAGAAATAGCACAAAACAATGCTTCCACATCCTCATCCTTTCTTGAGAGTGCATCTACAACAAAATTTTGCTTCCATTTTTGATGATGTCAAAGTCATAACCCAACATATTTGTGACACAACTTTTCTATTCTTCTAAAGATAATAGTTGTTCTAAAAAGTATTTAAGACTATCATGATCCATTTTTACCTTGAAGTTTCTTCCCATTCGGTAAGGTCGCCATTTCTTAAGTGCATATAATATTGCCAACATTTCCTTATCATAAATAGCTCGCTTGAGATATAGCAGTAAAAATACCCAATCACCTACATCAAAACTTTTTTCACTATGATTTTGATCTACCTGTTGTTTCATTCGATTTTGCACCAAAGCAGTGTTATCCTTTAAAAGATGGAGAACCTGTTGTTGACGCTCAATCTGATCTTTCATTGCTTGAACCTTTTTCTTCTTGATATGTCCTTCTATCTTTAGAGTTTGAGGAGTGTTAATTTATTCCAATCCTTTACAAGATATGGTCGGATTCATTTCTTGATCCTCGATGTGATCTTTCACTTCTTGAACATTTTTCTTCTAATATGTCCTTCTATCTTGATAGTTTGAGGAGTGGTAATTCCGACCAATGAATTACAAGATATGGTTGGATTCATTTCTTCTTTCTCGATGTGATATTTCACTTCTTGCACCTTTTTCTTCTTGATATGTCCTTCTATCTTGAGAGTTTGAGGAGTGGTAATTCTTGCCAATGCTTTACAAGATATGGTCTGATTCATTTCTTCTTTCTTTGGGTTTGGGTCCTCGCGTATATCCTCTTTTTTTGATGTTTATTGATCCTTTTCTTCCTCCTCTTCATACTCTATGTAAAATAATTTCTTCTCAGAACACTTATGACCTTTAGTGCATTTGCTATCACAATTGTAACAAAGCCCTTTTTCTCTTTCTTCTTCCAATTGTTGTGGTGTAACCCTTGTAGGTTGTGGAAGGATAGGAGAAACAACACTTCCATCTTTATAGTTGTTAGGGGTATACTTCCTTGTTGCCATAATTTTACTTTCCACTATGTAACAAAGACCTTTTACTCTTTCCAATTGTTGTGGTGTTGCTCTAAAGAAGGTGTTGCTATTTGTATCCTCATAATGTGCTATCATTTCCTTCGTGAAAATTGACCACGTAACAAGTTGTTTATGAGAACAAAGCCCTTTATACCATAAAAATTGATCCGGTTCTAAATATGAAGATGCAATACATACATTTTGTAACAGTGGTACACCATGTAGATCAAAATATCGCTCCATCTGAAGTATCCAATTTACCTTGGATCCTTGCCATCAAACTTCCTCACGTCGCCTTTTCTTGATTTTAGGAGCTCGATATTCAAATGACTATAACTCTGTAATTTCGGTTCTTCCAGTTTTGAAATTGTGATATATAGTAGCCCTCTGTGTCCTCTTTCGAATGCCACCAGTCTGATCAAATTTAGATTCTCCAAGAAAGAGTTATGAACAATCTCCTAAGATGACCTGATTATATAAGTTTTCAGAAGATCGAACTTGTATGAAGTGCCACGTGTCACTGTGTTAACCTTAGGATTTGAAAAATATACATAGGAAACTATAGTCTGTTCTCTTTCTATAACTTCTTACAAAATTTCAATCTGATGCACAAAACAAAAGTTATGATGATTTTCCCCAGGTCACTTGTTTGGCATGTAATTTAGGAGTCTGTAAAAGACCAACTTCCTCATATCATATCTCCGCAAATATAGTGCGAAAAGCTCTGAAATTTAGACCTGAGTTTCAACACGATTTTGTCTCAAATGGTTTTTGTTTTTTCTTCTGAAATGTTGCAGAAAAAAAGTTATAGAAAAAATTCCACGATGACCAATTTGGAGCAGCGAAACCCTAGAATCCAAAGCTCTGATACCAAATGTTTTGAAACCAGCTCACACAAAGATAGAAAAGATAGATCATCACCTTAGAATTCAGCCTCTTTGAGGGGGAAACCTCCTTTACATTACATAAATGAACAATCCTTGGATGATACAAATGAAAATACCTCCTTTCTGTATATAGGAGTCTAAGGGTTCATAATATAATCAGAGCCGACATAACAATAATAATGTAAGGGCATAATAATAACAATAGTGGGCTTCTATGGGGCACAATAGTAGCAATATGGGCACTACATGGGTACATCAATATAATAAGGGGGTTGTACTAATAACAATAAGGGGTTACACTAGTAGTACAGAGGCCTAATAGCTAACGTTACTAGCAAATAGTTTGACCCTAATAAAATTGCACATAATGTCACTGCCCAACTGAAAATTAGATAGTTCAGTCATGAAGATGATGATTATGATGACCTATTTGAGTCTACTGAACTATTTTCACAAGTGCAACATTTGGCTACTTTGAAACTAGATCCACAAAGGCTAGCTCAATTCCACTAGCGTTGGAGGAAAAGACTACAAAATACCCTTTGGATCTATTAAAGATCCCTCAAACAATTGTTCAAGAGGAGAAGGGCTTAGACCAAGATTCAGAAAAGGGCTCGGAACAAGGTTCCAAGCATAATTTAGAGTAGAAATCGGAACAGACTTCCGAGCAGAATTTAGGACAAAAATCAACACAAGGCTCAAAACATAGTTTAGAGCATAATTTAGAACACGGCTCAGAGCACAACTTAGAACACAACTCAAAAAAGAGTTCAAAAAAGGATACTAAAAAGAAATCAGAAAAATATTCCAAGGAGATAGAAGTGGAAGAGGGTTAAATAAGAAGATAGGTCATCGTGACAGCTAGAATAAAATGACTATATTTGACTAGGAGGGTCAAATTATATATATATATATATATATATATATATATATATATATATATATATATATATATATATATATATATATATATATATATATATAATATTTGATTAATTAATTTAATAATTTATCTACACTGCTATATCTGAGTAGGGGAGGGATATATTTAAATTGTTTAAATAATTTTTTATTACTTTATAATATTGATTTATTCATTCATTCACTTATTTATTATTTTATTTATTTACTTATTATTATTATTATTATTATTATTAGTGGATCCCACTTGGAAAAAAACAAGGATTATAACAAATCATTAATTTGGTGATCAAGTAGGAATAAAATAATTTTGATAGAAAAAATAAATAATAAATAAATAAAAGATGAATAAATAAATAATAATACTAATAAAAATTAATAAATAAAATAAATGGAGAGGGTATTCCTCTAAATAAATAAATAATAATAATAATAATAAAATAAATAAATAAATGAATAACTATTGATAATGAATAAATAAATAATATTACTAATAAAAATTAATAAATGAAATAGATAGAGGGTAAATTATCCTCTCTACTTAATGAAAAATAAATAAAAGGAGGAATAAAAAGGGGGATTGGAACATAAAACAAATAAGAAACTGGATAAAAACTCAGACAAAGAGGGAGAAAAACTAAGAAGAGCTCTTTGTAGCTTTTTATCTAGTTTCTTATTTGTTTTATGTTCTAATCCCCTTTTTTATTCCTCCTTTCATTTATTTTTCATTAAGTACAGAGGATTACCATTTCTATTTATTTCATTTATTAATTTTTATTAGTAATATTATTTATTTATTCATTATAATAGCTATTTATTTATTTATTATTATTATTATAATTATTGTTTTTATTTTTTAAATTATATAGATAGAGAGGAATACCCTCTCTTTTTATTTTATTTTTTATTTTTTATTTTTTATTAGTATTATTTATTCATTTATTATTATTATTATTATTATTATTATTATTATTATTATTATATTCTAGAGGAATACCTCTCCAATTATTTTATTTATTAATTTTTATTAGTATCGTTATCTATTTATTCACCTTTTATTTATGTAAACTTTTTTTTTATTAGAATTATTTTATTCCTACTTGATCCCCAAATTAATAATTTGTTATAATCCTTGTTTTTTTCCAAGTGGGATCCACTAAATAATAATAATAATAATAATAATAAGTAAATAAATAAAAGAATAAATAAGTGAATGAATGAATAAATCAATTAATTAATTAAATAATATTATTAAGTAATCAAAAATTATTTGAACAATTTAAATATTTCCTTCCGTTAGTAAAATATAACAGTTTAGATAAATTATTAAATTAATTAATCAAATATATATATATATATATATATATAGAGAGAGAGAGAGAGAGAGAGAGAGAGAGAGAGAGAGAGAGACACACATACACAGATATATATATAATTTTCCCTCCCTTGTCAAATATAGTCATTTTCTTCTAGCCATTAGGATGGCCTATCATCTTATTTAACCCTCTTCCTAGATCTATCTCTTCATCTTGTCTTGATGATGAACCACACTGGCTAGTTCGAAATGCGTCGACCAAATATTTTCAATGTGATTTTTTCCAAAAAATTATTTATATTAACACGATATGGATCACAAAAACTTGAATTCGAATATCAATAAGGAAATTCTCTTTATCGGTTGGGAGATTCGATAGAAGCAGTCAGAAAGAGCATTTTCTAGAGTAATTGATGCTGCAAATAATATCATAGAGACCATCAATGATAATTTTCACAATGCTAACTTGTTACAGGAATGCCCACTTGGGAGTCTCCCCGATATCAGAGTCTTGGAAACACAATGGAAACAAACTTCAAAAGAAAGGGAAGAGGCAACTAAATAGTTGACCAAACTAGACTAGGAAGTATATTGGAAATATCTGGTGAAGCCACACAATCAATGGCTAATGCTACACTACCTCATTGACTCATCCACACATATGCTTCCTAATCTTTCAGATGCAGTGTATACAGGACAGTTGTGCATGAGGATGGCTTAGCCTCGTAAAGTCAAGTTGATGATGGATATTTATGAGCTCAGAAAACATATGAAAGAGTAGACACCATTACATTCTTGAGCTCGTCATTGCAACAATTTCTATTTATGTATTTATGTCACTTATTTTAAGGAGAGTTATTTGAACCTCCTCAGAACTTTCATGTAATATATATTTTTGTACTTTATTTTTATTATATAAACCCTTTCATGTCTATGAAGAAAGGGTCCCCAATTTTATTAAGAAATGTTTTAAAATCTTGCACTTTTGTACTTTTAAAGTTTGTCTTAGTAGATTGACTAGATTAGAGTCGTGAAGTTTTGTGAAGAAGGCTTGGAATCTTGTGCTTTTGTACTTTTGAAACAATCTTAATGAAAAAGACTGGACTGGAGTTATTTACTTCATGAGCATACTCATTTACATCAAATACTTCTATCATTGTATATTTATTTGTTTATGAATTGATAGCCATTTCTCTTTGTATTGTTTGTTATATGTATATCTTTTAGTGGAGTTTTGTATCCATTCACTTTTGAAAATGCTAGAACTATTATCTTTAACACATAGATGATAAATGTTTTAACATTATTTAAATGTGATATATGTCTCATCAATTATTTTTATTAATTATTTAATCAAAATAATTATTTTAAAATCTTTTCATTTATGTTAGTATTTGATCAATCTTCATTATCATACACTAAAGATAATCATTATAGATCGCATAAACATAAGTAAATCCCAGGTAATAAATAGATAGGATAAATATACATGTATTCCAGTTGAAAACCACCCCATCTATCACTTAGTTTTTGGTCGTCAATACCCTATCCATCCTATCAAATTTTTATTGGGAAATTGGTCCCATTATATCTAGTCAGAGTCTATTTCAAATGGATAAGGGACTGTATTCAAGTCCCTAATTAGGTGGTTTCCCTCATGTTGTTGTAGCAATTTCTGAGGCTTCAACATTTTGGAAATAGAAAGAGGGCCATCGACTATGAATGGAAAAGACAACTCAATATAAATTAACAAGGCATTCCAACAACCACTCCCCCTCAATATCACCTCCAACTTCTAGATCCTCAGCTAAAACTCCTATTTCTAGATCAAAAGTTGAGTAATCACCTCTGAAATGTCCTAGTACATTTCCTGAAGAACCCTCTTTATATTATAATCCTGAATCAACCGAGGTGCAGGATTTAATGAATAAATCCCCCTTTCAGCTAAAAATCTTGTGCCATCTAAAGCTTATGAAGGAAGTATAACTGCTATTTTTCAACCTACTCAGATTCTGACTCATTCTCAAAGTGAGAAGCTTGGGGTTCCTCCATTTGAGTTTCCTATTCCTTATTTCCGAAAGAAGACTAAGAAATTTGAGTCATAGACATCAACTAGTGAGTTTTTGTCAAATCCCCCTCCACAAACACCTTCATTCCCTCCATTCATTCCTGTTAATACTCCTTCTTCTCAAGGTACCAGTGCTAGTTCATCTAGAACTAATGCACTACCTGACTCTTCTTCCACACAATCACCCTCAATATCCACCTCTTCCCAAACTCCAATAATGGCAATAAGACAACAACAACAACAACCACCAACACTAGTGAGACCATGGGCCAATCCTGGAGCTATGCAGATGGCAGCACCTGTCCATGATCTACCTAAGCATCTTGAAAGATGGCTACCAAAATTTAATCTTGATGATGGATTACATACTTAATATCATCTCCATAATTATATGTTAGCCATTAATCTTAATGGAGTAGTCGAAGAAGAATGTGTAGTAAGATTATTTTCCTACACTATCCAAGGATCAGTAGGTTCATGGTATTTCAAATTACCACCAGGGTCTATTACTAATTGGGACATGTTTGAAGAGAAATTCTTAGCTAAATTTGTTGGTGACCGCACAATTGCATCCCTTAGTAATGATCTTTCTAATTTAAAAGTTAAGTCAGGTGAAAATATCAAAGATTTCAATTCAAGATTCAATAAATTGATAAAAAAAATCCCAGCCACATCAATTTCTAATGTTGATGTCCATATTGAGTGGTATATTTCTTCTCCTCCTTCCAATATAGTGATTTTTTTAGATAGAGAAAATAAGGCTAATTTAGTAGAAAACATGAAAGAATCCCTGTCTATAGAAAAGAGAATAGTTTCTTTGGAAAACAAGACAGCCCAGGAAGATAGAAAGATGAAAAAGGTCACATTTAAGGAAGAATCAAAGAAGAAATCCCCTAAGGATCCTTTTGATATTGAAGGCCTACAAATGGTCCTTAAAACCATGTCAAATGAGATGGTAGAGATTAAGAAACAGGTAGTTGAATCCTCTTTTAAGAAACCTTTTAGATCCTTCAAGAGTAATCAGACATCTAATCCTCAACCTCCGAACACAATATCCATTGTTGAATCTGATTTAGATGAAAATGATGAAGAAACTGCATTATCTGATGATGAGACTGAAGATGAAGAATTGTTTGAAGTGCAAGGAATGTGGGATTTTATCCTTCATGCTTCCGATGATGAAGATGAGAAAGAAGCTTTACCTGTTAGCACTAGGAGTAAAGGCCTTGCTGATTTAACACAATTAACCCAAAAGAAAAAGCCCTCAACCTATGCTACCAAGAATAAAGTGGTTAGTAAAAATGATTCTCCTAAATCTCCTCAACCTAGCTCACTCTGTACCAAATTAAATGTTTCAACCCAAAAGTATGCAGTCCATATTATCCAACTTTATAAAACAAAAGTTGAAGTCTTAGGGAAATGAATTCAGTTAACATTAGACTCTCTTCTCATCCAAAAGTGTGTCAAGTAATTGACATATTAGTTGCTGGTATACCTAAATTTTATGGTATAATTCTTAGTAGAGTGTGGTCTGAGAAACTTCATGGTTATTTTGAAACCGATATTTGGTCTCACATGTGGCTCCCTTACAACAAAAAGCCAAATCAAATTAGAATTGACTGAGAAAAACATTTGAAGCATGCAATCACTGACTTTGAGGATGAAAATGAATTAGTAGCTTTTAACAATAATATCATTGGAATTTACTCTGCCAAGTCATTTTTAGGAAACTTCAATGCATAAAAGTCGCCTTTCTTGGATAACTTTTTTAGTTCCCATATTGAGAACTTTTCTCAAACAGATTCTTCGAGATGTATAAATCTTGTAGATGAACCATTAGTTAAAAATTTGTTTTAGACATTATATTTTGATGCATCTAAATCCAATGATGGTGCAAGAGTCGATTGTATATTAATTAGTCCAAAAGGAGAAAACAAATGCTAGCATGTTGGTTAGAATTTGAATGCACAAATAATTCCACACAATATGAGGCACTAATCCAAGGCTTGTATATAGAAATAGGTCTTGATATCAAATATCTCCAAGTTTTTGGAGATTTTAAAATTGTTATCAAAAAAGTAAGAAACATCATTCATTGTCTCTTTGGACATTTAAAACATTTCCAATCAGTAGTCCGAGATTTTACTTCACATTTTTTAGCATTCAACATCTCTCTTATCCCTAGAATTTAAAATCCAAGTGCTGACCTTCTAGCTAACATAGCATCCAAGCTTATACCATCAGAGGACTATAGTCCATGTAGCTTCCATGGAATTAATTTTTTGACCATCTATTCTCGATAATGTTACCAATTGGTGAGTGTTTAATGGCAACAAAGATATCTTCAACTTTTTAACATCTGAAAGATATATGATGATCATACAATTGATGAAAGTGAGCATGATAATAAGTTGAAACAGAAGTCTAATGAGAATCCCATACCTAAATATGTGGTAAAACTTGAAGATATTTATGATCTAAAATTCAGCTTTAAGAAGGTTACTAATTCTAAACTCTAAAGTTCAACCTTAAGGTTTGAACTAGTAAACCTTGGAATTGATATCAAACCTCAAAACATCAATCTAGGACTTGATCTCTCACCTAATGAGCAATCAACCTTTATTCATTTGTTAAAAAAGTAAGGTATCTTTGCTTGGAGCTATAAAGATCTTAAAACATATGATACCTCCATCATATAACACACTATTCCCATGATATCCAATGACAAACCTATACAACAAAAATTAAGGATAATTCACCCCAATTTAGAAATTCAAATCAAGTATGAGCTGAATAAGATCCTTAAATCCAATATTATCTTTCCTGTTAGGCATTCAAAATGGGTTTCAAATTTAGTACCTATCAAGAAAAATAAAGGAGACATTCGCATCTGTATAGATTTTAGAAATCTCAACAAAGCATGTCAGAAGGGAAATTTCCCATTACCGACTATGGAGCAAATAGTACAATCAGTAGCTGGTTTAGAACTAATGTCTTTTCTTGATGGATTTTCAGGATATAACCAAATCCTAGTCCATCCAGATGATAGATTAAAGACTATGTTCAAGACTAAATGGGGAATATATGCCTACCAAAAAAATCTTTTTGGTTTAATTAATGCAACAGAAACCTTCCAAAGAGCTATGGATAGAGCTTTCAAGGGTCTGATCAACAAAATTGTTTTCATTTACTTGGATGACATAACTGTTTACTCCAAAAATAGAAACAAACATTTACATGACTTAAAGCAGATCTTTGAACGTTGTAAGAAGTATGGAATTTCATTAAATCCAAAGAAATCTTATTTTTCTCTAGATGAAGGTAATCTTTTAGGGTTTATTGTATCCAAAAAGGGAATTTGTATTGATCCAGATAGAATAAAAGAAATAGCTGAAATTTCCCAACCACATAATAAAAAAGTTATGCAGTCCTTTCTAGGTTAGACAAATTTCGTTAAGAGATTTGTCCCTTCCTTCTCTCAAATTGTTTTACCATTACAAACCATGATTAAAAAAAATTCAATCTTTAAGTGGGGACATAACAAAAGGGAAGCCTTTGATTTAATCAAACAAACCATTATGAATTCTCCCTCTTTAACAAATCCATTTTTTTCTAGTCACTTCATCTTGTATACATTTATTCTCAAACATATTATGTTGATGTTCTAACGCAACTGAATGATCAACAAATTGAAGCACCCATCTCTTTCTTTAGTTCTAATTTTGAAGGTATTGAACTAAATTATTCAGAGGTGGAGAAGTAAGTTTTTCCTGTTTTCAAATCTATAAAGACCTACATGCATTTTATCCCAAAAACATATACTAAAATAATAGTCCCATTCTCAACAGTAATAAAATTTCTTAGGCAAAGGGAAGTAAGAGAAAAAAGGGAAAATTGGGTAACAACCCTGCAAGAATATGATATTGACATTAAACCAGCCAAAATTGTCAAAGGACAAGGTTTTTGTAGGTTGATTACAAGAGCTTCCAACCTACCAACAGATGAGGACTCAGGTAGTACTATACACATATCAGAGGTAAGTCTAAACGATTTGGAATCCCAATAGGCTGATCATATTTTCTATTTGAAAAATGGATATGCCCCCCTTGAAGTCAATTACAAAAGGAAAAGGGCTTCAATATTAAAATCAAATCAATATGAAATCATTGATGATGTGTTATTAAGGAGAAATTATGATTCCATATTATTAAGATGCCTTGAAAAGTATGAAGCACAGAAGGTTTTAAAGGAACTCCACGATGGACTAGCTAGTGGACATTTTGGAGGGGATACTACTACACATAATATTCGCATGATGGGTACTATTGGCCAACTTTGTTCAAGGATACACATGAATACGTGAGGAAATGAAAAATATGTCAAAATGCTACTGGAAGAAAATAGAAACCTACCTTACCTCAACAACCATTCAACATTGAACAACCTTTTGAACAATGGGTATTGGATATCATAGGTGAGATTGTTCCTAATTCTTCAAAACAACATAAGTATATCTTTACAACTACAAACTATTTTACTAAGTGGCTGGATGCAATTCCACTAAAGGTAGCCATTTCTGATGCTATCATTGAATTCATTGATTAGTTTATTATTATTATATTTGTCTTACCAACAACACTTATGTTTGATAATGCATCTTACTTTTCAGGAAATAATATGACTGAATTTTCTCTTAAGCAGGGTTTTAAACTTAAATACTTTGCTAACTACTATCCCCAAGGAAATGGTTTAGAAAAATCAACGAAAAAGAACCTCATAAGAATTATTAAAAGAAATGTTGATCAAAGACAAAATAATTGTCATAAATCTTTGAAATTTTCTCTATGGGAAGATCGAATAACTCATAAGGCCTCAACAGGCATTTCTCCATTCAATCTAGTATATGGTAAAGATATATCAGCCCTTCAAATCTAGCTCTTCCATCATTAACCCTAGTCCAATTTATTTAAGAAACACCTTCTTCTTTACAACTAAGAAAGTCTCAAATTCTTAAACTACAAGAAGAAAGAGAGAAATCCAAGCTTACACATGCTTGCCATCAACAACTAGTCAAATCTTCTTTTTATATAAGTTCTGTTTCCACAAAATCCTTTCAAATTGGAGATCTTGTCCTTAAATGGGACCAGACACATGAGGAAAAAGGAAAGCATACTAAATTCTAGAAAATGTGGCTTGGACCATTTCAAATTGTTGAACAAGTAGGCCCATCAACATTCATATTGCAAGATTTATTAGGAAAGAGAGATTATCTTCTTGTCAATGGGCTTATTTTCAAAAAAATATTTTCTTAGAAGATAATATATTCTACTGTAACATTATTGCATTTACTTTTAGTTCTATTAGAAAATAATGTTAATTAACAGTACTTTTGGCTTTAAAATAAAGTCTCTTGAAACATTTTTGATCTTTTGCTTTGAAACTAGGAATTCTTAAGGAAATGATAGCAACATTGAAAATTAGCTAAGTATCATAAAACTCTGAAATTTTATTTTCCATTCAAGTTGTAAATTCTTTGAAAACCTCAACTTTATAAAATCCTTTTACTCTATTATCAGTCAAGAAAGGTTATCTTTAACAATGTAAAGACTATTTATAGCTAAGCATCTCCAACTCTAAAATTGTCATCCAAAACTCTTAAGGAATCGTTGATTCTCCCCATCCATTAAATTTACTATTTTTAGAGTGCAATTAAAAAATATATTAACCTTAAAAGATAAGGGGTCTCATCGCAAGCCTGCTTACAATGTTCATAGGGAAATAATAGACTGACATTACCAACACTGAATACCAAATGAGGGTAATGGCTTATGATTATTTTAATCTTAATACAAGGGATCTCGTCACGAGCCAACTTGTTAAATTCAATTACCACCAATGAATGGCATTGTCACTTTCTAGTCACCAAACTAGGACAATGGCTTTTAGGTAATGAAAAAATTAAAAGAAAAGTTGATAAATAAAAAAGAAAAATGAAATATATATATATATATATATATATATATATATATATATATATATATATATATATATATATATATATATATATATATATACTTTTGAAATTATCTCTAAATACTGCACTCTTAAATGGATGGGATTCTGAACCATTGATGGTTAAAAGGTAACCCCGTCGAGGCTATGAATGCTTGTTGGAAGCAGTGGCTCTACCTATGACAAATGAGTATATTAAAATGCTAAGTTGTAAAAAGTCCCCTACTTTATCTTTACAACTAATTAAAGACTAATATAGACAAAAAGTATTTTCATATATAAGAGGATATAAAAAGAATTATGATTAAGTGAGTTTTTTATATTCAGAGTAATGTTACTTATCTAAATATTTCAAAAATACTTTTCCTTTCCTGAATTATTTTTACTTAGAAAAGTTTTAGAAATTTCATTATTATAAATTAGAGATAACAGGTTCTTCCAATCAATCGCCAATTGTTGTGTTGTGCAACAACCCCCCCATTTATTTATATATAAAGGTATTATACAATTATTGTATAAATAAATGGGGAACCTTAAAAATTTAAAAGCATAGAAAAATAACATAGTTTAGGGTTTTTGAAAGAAGAAATTTGATTTTTGAATAAACAAATCCAATCAAGCCCAACGACTTGAATAAATCCTACCTTAAAGAAAATCCCGACGATATCACATATCAGAAAGTCTCAAAGAAACAACACTTTGTTTTTACCCTTTCAAAACTTGTGATGCGATAAAGGATAGCCCTGAGAACCAAGCATGTCTATTCCTTAAAAGGCTTAAGTATTGACAAAATTACTTCACGGTGGAACTTGCTCGCATCACAATATTATAATGAAAACAATATAAGAAAAGGATGAGGACCATTCCCATTGTGAAATGCGATAAAATAACCAGACCCGATAAAATAAAGAATGCAATCTATAAACATCTCACATTCAGTTAAATCACAAACTATCAAAAATCTCCCTGCTTGTTTCACTTCTCATTCCCCTGATTGCGATAAATCTATTTCTTAAAAGGCGCACTTAAAGAAAATCATAAAACTAAATAACTAAAAACAAAAGCTACACTTGTTAATAATCTATTGGGCCCACTATAATGCCACGTCATTTCTTGTGATTTCACAATCGCACAAAGCCTTTGGCCATATCCATTCTCCTCTACTCCTGAAACCTCTGATTGCGATATTTCGATTATCGCATCACACATCTCCCATACCCAATGAACTGATATAGTGATATCACTATCACATATCGGTAGAGTACATGGAAATAAGTTTTATATACTATTTGAAAAGGTTTTTGTGATGTTATATATTAAATAGGTAATAAATAACCACACGAAAGCCATGATTTCAATTATTAAAGAATTCTAACGATATTTATGATTTCAAAGCCCAAGGTGATTTGATGGCTTGTATAGATTGATTCACATTTAAACTTTCCTTCCCATCATTTCAAGCCTTGTATGTTTGTATGTTTCCACATTTCACACCTATTGCTCTTCATTCCTCTGTGTTCTCAATTTGCAGGTTTAGCCCAAGAAATAACTGTGTAACAAGATGACTAAGTCAAAGAAAGGAAAGAAAACCATGGAGGCTTCACAATATTTTGCTTCTGATGTAACAGAAATGCCCCCACTTTTCTCAGATACGACATGCACAATCGACAACAGAACTTCCTCATGGGAAACCATGTACCAATTGCTAAAGAGTGAGGGTCCTAAGATAATTCAAAGAGTAGCAACAACAGACACTACTACCTCTTCTGAGGCCTCCCACTTTAAAGCTGAAATCTCTTTTCTTCATATAATTATTCCTAGACCCAAGATTCTGCCTGACACCGATATGGTCAAATGGATAATTGAAAATATTAACATTGTTGATCGGACATTCCAAACTAACTTGAAGGGAATGTATCATATACCAGACCCACAAAAGGTATATGACAAAGTCTTTCTCAAGCAATTTGTAGGTGCAAATGATGTACCATCAGACCCAATTAAGAAATAGATATCCAACCTGAAAAAACACAAGCATGAGAAATCAGGTATGTATTCTATATCATCTATCGTTGCTCCCTATTCTTATATCGCAACTATGATGTGTAGGTTGTTTGGGCATGCCAATAAAACTAAGTTCTCTGTTTATTTGGTTCCCATAACTGATGCAACAATGAATTATTTTATAATTCCCTTGAACCTTGAAACTAGATCCACAAAGGCTAGCTCAATTCCACCAGTATAGGAGGTAAAGACTAAAAAATGTCCCTTTGGATCTATTAAAGATCCCTCAACCAATTTTTCAAGAGGAGTAGGGCTCATACCAAGATTCAAGAAAGGTAATTTAGAGTAGAAATTGAAATACACTTCCAAGTCGAATTCAGGATAGAAATCAACACAAGTCTTAGAACATATTTCAGAGCATAATTCAGAATAGGGCTCAAAGCACAACTCAAAGAAGAGTTTAGAAAAGGATACTGAAAATAAATGAGAAAACCCTTCCAAGGAGATAGAAGTGGAAGATATATCCACAGAATTACATATAGATGAATCTCCTTCCAAGAATCAGCTAGATGAAGCATGGAAACAATTTGACTAGCATCTTAGAGAATAGCAAGGCAAAAAATATGTTGAGATGGAAAAAACATTCAACAAAACCCAAAACACTAGACAGAGCTCACTTACTAAAAGGGATACTGACAAATTTGTCACTACAGAGGAAGTTGAGATCATCCTGACCTTCCCTTCATCTGAAATTGTCCTCAAGGTGGAAGAAATCCCTCCTCTTGATGTCTTTTACAGTCCCAAACATCAGGTTTTGGTAAAAAGACATAGGAAAAGGAGGAGAATAGAACTGTCATCAGTATTAATTCTTGAAAATGAACCTATGGATGTAGTATGGAAGGATACCCACATAGATCCTTCAGAAAATTTGACAAAATTGTCACAGTTTGAAGGTGCTTATGCATATGCTACTATTGACAAGGCAGTCAAAGTCAGACAACTAGTAAGAGAGAAAGAAGAGAGAATCCAACAACTAAAGCAGCAGTTGGCAGAAGAGAGAGAGAATGTTGATCATGTGTAGGTTGTTTAAGAATTCCAATACAACGAAGTTCTCTGTTGAGTGGGTTCCCCTAATCGATGCAACAATGAATTATTTTACAATGGATTGGGGCATTATCATGTCTAATAATATTTCTTTACAAATACAGGAGTTTAGACAACAACGATATGTCACCTCTAGAGTAGTCCCACCATTATTCATGAGTGCCTACATTATGGATGTAGTATGTTTCACTACCCATTTCCAAATTATGGGGTGGAAATGGACCATTCAAAATCCCACACCCAACCATATATACCCTAAAATCCTGTGGGAATCAAATTTCCACACCCATTACTATAATATTTTCCAAGGAGTTATGCTACCGATCCACCAAGCCGTTTTTGACAAAAGGGCCCCAAGATTGTCTGATGAGGGAAACATTGGTTTCATACCAATAGGTAGGTGGTTTGGAGAAGATATGTTTATGTATGACTGAGTTTATGGAAGCCTAGCACCTCCCCATGTTCTCCCATTGTATGTCCCAAAAAAACTGCTTGCTAGGGAGATTGCCTACAAAATTGCAGGGGATGGGCTAACCACGACCCTAAAATAATCTAAGAAGTCTCTTGAGCTTTCCTTTCCCCTCCAATGCAGTTTTTATGCATTACATGATTTCAAGGATGTTTCGCTTGAAATTGATCATATTACATACCTGAAAATTGCCATGATTATTGGTAGACAATTTGACTCTAATAAAGTTGCATAGAATGTCACCGGCCAAGTGAAAATCAAAGAGATAATTCATGAAGATGATGATTATGATGACCTATTTGAGTCTGTTGAAATATTTTCCCAAGTGCAACATTTGGCTACTTTGAAACTAGATCCACAAAGGCTAGCTCAATTCCACCAATACAGGAGGAAAAGACTACAAAATGTCCCTTTGGATCTGTTAAAGATCCCTCAACCAATTTTTCAAGAGGAGCAGGGCTTATACCAAGATTCAAAAAAGGTAATTTAGAGGACAAATTAGAATAGACTTCCGAGCAGAATTCAGGACAGAAATTAGCACAAGGCTTAGAACATATTTCAGAGCATAATTCAGAATAGGGCTCAAAGCACAACTTAGAGAAGAGTTCAGAAAAGGATACTAAAAAGAAATCAGAAAACCCTTCCAAGGATATAAAAGTGGAAGATATATCCATAGAATTACATACAGATAAATCTCATTTCAAGAATTAGTTGGATGAAGCATGGAAACAATTTGACTATCATCTTAGAGGATAGCAAGGCAAAAAATATGTTGAGATGGAAAAAGCATTCAACGCAACCCAAAACACTAGACAGAGCTCGCTTACTGAAAGTGTTACTCACAAATCTGTCACTGCAAAGGAAGTTGAGATCATCCTGACCTTCCCTTCATCTAAAATCATCCTCAGGGTGGAAGAAATCCCTCCCTTGATGTCTTTTACAGTCCCGAACAGTGGGCTTTGGTAAAAAAAATAGGAAAAGGAGGAGAATAGAACTATCATCAGTATTAATTCCCTGACAATGAACCTATGGATGTAGTATGGAAGGATACCCACATAGATCCTTCAGAAAAGTTGACAAAATTTTCACAGTTTGAAGGTGCTTATGCATCTGCTACTATTGACAAGGCAGCCAAAGTTAGACAACTAGTAAGAGAGAAATAAGAGAGGATCCAATAGCTAGAGCAACAGTTGGTAGAAGAGAGAGAGAATGTTGATCATGTGTAGGTTGTTTGAGCATGCCATTAAAACGAAGTTCCTATTGAGTGGGTTCCCCTAATTGATGCAACAATGAATTATTTTAGAATGGATTGGGGCATTATCATGTCTAATAATATTTCTTTACAAATATAGGAGTTTAGATAATAATGGTATGTCGCCACTAGAGTAGTCCCACCATTATTCATGAGTGCTTACATTATGGATGTAGTATGTTTCACTACCCATTGCCAAACAATGGGGTGGAAATGGACCATTCAAGATCCCACACCCATCCATATATACCATAAAATCCTGTGGGAATCCAATTTCCACACCCATTTCAGTAAGATTTTCCAAGGAGTTATGTTACCCATCCACCAAGCCGTTTTTGACAAAAGGGCCCCAAGATTTTCTGATGAGGGAAAAATTTATTTCATACCAATAGGTAGGTGGTTTTGGGAAGATATTTTTGCTTATTACAGAGTCTATGGAAGCCTAGCACCTCCCCATGCTCTCCCATTGTATGTCTGAGATAAACTGCTTGCTAGGGAGATTGCCTATGAAATTGTAGGGGATGGGCTAACCAGGACCCTAAAATAATCTAAGAAGTCTCTTTTGCCTTCCTTTCCCCTCCAATGCGGTGTTTATACATTACATGATTTCAAGGATGTTTCTCCTAAAATCGATCATATTACATTTCTGAAACTTGCCACCATTATTGGAAGACAATTTGACCCTAATAAAGTTGCACAGAATGTCACTACCCAAGTGAAAATAAGAGAATTCAGTCATGAAAATGACTATTATGATGACCTATTTGAGTCTTCTGAATTATTTTCATGAGTGCAACATTTGGCTACTTTGAAACTAGATCTGCAAAGGCTAGCTCATTTCCACTAGTACAGGAGGAAAAGACTACAAAATGTCCCTTTCGATCTGTTAAATATCCTTCAACCAAATTTTCAAGAGGAGTAGGGCTCAGACCAAGATTCAGAGCAGAAATTGGAATAGAATTCCAAGCAAAACTCATGATAGAAATCAACACAAGGCTCAGAACATAGTTCATATCATGATTTAGAATAGGGCTCAAAGCACAACTTAGAGAAGAGTTCAAAAAAGGATACTGAAAAGATATTAGAAAAAGTTTCCAAGGATATATAAGTGGAAGATATATCCATAGAATTACATACAGATGAATCTCCTTTCAAGAATCATTTCGATGAAGCATGGAAACAATTTGACTAGCATCTTAGAGGATATCAACGGAAAAAATATGTTGAGATGGAAAAAACATTCTACGCAGCCTAAAACACTAGACAGAGCTCGCTTATTGAAAGGTCTACTAATAAAGTTGTCACTATAGAGGAAGTTGAGATTATCTTAGCCTTCCCTTCATCTGAAATCATCCTTAGGGTGGAAGAAATCCCCAATCTTGATGTCTTTTAAAGTCCCAAACATCAGGCTTTGGTAAAACTACAAAGGAAAAGGAGGAGAACAGAACTGTCATCAATATTAATTCATAACAATGAACCTATGGATGTAGTATGGAAGGATACCAACATAGATCCTTCAGAAAGATTAACAAAATTGTCACAATTTGCAGGTGCTTATGCATTTGCTACTATTGACAAGGAAACTAAAGTCATACAACTAGTAAGAGAGAAATAACAAAGAATCCAACAGCTAGAGAAGCAATTGGTAGAAGAGAGAGAGAGAATGTTGATCATAAAATGAAAATTCAAATGTCCTAATTACAACAGAGCTTTTACAAATTGAAGCTCTGATATCAGGCATAAACAAGTGCTAAGGACATCCAAATTAAACAACTACAGTTTTCATTGGATTGGTTGAAGGATAATCCTAAGGTTGAAGATTTTATAAAGGAAGCATTAGAGCTCAACTCTTTGTTATCAAGGCAACAAGCAACATTCTGTCAAAAGTTGTATATCATTAATCCAATGTGTATTACAAGTGATTCACTAATGAATCAAGCATCCGATATGAGGGTGAATTTTAATGAGATTGATGATAAGATCTCAGGATACATAACATGGCAGGATACTCCAGAGGGGAGAGGAGGATATCTTCCTAGGATAGAGGAATCACATAAGGAAATCCTCTTTATCGATTGGTACATTCGACTGAAGTAGGTAGTAAGAGTAAATTCTAGAGCAACTGATTCTGCTAATAATATCATAGAAACCATCAATGATAATTTGCATAATCCTAACTTGATACAGAAATTCCCACCTAGGAATCTCCCCAATATTAGTGTCCTAGAAACACAATGGTAAGAAACTTCAAAGGAGAGGGAAGAGGAAATTAAATAGCTGACCAAACTAGGTTGGGAAGTATATTGGAAATATCTGGTGACGCCACACAGTCAGTGCCTAAGGCTACGCTGCCTCGCTGACTCATCCACACATATTCTTTCTACTCTTTCAGATGCAGTGTATACAGGACAATTGTTCATGAGGACGGGTCAGCCTCCTCAAGTCAAGACGATGATGGATATTTATGAGCTCAGACAACGAATGAAAGAGTAAATACCATTAAATTCTTGAGCTTGTCATTGGAACAATTTCTATTTCTGTATTTCTATCGCTTATTTTAAGGAGAGTTGTTTAAACCTCGTTAGATCTTTCATGTAATATCTATTTTTGTACATTATTTTTATTATATAAACCCTTTCATGTCTATGAAGAAAGGGTCCCCAATTTTATAAATAAATTCTTTAAAAGCTTGCACTTTTGTACGTTTAAAGTTTGTCTTAGTAGAATGACTAGATTAGAGTCCTGAAGTTTTGTGAAGAAGGCTTTGGAAGCTTGCACTTCTATACTTTTGAAACCATCTTAATGAAAAAGACTTGACTAGAGCTATTTACTTCATTAGCAGAGTCATATGCATCAAGTACTGATATCATTGTATATTTATTTTTTTTATGAAATGATAGCCATTTCTCTTTGTATTGGTGTTTATACGTATCTCTTTTAAAGTAGTTATGTATCCATTCACTTCTGAAAATGCTAGAACTATTATCTTTAACACATATATGAGAAATGTTTGAACGTTATTTAAATGCGATATATGTCTCATCAATTATTTTGATTAACTATTTAATCAAAATAATTATTTTAAAAGATTTTCATTTTTGTTAGTGTTTGATCAATATTCATTATCATACACTAAAGATAATCATTTTAGATCGCATAAACGTAAGTAAATCCCGGGTAATAAATAGATAGGTTAAATATACATGTATTCCAGTTGAAAACCACCCCATCTATCACTTATTTTTTGGTCATCAACACCTTATCCATCCTATCACATTTTTATTGGGAAAATGGTCCCATTATATCCATTCAGAGCCACTATTCCGAACAAATAAGGGACGGTCTTCAAGTCCCTGACCGGGTGGTTTTCCCTCATGTTGTTGCAACAATTTTCGAGGCTTTAACAGAATAATATTTGAGCAATTACAATTTTAATTCTAGGTTTTCTCTTACAAGAACATATACATTGATTCCTAGAACAACCTCAACAACCAATTCTAAATATTTCCAAACAAATGACAATGTGCATGTAACAGTTTCTTGCATTAAAATTGCAACAGAAAAGTTAATAAAGCAATTTCACCTACTACTACAGATTTAATGAGAAGAGCGCAAGAGTTGCTTTATATTCTTGTAGTAGACTTCAGAAGGCACTCCATGAACATAGCTATGGTGCATTTGCCATTTTTTATTTTTTCCAAAGAACTATTAACTTACAAGAGAAACTTTGGTTCTTTTTGTGGGATATAACCCTTTTTCTGGTGAGGGAGATACCAGCTTTTTGAATTACATCAGATCTTCAAAACTTGTAATTGTTTTTCAAGAAAGTCACTGTCTTTTGTTGCGGCACAAAACCAAATTAGTATAGTTTATAGAAACATTCAAGTTAAGATATTTAAGAGCTATTAACCAGAAGATTTTAAGGCTCAAGATGTTATCCAACTAGTGACTTTGGAGTCCTTAATACAGTTGGGGAAAGATAAATCTAATGATTTTCATGAAATTTGTTAGTGAAACATCCTCTTGTAGATGGAAAGAATTCATTCAATTTAGTAAGTTCTACATTCATACTTTTTAGAAGCCCACAACACTTACCAAGAAAGGTCTACAACCTGCAACTAATCAAGAAGACAATAGTTCCATGCTTTTCATTCGAAACATTAATTTACAGAAATAAATAATACGCCAATTAGACAATAATATATTAGTTTGAAACATTAGAAATATATGTGTGGACATCATTTTTGTGAAAACATGTTTAAAAAAAAGTAGGGATTATTTGGATACTCCAATTTATAGACTTATAGATTGTTATAAGTACATCTTAACAACTTTGGTTCTTTAAGCATGGAGAAATTTGCACCTTGGTTTCTTTTTTATTTCTCTTAATGGTTAATAGATCTTGAGTTAAGATGAATATACACTAGTGTAGAACAACACAAGCATCACTATTAATATATAGTCAAGGAAATCATTCAAGATAGGGCAAGACTTACCATCAAACATAATAGAATGTGACCTACTACTCCAGGAAATATGGAGTACCACCATTGTAGGTGTTGAAACTTTGGTCCATCAATGAAAATATAGGAAGTCCAATAGCTACAAACAATGCTCCAAAATTTAGATATTTTATAAAGATATCAAATCAAATTTGTGTCACAGGCCCAACATCAAATTGAAATTACAACAAATTGAAGTGAATTTGATTGAAAATGCAACAACAGGTTTGAGGTTTAAGTGAAATTGATTCCAAGTAATGTGATATTGTATAGATACAATTTCCAAGAATGGGATAAATGAATGGAAACACACCAGGAGGATGGAAAGAATCAGAATATATCATGAATGCCACAGATGCAGTTAGGGAAACATTGCGGGCAACCTAACCTTAATGCAATCACTCCAAGTGTTGCACAACCAATATAAGAAACAAACATATTGTATTTCTCCATATGAAGTTAAAAATCAAAGTTGTAAAATTTACAAAATGTTCAAAAAGAGGCTTGATTGTCTATTTCTTGTATTAGATGGTTTAATATAGTATTGATTTTAAATAAGCAATTCAATATGTTTACAATAACTTTAGAGTTGGTGTTTAAGTCTGAGTTTTACCAAATCACTCTTGGGATTTTGATTTCTACTTTCTTTGGGATATTGCTCAAAATAGAAAAACGGATCATAAATGTTTAAATCCTACATGTGCTTTCGGTGAGGTTGGAGCAGTAAACAACACAACACAAAAAGCACCAAAGGGATCAATTGTCAATTTCAGCCCTTTGGGTGCAATCATAACATATATGAGCTCCATGATTCTCATTTCTACAAATGCCCCTGCACATATCAATGGAATAAGCCAAGCCAATCTACTAGATTTTAAGCCCCAAGAGAAAAACACAACTTTGACAATACTGATTGACTTGGACAATGAGCCTTCTTTGAGTCACAAAGACAAGATACCATCTCTTTGAATTTCAATATGACCTCCTATTTGGGAAAAATTGAAGGAAACTTACCAATGAAAGACATCAACTTAAATCACCTTATCAACTAATTTCGGCTTTTTCCTAGAGTGAGTAGAGATGTTTGTGCTTCATACTGAATATGAAAAACATTCCTTAAGTGAAAATGAATATAGGGAGTGGTTAGTCTTTTTTATCATATTTTGCCTCTATTATGTCAAGTGCAAAGAAAACATCTTAATTTTAGTTATTGTATGTGAATACGATTTAATCTTCTTTAATCCAATTTTCCTCATCCATGCATCAATACTTGGTTCTGAAATTGAATGTGAGTTATGTCCAGTTTGTAGTGATCCTAACCTAATATAATATTTAATGTTATTAAGTGCATCATCCCAAAAGACAGGGCTACATGAGCACCAGTAAACTAGAAGAGATATAAAACATGAAAAATCATTTAACACTATCACAATTCTTAGTCTTAGTATTTGGAAATTTTCTCTATAATCTCTTGAAGTGTAACCCCCTTGTAATTTGGGAGCAATGCTCCTCCTAAACAATATTTTATTTATACTTGCCATACAAGAAAATTTTTTGGCTATACTTGATATTATGGGCATATATTATCAGCCATATATTTGATACTTTGAGAATTAGATAGCAGATCACTACATAGTGAGTAGAACATGGAAGTTTTCACCTAGCTAACATGATTCTAGAATCTAAAACAAACAATGATTATTCAACTAGCCAGAACAAAAGTAGCCCCAATTATGAATTTCCCTTGTCTTTATCATGTTCATGAAGCTCAACCCTTTTGTAATTTCCTCCAACAACATGGTTACATCACCATTTCCTTTCACATAAGGTTTGACAAACATTTTTCACTTTCATCACTAAAAATGGGCTTCTTGATCAGGCTATCTACCTCCTGCTTAATTGTCAGTCCTCTATGAACAAGTCATAATTCTAACATTTGAACCCTTTTGAAAAGGGTGAATTGAAACATTCCCCATGTCACCAGGGTTGCTACAAATGAAAATATAAATGTTAAAACTATAATCATAAAAAATTCTAAAAGTCCTTGCAGGGAATTGTCAAGAAAAAGAGAGAACAAATTTTGAGCCCTGGGATTTGCCAACTTAAAGTAAAAATAATTGATATAAGGCAAGAGGTTACAAAATTGTATAAGAAAGAAAGTACTTTGTCACAGTTAGTCTATCAGTTGAGAAATTGGTTTGATATGGAATCAACAAGGTAGTTATGGAAGCATTCAAGGAAAGAGAAGCTAGGAGCAAAGTAAAACAAAATTGCAGGGAAAATGTTCTGTAAAATAATAGTTATTAATAGTAAATAGAAAAAATGAAACATAAAAAAGAGACCATAATTAAGCATTTATCAGTTAAGATTAAATATCATATTCCAAAGTTAAAACTATCAAATGAATCCAACTATTGGAATTGGAATTCTCCATAAAACCAATTCAAAGAAGTAATGGTTGTTGAGTGATAAAAGGTGTCTTTTTAACTCCTAATTATCTTCACATTAGTTATCAATCTAGGTAAGACTTTCTATTTCAAGAGTGTACACAGTTTGTGGCGGCTGTTTACTCAAGAGTAATGCATCTAAATTGTAGTACAGTTCTTTCTAATACAAGAGTAAATGGATGCAACTTATAGAACTCTAATTACAATTAAAAGAAAGCTCAATTCACTAATGAAACCAAATCATGCATTCATTCAAGTATCAGTCAAGAATACAGTAACAATAACTCATTTCTCTTTGAACTGATTGATTTTCCAAACACAATTTCTAATCTGAACAGCAGGGATCTCGGTCTGAGAGTGTAGACAGCAGTAGTCAATACTCTTTATAGGAGAGAATCTCAAGATAACACACTGAACTAAATAACTGTATTGGAAACAATAATAATAGAATGCTGGACTAAATGACTAAATCTCAAATAACAATAATGAAATACTGAAGCAGATAATTATATCAGAGATAATAACAACATAAATCAATATTTCTGCAGCATGTAAAACAGAGTAATTTCGTTAATTCTGGAAATACGATTATAATAAGTGGAAATCAAACCAAACCATCACACAATAGAAATCATAAAAGAATGGTACAACAACAACAAGTGAATTCACCAGGGTCGGGCCCTTAGCTGCCAGTGAATACCGTCGAATTACTTTAGTATATGAGAAGGAACAGCAACTGCTTTATATATTAATCATTGCAAAATAGTTACAGCCAGTTCATACTCTGTTTCACAACGAGAGTTAGTGATGAAAGTTACAAATACAATAGTAATTCTCAAATAATCTCCCATCCCCCCTTTGCTTACAATCACTGCCTTTTATAATGGCAAAGAGGTAAGAAGGATAAATAGTAATAGCGATCCCTTAGGATCCAGAGACCCTGAGGGATTCGAGCAATATTTTAACTTTAGTTGTATTTACTCCTTTGCGCTGGTCCTATGATTCGCCTTTCTTTTGTCCATAACTGTGCACTCCATCCTTGGCTTGCTGCCTAAATGTTGTTTCCTGGTTAGAGAACATCAGTTGTTCCAATTCGTCTTTTTCCTTTTCTTGGTTAGGGAACATGATTTGTCCCATTTCGTCATTTTCTTGCATGAAGAAGGATAAAAATCATTTAAATTGTGATAATAGATAATTTCCTAATTTTTACTATAATCCTTTGATATATCATAATTTTTGGATATAAAGGGAATATAACTAAAGAAAAGGATGATGAAATAAGTAAGGTATGGATACCTTTTCCATGACTCAACATACTGCTCTACTTACCCTTTTTCATGTCCTCATGAAAAAAATGTAGTTTGTGTGCAAAGCTGTCAAGCAATAGGTTGGAGAAGGAATGCCATGAAGTGGTCTAAAACCATGATTTTCAGCCAGAATTTCAAAGACGTGCCCTGTCTGCCCTTCAGGTAATTCATATATAGCTTTATACCGTTCGGTAGGATACCAGACAATGGGGCTTTGGAACTGATAGCCTAGCCAATATGGACCTTCCCTCAAGATGGGGTTGATATAAGTAACAAAGCGATCTGAAACCAATTTAAAGTTTTATAGTTAAATGGTTCTTTGTCCTGTACATTCCGATTGGAAACTATCCATCTGAATTTAGTTGCTGCCAAGGAGTTTTCTTTAATAGAGAGAAAATACTCTACCCCCTGTTGGACAATTTCTTTGTGAATGGGCCCCAAGATCGAGATTACTCCTTCCTTTTTCATCAAACTTTTATGTTTTGCTAGCATTTTTAGCAGGTTCTTTGGTTCACCTTTGACCGAAAGGTCCAATCCATTTTCCAGCCTCTGGAATGTATTATGGTCTTTAAACCATTTCAATTGGTTCACAACAAATGAAATGAAGGCTTGAAATTGTACATCCCCCACAAAAGAGTTGGGATTCTTCTCCAATTCTTCTTCCAATACAAAATTATGCAATAAAAACTCAGAGAGTAATCGTTGAACTTTCAATCCATGGTGTTTATAGCAATTTATGAAATATTCAACAGTTTTCAATTCTATGGGTTTCCCTGCCCTGACAGCCTTGATTTTTAGCTGTAAATACCTTTCTAACAAAAATAAAGCATAGTTATTGGCAGGGGACCTGCATGCAAAAACATCCATGTATAGTGAACAAAGAGTATCCATTTGATGCATGACTATCTCTAGTCTGATCTTTATTTTCTCAGTTCTTTCTTCTGCCCTTCGATATTTATCGAAGGCCTCACTTTCCGACACATTGATATCCTGCAATTGCCTTTGTAATTCTTGGTACTTCTGTTGGGGAACAGTTTCTTCCTCAAGCCTTTCTATGGTTAGCTAAGCCTATGCCATATTTTCTTGAAGATTTGTTATATAAGGGTCTCTACACATCAAAATATCTTTGGCTTGGATATCTGTCTGGGTGTCCATTTTGTTGGAGGGTATTGCTTCCATTTGAACAACCATATTAAAAAAATGTACATTCTTTGTTTGGGCAGCTGCTTCTGTAACAGTTGCATGTTTTTCCTTATCCATTTGAAAAAATACTGGCTCAATTTCAGTCTGAGTAACCCTTATGTCATGAAATTTCGTTTCAATGGTTGCGTTTACCATTTCCGGGATTCTGCTTGAAAGTTTTCACTTTTTTAATGTCCTTATCTTTTGTCAAAGTCTTTTAATTAATTTTTGTAGCCTCTGATGTTCCTTTCTAAAGCCTTCAATTTTGCTTTTCTTCTTTTTAGGAGGAACACCTGTTTCACTAACCATTTCTGTTCTTAGCGAGCTCGATTACTCGCCTGGGCCTTCCTATCCAAGGGTTGTGTCTTTTCCCTGACTGGTTTTTGTTTCTTCTATTTGGCCCACATCTTCTATGTTCCAATTGACCCAACTAGCTTCTTCTGGATGTGTACTCCTAGTTTGGTCTACCTCTTCCTGAGTAACTTTTTCCCCTGTTTCTTCTTCACCAATTTCATTTTCCATCATGCTCCTACTGTGGGCAGAGTTTTCTTCCAATTTCTCTACTTCAATATTAAGGTTTAGTGGGCTTTTGGGTTGTATGAATTCACTCATATTGGTTAAAATCTGGTCCAATTCAACATCATGTAATGAGTCTTGTGGTGGAATTTTGCTGGGAGTTGAGGAAGTTTTGTTTCATCCCTCTCCTCTTCACTAGTAAGCTCTGTTTCCTCCTCATGTTTTGACTCTTGGTTATTTCTTCCTTCCAGCTGTAAAGGTTGCTCATTTTCAAGGCTAGATAATTCTAAGGGTTGGCTGCTACTACCCTAGATGTTTTCAGCTATTCCCAGGCTTGTCTCGACATATCATCTGCATTTTTGTGGTCTGTTTACTATGCTGGTAGTCCTTTTCCTTTTTGGGGCAGGTAAGGCTAACCCCCCCATAGTAAACACTAATTCTTCCCAACTAGTTTGTTGTTGGGCAAGGTTATAGCTTACTATCAGCCTAACTAAACAATGATGACTTACAATAGTCTCTATATGTTGGGATTTATTTATGCTTTGAGCAATGTCATGCAACAAGAAATTAAAATATGCAGGCAAGTTTACAGAACATTTCTGTTTTAGAACTGCTAATAATTTAAGGTGGCATGGCCTTACCACATCTTTTTTTCTGTCTCATGTGATATAGCTCTGAATGACTCTAGCCAGCTTTGTCCACGGTTCTCCCAGAGATGAAGGTCGAACTCCTTTTCCTTTGACAATCAGGTTTTGTCCCTCATCCCTAAAGGCAGCAATGGCATCTTATAGCCTCAACTTTTTATGCATCCATATGGGTCCGACTAGTAGTAATCCAGACTCCTCAGCTATCACTGCATCTGTTACTGTCATTCACCTTCCTCTTATTATAGAATGATCATCATATAAGTTCTATAAAAATTCGATAGCCACGGTTTCATTTGGTTGTTTCAGTCGTGTAAAATATGTGACCCATCCGGCCCGTACTAGAATTTATCGGGTGGCATTGGAAATAGCTAATATCTGTGGCTCCCTGCACACTGATCGTCCTCCCATTTTGTCTAAATTCTATACACTATTAGCTTAGCACAGGTAACACCGCAATACACAGAGCTAACAATGGAACATCAAGTGGTTAATATCAGATAATACTTTTTTTCTTAACATACATACCATTAAAAACTTGCTATTATGGGATATCATGTAGCCCGATACAACCAAATAAAAGACTGACACGCATGCAAAAGTACTTTGGAAGTCACTTGCACCCCCCCTAAAAAATGATAGGTCACCTTTGACCGGTTAAATGAAGGAACGACGTACTGGCAGCAATCGTACAGTAGTAAAAAAATGGCAAGGTATACATATTTATGATAAGATCACAAAAATATCGGGTTGCTGGAATCGATGCATAGAATGAAAATTATGAATAAATGTGGAGATGCCATGGAGTGATTCGAAAAGGGAGAAAGGACATCTGACGTGGGTGAGATGCTATGCAGTCATTATTCCACTTAAACCGTTATGATTGACTTTTTAAACGATATCTCATGCATAAAGGTTCAAAAAAAGGAATTAGGAACATAATCTCTTCTGTAATAAAGATAAAGAAATAAGAAAAGGGAGTTATAATCACTATTGATGTTGAAAATATGACTCCAATACCATCAGTAGAGCTTCTGTTGCCCACAGGTGTTTATAACCTTGAAAAAGTTACTTTTTTGACCCTTTGGAACCATGATACTTTATGTATAATTAGGAAAGCGCCTTGTGATGTCAAAATGGAGGCCACTGTGCTGGCTTGGTAACCAGATGGATCGCAATGCCATTCACTGGGAAGGAGTGAAAGGTGGGTAGGCTGGCTCATGATGAGACCCCTTGTTTCAAGGACTTTTATTTTTCTGATGTGTCCATTGGATCATATCCCTGGTGTGGTGGCCATAGTGGGAATGCCACTTCATTGCTTCCTTATGATCATGGTAGGCTGGCTCATGATGAGACCCCCTATCCTCTATCTGAAAAATCATAGAATTTTTAGTAAACATATATATATATATATATATATATATATATATATATATATATATATATATATATATATATATATATATATATATATATTCTCTCCTTCTTTTTTTCTTTTCTTTTATATAGCACTTCCTATTTATATATAGAGGGTGGCTCAACACTCCCTAAGAGTAGGGATGGTGGAAGAAGTCTGAAAATATCAATAGAAGAAAATATGCCCTTACTCTTATTCAATGATAATAAGCAGAGAGAATTATGGGGATTAGGGAAGAACCAACATGGTACAAGTAATCAATCAATTTGAGTTATAGTGAAGATAAGGACAGCAAAGTGATATAGATAGTTGTGTCCTCCCCTTTTCTAATCAATACAAGGCAATCTCATTAAAGATGATAATTTTTTCTTTGATTTGCTTGTTCCAGTAACCTTCAAATTTTGTAGCTTTACATATATGTTTGTATTCCTACCCTATAGAGGATGATAGAGAATAAAATAATTTTTCCAAGGTGCTTATTTTCTAAAGAAAAACCTCTCAAAAAAGTGTTGCTCTTCCGAAGGAACAACAAAAAAAATACACACAAAAAAGGGTGATGTTCCTTAAAAGGAACCATCGCTATTCCTTAGAAGGAACAACAAAAAGACAAAAACTGGACACGAAACTGTTGTTCCTTTGGAGGAACAACAAAAAGAAAAAAAATTGCACACGAAACAGTTGTTCCTTAGGAGGAATAACAGAAAAATAGACTCAAGCGAAAGTATTGATCCTTAGGGGGGACAACATTAAAACAAACGCAAGCGAAACTGTTGTTCCTTAGAAGGAATAGCAAAAAGCAAATAATGACGAAACTAATGTTCTTTAGAAGGAACAACAACTGTTCCCTACAAGGAATGACAATTATTCCTTAGGAGGAACAACAATTGTTCCTTAAATAAAACAGCGTAAAGCATTCGCATACAAAACTGTTATTCCTTAGATGGAATAGTTTTTGTTACTTAAACGGAAGAGCGAAAAAAAATGTAAACAGAATTGTTGTTCCTTATATGGAACACCAAAAAGAAACGCACTAAACTGCTATTCCTTAAATGGAATGGTTGTTGTTCCTTAGAGGGAACAACAATTGTTCCTTAAATGGAACAGCGCAGAGAAACACGCGAAACTGTTTTTCCTTAAATGGAACGGTTGTTGTTCCTTAGGAGGAACAACAATTGTTCCTTAAATGGAACAGCAAAAAAACACAAACACGTGAAACTATTGTTCCTTAAATGGAATGACTGCTATTCCTTAGGAGGAACAACAGTTGTTCCTTAAATGGAACAGCAAAAACAAAACCACATGAAACTGTTGTTCGTTAAATGGAACAGTTGTTGTTCCTTAAGAGGAACAGAAGTTGTTCCTTAAATGGAACAGAAAAAACACAACTATGCGAAACTGTTGTTCCTTAAATGGAACGTCTATTGTTCCTTAAGAGGAACAGCAACTGTTCCTTAAATGGAACATCAAAAAGATTGTATATATAGAGAACTGTTGTTTTGTAAATGGAACAACAACTTTTCCTTAGAGGGAGCAACAGTTGTTCCTTAAAAGGAACAACACAAAAATCAAATAAACAAAAAAATTGTTGTTCCTTAAATGGAACGACTACTGTTCCTTGACGGGAACAACAATTGTTCCTTAAATGGAATAGCACAAAAATCTATACACAAAATTATTGTTCCTTTAGAGGAACGACAACTATTCTTTAGGAGGGAACAACAACTATTCTTTTAAATGGAACAGAAAAAGCAAACAAGAGTTTATTTACAGTTTATACAAGCAAATTCAAATAGAAAGAAAAGTTTCTATGTAAAATTAAAAAACAAATGAATTATTCACTGGATTGATGCTGAGGATGGGTTACCCTCCTCAGTGAGAATTTGCATGGTGGAATCTTCCCATAACTATTGGCAAAAGGACTCCCTGGTAAGCGGTTTGCGATAAAGTCGCACTCGATGACCATTCGCTTTAAAAGAATAGCCAAATCCATCAATGGTTGCTAATGTAATGGTGCCATTATCATGCACTTTTTGTATCTCATAAGGTCCTAACCATCTGGTCTGGAGTTTTCCAGGGAAATCCTGGAACCTAGAATCATATAGGAGTGCCCAATCTCCCTCATGGAAGATCTTCTTCTTAATAAGGGCATCATTCCATTTTGCTCTTTGCTGTTGGATCAATGCAGTGTGCTGAAGAGTTGATAACCTGATTTCATCTAATTCATTGATTTGCTATAATCTATTGATCTGAGCTTCATTTAAATTCAAACCCACCTCCTGAGTTGTTCTTAATGTTTGAATTTCGAATTCGATTGGGAATATGGGTTCTTTACCAAATAATAATTGATATGGTGAATATCCCGTGGTATTTCTCCATGTTGTGCCATATTCCCACAAGGCTTCTGGCAATCTAGAAGCCCAGTCACGTCTATGTGATGCAACTGTCTTTGTAAGTATTGCCTCAATTACCTTATTAGTACTTTCTACTTGGCCATTTGCCCGTGGGTGGTATGGAGTTGTAATTTTCTAGAGGATATGATAATTTCTTAATGTTTTAGCAATCTTGTTGCCTACGAATTGCAGTCCTCCATCTGTAATTATATCTTTTAGTAGGCCATATCGCACAAATAGTTGGAAAAGAAAATGTATCACTGAATCCTTAGTTTCCCTTGGTAATGCCTCTACCTCGACCCATTTAGTAACATATTCTATTGCAACCATTATGTGTGTTTTTTATTAGATGATGGGTTAATAGGACCAATAAAGTCTAGCACCCACTGCTCAAAAGGCTCGATTACTAATTGCGGGTTCAGACGTATCTCATCAGATTTTCCAGGGCATCCCGCCCTCTAGCAACTATCACATGCTTGAACAAACTTTTAGCGTCTTTAAAGATAATAGACCAGTAATAACCTTTTTGTAAGACTTTGTGACCAGTTCTGTGGTTTGCAAAATGTCTGCCGCATGGCCCATCGTGGCATGCTTTTAGAATGTCAAACACTTCATGTTCCAGGACGCATCTTCTAATGTGCATATCTGCTTCTGTATGGAATAAATAGCCCTTGATCCAAGAGAATCGGGTACTGCACTGCACTATTTGTTTTCTTTCATTAGGCGTCAGGTGCTTGGGTAATTTTCCTACTGCCAAATAATTTGGAACATCCGCATACCATGGCATTTTGATAGTAACATCAAATAAATGTTCATAAAGAAATTGATCCTCAACTGCTGCTGCGTCAGCTGGATTTGGCATTTGTGAGAGAAAATTAGCTACAGGGTTTTTTTTTTTCGGGTCGATCCTTAATTGTAATGTCAAATTCCTGCAAGAGAATCAACCATCTTGTCACTCTTCCATTTGTAACAGGTTTATTCGCTAGATATTTAATGGCAGAGTGATCTGTATATAAAACTACAAGATTGTTAGGATATTCCGACACATAGGATATAGTTAAGTTCAACTTGGTCTAGTATAGAGTTAGGTAAAGTGTGTTTCTTTACCGTTGTACATTTTGTAACTTACAATCCGACGGTCACGATATGTAGTGATCCGACGGTTCACTCTCACCTCGGTATTACCGACACTTGATCCGTGGCTTGACACCCGATTGGTCCATGAGTTCTATTTAAAGCGCATGGAGGGTCATTGTTCGGGTAATCCGTGCATGAGAGAAGCTTATGTAAATTTTCATTCTTTGATTAATAAATTGTCTGTACCCACGTTGGGACAGGCCGTGGACTGTTTCCCTCCTTGCACTCTGAGGGTTTTAACCACGTCAAAAATACTGGTGTATTGATTTGAGATCTGGTTGTGAGCGGTGTCCTTTTGGTATTCTTTCTGAGGAACTTACCCTGTAAATTCCTACATGGTATCAGAGCTATTTGAGGGCCGCGTCCGTTGGTGATCCAAATCTGAAGCCGGTAGAACTGCATGCGGCTGTCGTTTCCTAGATCTGCTGTTTCTGACTGCTTTCGGGCCGAGAGGACTGCTCTGTTGCATTCGGAGCATCTGTTTCAGTGAGGAACCCCTTTCGTTTCACGCGAAAAGGTTTCCGGTAGCCCTAGCTGCGTCATTTTTCAGATCGGGAGGTATACAGTGTTTTTTTTTGCAGTTTACTGTCATTTTCTCTCTGCTTATTTCGGTTTCGGTTTATTTAGCCTTTTTTTTCCCGGATCTATACCTTTCATTTCTGCGTATGCTCTTTGCCCTGCGACTCTGTGCGATCTGGGCAAATCAGAAACAGAAAGAAAGGATTTTTCTCATGCGTATGCTCTTTTCCCTGCACCTTAGTGTGATCTCGGAAAATCAGAAACATTGAGAAAAATATTTAGTTTTTCGGCTAAAAGCTAACTTTGAGATTTTTTTTTAAAATTTCTAGTTTTTTGGCTAAAGCTAACTTCGAGCCGTAAGGTTCGTTTTTCTTTGGATATTCGTGTTGGGTTTTGTGTTTTGTGTTTTGTAGGGGAAAAGAGTCTTCCCAAGGCAAGCACGCAAATCGAGGCCCCCCCCCCCCTCTCTCTCTCTCTCTCTCTCTCTCTCTCTCTCTCTCTCTCTCAAATATTTTGTATAGATCAATTGGTTCAAAGACCTTTTAAGAGAGTAGAGGTCTTGGGTTCAAGTCTCCATTTTGTGGGGGCGGATTTTTTCATTCCCGCACATTCGCGCACTTTGCCGGCAACGTCAACAATTTTTTTTAAAAAGCCATAACTTCTTCATCCGGAAGCCTTTTTCAGAGCCGTTTTTTTTAAAACCGCCTATTTTTTCGAGATCTATCCATTGGACCACTTACTTTCAGCATCTTCAGCTTCAGTTGTTTTTCAAAAATGGAAAGTCCATGCCAAGTCATTCTTGACAGCACTAACTACTTCCAATGGGTAGCCTACATGGGAGATTTACTTAGAAGTAAAGGTCTCTTCAGAATAGCCACAGACCAAGAGAAGAAACCCAAAGATGAAGACAAGGCCGAAAAATGGGAAAATAGACAAGATCAAGCACGTGGTTTGATAGGAATGTCTGTTTCTCCTGATCTTAGATTCCACATTGCAGAAATTGAAACTCCTCATGAAGCATTAGAAAAACTTGCTAAAGTTTTTGGGATTAAAAATGAAATTAGAGCCCATCAACTTGAAAATGAGCTGCTTACTTTGGATCCTAATAATTTTTCTTGCATTGAAGATTTCTTGTCCAAATTCAAGAACCTTAGATATCTCTTGGAAGGTGTTAAAGTTAAGAAAGAAGATGGTAACCTTATTTATTCCATCCTTACTAAGTTGGGACCAGCCTACTCTGTATTTGTTTCCACTTTCCATTCTACCAGGGAAGCTTTCATTTGTCAAGGCAAAGACTACAAGCCCCCTTCCTTTGACTCCTTTTGTGATTCCTTAATAAGAGAACAAGAAAAACTCTTACACCTTGGTCTTCTTAATCTTGGAAACTCTTCCACAAAAGCGTTAGCCGCCCAGCAGCAACCAAATTCAAAGAATCCTAAGAAGTCTTATCCTCAAAGGAATGGTCCTAAACCAACTCAGCCTCAAGATGAAAGATCATTTCAGCAATATGATAAGACCAATAAAAACAAATGGAAGAAGACTGATAGACATTGTAACTTTTGTAATCGAGATGGCCACTTAGAATCTAAATGCTTTAAGAAGATGGAAGCCTTGGAAGCCGCAATGAAGAAACATAACATCCATCTGGAGCCTACTTCAACTTCAACTTCCGGAACGGCATTTTCTGCATGTCATCGTCAATCATCTCAGTCTGGTTATGCATTAAATGTATCTTCTTCTTCTTCTCATTCTCATGAGTGGCTCATTGATTCTGGAGCCTCTTGTCACATGGCCAAAAACCAAGCCATGTTTTCTTCTTTAAATGATTGTAACACCAAAAATATATATGTTGGTGATGATAGATCTCTTAATGTTGTAGGGACTGGAACTGTTCATCTAGACAATGGTCAGTTCAATGATGTATTATGTGTTCCAAACTTATCCTGCAACCTTCTATCTGTCTATCAGATAACTCATTCAGGTGAAGGTAAAATTGTTGAATTTTCACCTCATGATGTTGTAATCAAGGATCTAAAAGATCCTAAACAGATTCTAGCTACTGGTCTTGCTGATGATTCCAAAAGGTTGTATAAGTTTCACAACTTTGGGTCATCCCATCTTCCCTCAGTATTTGTTGCTCATAATGATGAAGTGAGCAAACTTTGGCATGAGCGGTATGGTCACTTAAACTATCGCTCCCTTCAGCATCTATGTAAAGAAAATATGGTGACAGGTCTTCCTATGGTATCTTGCAAAGATGGTGTTTGTTCCGGATGTGTACTCGGAAAACATCATCGGGACAGTTTTGACAAACGTGCCTCTTGGCACGCCTCAGCCCCTTTACAGCTTGTGCACAGTGATTTATGTGGTCCTCTTCCTGTTGCTTCATTCTCTGGCTGCAAGTACTTCTTAACTTTCATTGATGATTTCTCTAGACGCACTTGGGTATACTTCTTAAAACTCAAGAGCGAAGTATTTACCACCTTTTTGGCCTTCAAAGCATTTGTTGAAAAACAATCTGGACATCAAATTCTTAAGCTAAGAACTGATAATGGTGGAGAATATGTTAAAAATGCATTCATCAACTTTTGCACCGAAAATGGAATTCAAATGCAACATACTGTTCCATACACTCCACAACAAAATGGTGTAGCTGAAAGGAAAAATCGCACCTTAAAGGAAATGGCTAATTGTATGCTGCAATCTAAAGGACTCAGTCTTAGTTTTTGGGCCGAAGCAATTAATTGTGCAAATTATATAATCAATCGCACTCCTACTAAGGTTCTAGAGAATATCACTCCAGAAGAAGCTTGGAGTTCCATTAAACCAGATGTAAGTCACTTTCGTGTGTTTGGAAGTGAAGCATGGGCCCATATTCCAGATGAAAAGCATAAAGCTTTAGAACCTAAGAGTGAGAAATGTACTTTTGTTGGATATTCTGAAGATGTAAAAGGTTATAGACTTATTCCATTTAAGTCCAAAAATGTTATCATTAGAAGAGATGTAAAATTTGATGAAAATAAATCGGCCTGCGAGCCTAGTCCGGCGGATGTGCCACCTCTTCCTATCTCTTCTATCTTTGAAAACATTTCTTCTTCTGATGATGAAAGCGAGGATGATAATCCTTCCCCACCTTCTCAGGATCCTCAACTTCCAAGATGGGTCCGTGCTACTCGGGATGCAGCAGGTGATCTTGCCGGTGATCCTACAGATCAGCGACGTACACGTTCTCAGTTTGAAAGAGCCTCTTCTTTACTGGCTCAAGCTCCAGTAAATCATGATCCTGACACTTTTGCAGAAGCTTCAGGCCATCCACATTGGGAAACAGCTATGAATGAAGAATATCATTCATTGATGACAAATGATACATGGGATCTTGTTCCTCTACCAAAGGGACGCAAACTTGTTAGATGCAAATGGGTTTACAGAACCAAGTATGGACCAGATGGGAAAGTTGATAAACATAAAGCTCGTCTAGTTGCTAAGGGCTTTTCACAGGTTGAAGGCATTGACTACACTGAAACCTTCTCTCCAGTTGCCAAAATGAACTCTATCCGCCTTGTTCTTTCCCTTGCTGCCTCTTTAAAATGGGAAGTCCATCAAATGGATGTTAAATCTGCCTTCTTGCATGGGGACTTGCAGGAAGAAATCTATATGGAACAACCCATTGGCTTCATACAAACAGACTCCAGCCTCGTTTGTCGACTTAAGAAATCCCTTTATGGCCTCAAGCAAGCTCCTCGAGCTTGGTATGCCAAAATGGATAGCTTTCTTTTAGAATCTGGCTTTTCTAGGTGTCATTCTGACAATACTGTCTACACCAAGAAAGTGGGCAACTCTCTCATCATCCTTGTTCTTTATGTTGATGATCTTATTCTTACTGGTAGTGATCCCAACCTTATAAACCATGTGAAGTCCAGCCTTAAAAAGAAATTTGAAATGACAGACTTAGGACACTTACACTATTTTCTCGGTCTTCAAGTCTTGCAATCCCAAGAGGGTATTTTCCTTTCCCAGTCCAAGTATGCTTGTGATATTCTTCGTCATTTTCACATGGAAGACTGTAAGCCAGCCCCTTCTCCCTTTCAGTCTGGAGTCAAACTTTCAGTCTCTTGTACTTCTCCTGAAGTTGATGCTACCTTATACCGTCAACTTGTCGGAAAACTCTTGTATTTAACCCATACTCGTCCTGATCTTTCCTTTGTTGTTGGCCTTGTTGCTCGTTTTATGCAAAACCCCCGTGAAAGTCATTGGAAAGCAGCTAAAAGAATACTTCGTTATGTTCGAGGTACAATACAGTTTGGGATTCATTACAGTGCCAAAGCAGCTCCTCTGTTAGTTGGTTTCACTGATTCTGATTGGGCTGGTGACCTTGATGATCGGAAGTCTACTGCCGGTTATGTCTTCACTCTTGGTTCAGGACCTATTACATGGGCTTGTAAGAAACAGGCTGCCATTTCTCTTTCGTCAGCAGAAGCAGAGTATCGTGGTGCCGTGGAAGCTAGTAAGGAAGCCTTGTGGCTTCGTCAGATCCTATCAGAGTTTGGCTTTGAGCAGCAGCATCCAACCACACTTTGGTGTGATAATCAAAGTGCCATTCAGCTATGCAAAGATCCAGTCCAGCATCAGCGCAGCAAACACATTGAACTACACATGCACTTCATCAGAAAGCTCATTCTTGACCATGTTCTTGAAGTGCAATATTGTCCAACGGATGATCAGGTTGCAGACATCTTCACAAAGGCTCTCACAGAGGCGAAGTTCACTAAACTTCGATATATGCTTGGAGTTCAGGAAGTTGTCACTAAGGGGGGATAGGCTCTAGTGCCTCCTTCCTTCTCCTATTGTGTCATATTTGTAAATCCTTCAATCCTATCCCAAGTTGTTCTTAAGGGGGGATGTTAGGATATTCCGACACATAGGATATAGTTAAGTTCAACTTGGTCTAGTATAGAGTTAGGTTAGAGTTAGGTAAAGTGTGTTTCTTTACCGTTGTACATTTTGTAACTTACAATCCGACGGTCACGATATGTAGTGATCCGACGGTTCACTCTCACCTCGGTATTACCGACACTTGATCCGTGGCTTGACACCCGATTGGTCCATGAGTTCTATTTAAAGCGCATGGAGGGTCATTGTTCGGGTAATCCGTGCATGAGAGAAGCTTATGTAAATTTTCATTCTTTGATTAATAAATTGTCTGTACCCACGTTGGGACAGGTCGTGGACTGTTTCCCTCCTTGCACTCTGAGGGTTTTAACCACGTCAAAAATACTGGTGTATTGATTTGAGATCTGGTTGTGAGCGGTGTCCTCTTGGTATTCTTTCTGAGGAACTTACCCTGTAAATTCCTACAAGAGAATCAACCATCTTGTCACTCTTCCATTTGTAACAGGTTTATTCGCTAGATATTTAATGGCAGAGTGATCTGTATATAAAACTACAAGATATCCAGTTATATAATGTCGGAATTTATTAACAGCATATATTACAGCTAAAAATTCTTTTTCAGTCACAGTATAATTTAATTCAGCAGGAGATAGATTTTTTCTAATATAATATATTGCATATGGTTTTTAATCTTCCTCCTGGCCAAGAACTGCTTCGATTGGTGTGTCTGAAGCATCAGATGAAATACGGAATGACAAATCCCAGTTTGGGTCCCTTAGCACTGGGGTTGTTGATACAAGCCTTTTTAAATCCTCAAAAGCGTTGTCACATTTATCTATCCAAATGAAATCAATATTTCCTGTTAGTGCATATAATGGTGCAGCAATCTGAGAAAAATTCTTTATAAATCTTCTATAGTAACCAGAAAATCCCAAAAAACTGCGTACCTCTGTTTGTGTGGAAGGGTAGGTATTAAAATAATTATCTAAATTTTAGCTAGATATACCTGTATTCTAGCTGCTGAGATATAATGTCCCAAGATGAATCCCTCAGTCATCATCATATGACATTTTTCATGGCTTAAACAGAGCCTGGTGTCAATGCATCTTTGCAGCACTTTTTCTAATACTTGTAATGCTGGCTCAAAGTCATCTCCATAAGGTGTGAAGTCATCCATATACACTTTGAGCCCTTCATTTATTAAATCTGAAAAAATGCTGAGTACAACCCTCTGAAATGTGGTAGGTGCATTGCACAGCCCAAAGGGTAAGACCCTCTAAGCAAATGTTCCCCAAAGGCAGGTGAAGGTAGTTTTATCCTGATCTTCAAGGGAAATCTGAATCTGATTGTATCCACTAAAGCCATCTAGGAAGGAAAAGAATTTCTTTCCTATCAATGTGTCCAAGACTTGGTCAATGAATGGAAGGGAGAAATGGTCTTTCTGGGTGGCTTTATTAAGTTCTCTATAGTCAACACATATCCGCTACTTTCCATTATTTTTCGACACCACCACTAATCGAGAGACCCATTTGTTGTTAGATATTGGGTAAATAAAGTTTACATCTAAAAGTTTTTGCAATTCAGTTTTCACAATATCCTTAAGATGAGGATTTAATCTCCGTTGGGGTTGGTGAATGGGTCTAGCATCCTTTTTTGTATAAATGTGGTGTGTGCATAGTTTGGGATCAATGCCTTTCATGTCCGAGTGATCCCATGGAAAGGCCTCTTTATATTTTCTCAGGAGTTGGACAAGTTTCTCTTCTTGGTCAGTAGTCAGGTTTTTGTTAATATTCAAAGTTTTTCCCGGTTCAATTTCTATGGTTTTGTTGTTATAAATAGAGGTGGTTGGTATTGATTGATCGTTAATATTTTTTGGGGATCTTCTTCTACTTCACTATCGAATGTTTCTTCGATCATGTGACATTTAGATGTGATCCAGCTTCTGGTTGGTTAATGTAGGTGTTAATGATGTCATCTTCTGTTTGATTTTTAATTTCGAGAGCATCTTCTCTGGTTAGTGGTGATCTAATTTTTTCAATTAGGTATGATACAAGTTGTTTTATGGTTTTGATTATTGTTAAACTTGGCTGAGCTGGAGGCTATAAGGCTAAATTCTTTACATTGCTTCCTCTTGCTATAGTCATGCTGTCTGTTCGATAGCTAATGTAAGCATCCGCAGTTGCTAGCTAATGTCTACCTACAATTAAAGGGTGTCCATCGAGTCAGTTTCTAGGATTGATGATTAAAAATTCTGCAGGGTATTCCCAAGAGTCTACAGACACCATTACATCATGTAATGTGCCTTTTGGTTTGACTACTAATTGGTCAACCAATTCAAACAAGGTTGTGGTTGGGTCCAATGATGTAATGCCAAGCTTTTGACAAGTTGTGGTTGTAAGAATATTCATTGCTACTCCTAAATCAACTAAGGCATTGGGGAAGGAGCATCCATTGATTTGCACCGTGACTATAGGATTTCCCGGGTCCTCATATTTTACAGGTGTTTCTCTTCCTGATAGTAAATCAGATAAGGTACCAACTACATGGATAGTTGGATTTGTTGTTATTTTCCTCTTTGGCTTTTTCATACATAATTCCTTGATGGTTTTTGCATAAATTGGGATTTCTTAAATAGCCAGGAGGAGTGGTATTTTTATACTCAAAATTTTCAATTCTCCCAAAAGATCAAAATCAGGGTGTTTAATTGCACGAGGTATGATTAGTTGTTTTGGGAATGGTGGAGAATAGGTGGTTGCTTATTCATGAGTTTTCTATCTAACCATGTTCTCTTCTTGTGGTGCTTGTTCTACAGGTAACGGATTTTCAATTTGAACATTTTTATCCCCCTCTGATTCTATTATATGCCTAGATCTTAATTGAAGGTCATTGCACTCCCTTAACTCGGTTTCTGGTTCTGGTCCTTCAATAATTTGCACAGATTGAACCAGTTTGTTGTTGGGGTTTGGGTTGGGTTTGGTTGGGAGCTACGGTCTTAAGTTAGTCTGGGGGTTCTGTTGCAATGTGTAAGGTGCTGGTAGTGTGGGTTGAGGTAGGGGGATTGTTCCTGCTAGCTGATTTGTAGGTCTCTACCAGCTTGACTGCCAGTTATGATTCTGTGAAGTTGAGGGTGGCCATTGGTATTGATAAGCATTATTTTGCCAAAACGGTGGAAAGTAAGAGGAATTTGGCCAATTATTATTTTGATTCGGTTAGCTGGGCCAGGGTGGCATAGGGAATGGTTGTTGTGACCAGTTTGAAAACGATGGCTGGTTCTGCCACATGGTTCTCGGGTATTGTTGAGCGCTACACTGAGGAGGCTGAAAATAAGAGGATGGGTAAATCAGCATACCTGTTGGTTGTGCTTGTCACTCGTGATGCTGATTTATCAGGTATGTCGGTTCTGTTTCTTCTTCTACTTCTTTATAAACTACTTTCAATCCTAGGAGTGATGGGCAGCTTTCTGTGGGATGATATTTCATACAGATGGCGCAGATTGGGACCGTATCCAGCGGGCACTCTTTGTGTCTATGCTTCTTTCTGCATTTGGGATAGAATATCACCAAGTTTTGTTCTTCTTTTGCTTGCTTTTGTTTGGCTTTCATAATTTCCAATTGCATTATTAGAGTCCCTAGAATATCAGTTTTGAAATCCTCTAGCAAATTGCCAATTTCTGCGTGAGTTATACCTCCACTAGGGATTTTGTTGTCCCTTGTGATCATGTCATAATCTGTTGGCTTCAATCTTGTGCTGCCTCTTGACCACCTAATACACAAATTAATGATGTCAGAAAAATTTTCCTGATATATATCCACTTTATCCATAATATTCAATGTTTCTACCCATTGTTCTTTCATCCTTTTAAATAGTGTAGTTTTTAGCACATTATCAGGTAAAGGTAGAATTGCATAGGGAGACCGCTAAAGGTTATATTGAAATCGTTCCACATATTCTTCTAATGTTTCACCTGGTCTTGCTACCATCTGAAATATTTCATCTTTCAATTCCCTAGATCTACAATAGTCCTGATAGTTTTTTAGGAAAGTGGTTTTCATTTGATCCTAATCGTTTATTTTGCCTCCACCTAATCCCATAAACCATCGTAAAGCTGCTACTTTCAATGTGGGGGGAAATAAATTTAGCTTTTGGGGATCAATGGTATAATCATATCCTCGACACAACACATCAAACACAAACAGGAATGCATCTGGGTCCTCTGATGTCAGCCCATGAAAGGTAGGAATATTTTGGAGAGGAATTTCTTTCATAGGTGCGTTGACTACTGTGTCAACGATGGGATACTGCAATGTGGAGGTCTGAGGTGTTTGTTGGTTGTGGGCCATTTGATCAAATATGTGCCAATACCCTTCTGGGATCTCTAGAGGATTATTCCTAGGATGACTAGAAGGGATGGGAATGTGCTTAATAGCGCTTCCCTGATCGAGAATAATAACCATTCCTTGCTGAACTACCACCTGAGGGGATCTTAGCTTCTCTATTTCCCTTGCTTCGTCTTGAAGGAACTTAATGGCACTCCCTTTATCTACGGTACTGAGTGTTCCTGGTTGAATTATTACCTGAGGGGACCTTGGCTCCTCTGTCTCCCTAGTTTCTCCTCCTCCTTCATGGAGATTACTAGAATTCCCTTCTTGTAAAGAAATTGGGCGAGAATTTTCAGCTTCTTGAAAACTCTGCTCAGTCTCTTCTGTTTTGTTGTGTGCCTCGGCAAAGGCTACAGATGGTGAACCTATGGCCTGAAGGGAGTCAATAGGTTGTATGGAAGCAACTTTTGTAGGACCTACTAATGGCTGAGATTCGGCTTTCTTTATAATGTCGTCTATGAAATTTCATCGTCCAAGGGTCACCGATTCCTTAGATCTCTCGGGTTTGGGTAGGGAAATTGGATTATTTTCAAGTTTTTTCTTCTTAGTCATACACGTAATTCAAATATTTTCCTCTACCCTAAATTCTTAACAATTCTGCTGGAAAGCGGGCGGGGGAGTAGGCATTTTACATGCTCCGTATGTAGGTTCTTACCTTTCATTTTTAATACCCAATTCTCTCCTAATAGGCAAGCATCAGATGTACACTACTCTTTAGAAATGGCTACACTCTCCCTGGCAATGGTGCCAAAATGTTGGGTGATGAAAGGTGTCTTTTTAACTCCTAACTATCTTCACATTAGTTATCAATCCTGGTAAGACTTTCTATTTCAATATTGTACACAGTTTGGGGCAGTTGTTTACTCAAGAGTAATGCATCTAAATTGCAGTACAGTTCTTTCTAATACAAGAGTAAATGGATGCAACTTATAGAACTCTAATTACAATTGAAAGAAAGCTCAATTCACTAATGAAACCAAATCATGCATTCATTCAAGTATCAGTCAAGAATATAGTAACAATAACTCATTTCTCTTTGAACTGATTGATTTTCCAAACACAATTTCTAATCTGAACAGTAGGGATCTCGGTCTGAGAGCATAGACAGCAGTAGTCAATACTCTTTATAGGAGAGAATCTCAAGATAGCACGTTGAACTAAATAACTGTATTGGAAACAATAATAATAGAACGCTGGACTAAATGACTAAATCTGAAATAACAATAATGGAATACTGAAGCAGATAATTAGATCAAAGATAATAACAATGTAAATCAATATTTCTGCAGCATGTAAAACAGAGTAATTTCATTAAGTCTGGAAATACGAAATAGCAAAGCAATGTGATTATAATAAGTGGAAATCAAACTAAACCATCACATGACAGAAATCATAAAATAATGGTATAGGAACAGCAAGTGAATCCACCAGGGCTGGGCCTTTAGCCTCTAGTGAACACCACCGATTACTTCAGGATATGAGAAGGAACATAAACTACTTTATATATTAATCATTGCAAAATAGTTATAGCCAGTTCGTTCTCTATTTCACAACGAGAGTCGATGATCAAAGTTACAAATACAATAGTAATTCTCGAATAATCTCCCATCCCCCCTCTGCTTACAATTGTTTCCTTTTATAATGGAAAAGAGGTAAGAAGGATAAATAGTAACAACAATCCCTTAGGATCAAGAGATCCTGAAGGATTCATGCAATATTTTAACTTTAGTCGTATTTCCTCCTTTGCGTTGGTCCTGTGATTCACCTTCTTTTTGTCCATAACTGTGCGCTCCATCCTTGGCTTGCTGCCTGTATGTTGTTTCCTGGTTAGGAAATAGCAGTTATTCCAATTTGTCTTTTTCCTTTTCTTGGTTTGGGAATGGCAGTGGTCCCATTTCATCTTTTTCCTGCATGAAGAAGGAAAGCAATCAGCTAAATTGTGATAATAAATAATTTCCTTGTTTTTATTATAATCCTTTGATATATTATCATCTTGGGATATAAAGGGAATATAACTAAAGAAAAGGACGATGAAATAAGTAAGATATGCACACCTTTTCCATGACTCAAAAATGGCAACAGTAAGGCGACACATAACCAAATTACCAATGGGATGCCTTATTAAAATATAATGACATACTTTTGAGGTGTCAATGAAACACACACCATTGAATTAGACGCCTGTTACTTCTTCTTGCATGAATGTATCAATAGGAAAACCCCATCAGAAGGCCATAAATTCCACGCCCAGATGCTCGTCATGGGAGTATTAACCCAGAGTGTTTTCTTGGTAACTAAACTTGTCGGCATGTATGCTTATTGTGGAAGTGTGAAGGGCACACACCAGGTGTTTGAAAAAAATCCCAAGAAAAATGTGTTTGCATGGAATTTTATTTTTAGAGGTTGTGTCAGGAATGGACACCACTAAGAAGCCCTCATGATGTATTACCAAACACAACAAGGAGGACTAAGTGGAGACTGATGGGCCTCTAAATTAGATATAAATTGTTGGCCCTCAGTTTTGGTGTATTTTTGCTTAGGGAAACCTACTTAATACTTATATTTTCCATCTGTTTTCCATCACATCCATCTCATTTTGATGTATTTTATGCATATTCAGGTGTTTAATTTTAATTTTTCAATTTCTAGAAGTTTTTATGAAAATTGAGTTTCAAGTGAAATTTTGGACTGAATCAGAAATTCCTGTAATAGCCATGTGGATGACATGTTTGCAGGACACTTGGACTCGAGTTTTATGCATGGATGGAAAGCTTGGGAACTAGGACTAAGCTAACTCCACTTGGTTCGGCCAGAACAAGCTTTATTAGGCCCGGTCAAGGCTGGTCAAACATGACTAGTCACCAGAAAATCCCTAGGAAATAGGGCAGTTTTGAGATTTTATGGGATTGACCATATTTCTTGGGATGAATTGGATGAGTTCAACTTAGATAGGTGGATATGAGTAGATATGAGTGTTAGAGATAATATAGATCAGTTTGTTTCATTAAGCCTCTATTTAAAGCCAAGACTTTGATGGCTTTTGTAATGGAATTTATATGTAACTTTTGTATAATTGGAGTTGGGAGCTAATTTGAAGAACTTGTTTCATTCCAATTTGCTATTCATGCTTGGTTGATTTACTAAATTTGTTGTAGCTGAGATTTCTTCAAGTGTGCAAGGAAAGGGTGGAGGGCCCCCACACCAAGCTAAGTACACTTCTTGGTTCAATTTTCCTAGTTTTCATATACTAGTTTTTGTTTCAAATGTATTTAGATGTGTGATGATTGCTGAATGAATATTGGTTTAATTCTAATCTACATATGAAGGGACATAAAGGGATTTAAGTTAAATTCCCCTTCTATTTGATCTTGAACTAAAACTAAATTTCATTCTCCATTTCTCATTTGAAGTTATTTCTGCATTTCTGGTTTGAAGCAATGGTGATTGTGATATAGTAGGATTGTGAAGAAGGACAATCTGGACCTCCTTAGTTAGGAGCCTCTTCTTTTACATCTTCTACATCATAAGCCATTGTTAATTAGTGCTCTTAGATTTATCTTCATGAAAGTAGTATTGTAGGGAAGGACAACCTAGTTCTCCTAAGTTAGGAGCCTCTTCCCTCATATATTACATAAATGAATTAGAAATAGTTAAAATAGGTTTATATTTGTAATATGTACTTATTTAAATCTTAAAATTTTATCTTCTAAACTTGATTATATCTGATGTCCATATATAATGGATTTGCCTCCAAGTTTTACAAACCCGGATTGATAATTAAATACTTGTGTTAATTTAGTCAATAAATTAGCCCAACATAAATTAAGTCCCATGCCTCTAAATTAAACAATAATTTAAGCCCTATGACTATCCTTCAACACATTAAACCTCTCTTTCTGTATTAGATAATTTATTTTTAACTTTAATATATTCATTAGGAAGGTTTATGAATAATTCGATATTTGCGCCTAATATTATTTATTTTTGTGGAATATTATGAGAATATTGCACATATTATGAAAATTTGGAGGAGATAATTTAGGGACTTGTTCCCTACTACAAGAGGATCAATAATAAATAATAAATCAACAAGATAGTATGGAATTATGGCACATATTGTGGAACTCCAATGACTGAGAAAATCTAGGAATGTGTTCCACTGATCAAGGGACCAGATCCACTAATTAAGGGATTCTGGTGGAGAAATCTTCCTCCATTGATGGAGAATGATTCTTGATCATTTTTTATAAGTACCAAGTCGAATTTTCATAGCACTGATTGTGGAACTCCAATGATTGAGAAAATCTAGGAATGTGTTCCCTGCCATTTAATGCAAATTCCTAGTATTGGGGACCAGATCCACTCATCAAGCGATTTTGGTGGGGAAAGCTTCCTCCATTCACAAGGAATGTTTCCTAATCATTTTTTATAAGTACCAAGTCAAATTTTCCTCTAGGGATAGATTTTCATTAGTGTTATTGTGGAGAGAGCTTGTATTTCTACAGCTTCATTGTATTTTCTTGTGGGGATGTAATCGTATTGATTGAATAATGAAGATTAGTGTTATGTTCAGCACCTAAATATTGTTCTACTCCATAGGTCTCTAAGTTTCCTTGGAATTGGCCATCCTAGGAACCTCAAAGCCCTTTTGTATCATTTTCTTTCCTTCTTTCCACTACTTATTCACATGCATCTCTTTTTTTTATTTCTTTCTATTTCTGCATTTAGTATTAATGATTTCTTGTTGTATGATTGAGTTAAATGGTTGATGTAAGTTATTTTTCAGGATTATAAGAATTATTTCATACTTGGAAAAGCTTTGGAATTTCATAGTAATCAATGAGCTGCTTGGATTAGTCTTCTTATTCCCAAATCTAGATTTCTTGACCTACTTTTTAGCAAAGAACAGTAAATTTCTGCTAGTTTTTAGAGCATTCTAACAAGCTTCAATCAAGTTGGTTCCACTTGCATTAGATCACAACAAAATTCTAGTTAATAACAAAAATTATCCCATTGCATTTTCACTTGATTTGGTTAGGCATTTTTTATATTTACTAGCTCACTAGTTCTCAAATTTCTAGATTTGCGACTAGTAATGTTTTTTTTTTTTTTTTTTTTTGCATGGGTTAATAGAGGTCCTTTTGAGTGATTCCACTTGAAATAGGGACCTAAGAAATCCTAGTTAATAAAAAAATTTGTCCCCATGTTTGGCTTAGTGGGGCCTGACCCAGGATCAGAAGTGGTTTAACCAAGCAAATCTCGGTACTATTGGCCCTTTCGGGAACAGTCCGTGGAGCGTGGACTAAGGTCTCACCTGAAGTAGTATGGGAGGGTGCTGGAACTAGGTTTCCTCACCCTGGGGATGTCTAATATGATGTGATTGATACGCACTCCAACCTTTACACTTACTACGCTATGTGCACCTGCACGTACCCCGCACCCTGTGATACTGTCTTCACGTAGTCCGCAGCGTGACCCGTGTTATTTACCCAAGTCTTCCTTAATTAGTCTTCGTTAGCTGATTACTTAGATTAAATTCACATATAAGCATTCATACGAGTATTCATAAGTGCGCGCAGTAATTAAACAGAGTAAAAGTAATGTATAACATCAACATAAAGATTCCAAAACAGATGCACAAAATAAGATTCTCTTTATTATCTTTTAATCCCAAGTACAGACCCGACTCTGCCCTGCACACTCAAATGCAGGGGTCCTCACACTCAGTTGTGGACTCTACTAGGCCTCTATGCACTCAGCTGCAGAACCTCTTCCTACTACTATGAGCCCGTACACTTCAGATTCCACTCTAAGCTCTAACAATGCCTTCACTATTCTATCTATCTCTACTTACCTTCGCCCCCTTTACACTTAGAGCCTTGCTCTATTTATACAATCCAATGGTTCGCGGACCATGGGTAGGCCGACACATCTTTACATTAAATTACAATTCTTAGGGCAGACAACCCTATGACTCGATTATACAATTCGCTCTTCGCAGCCGTACTTCACGGAGTTCTACACCATATTTCACCAAAACTTGGGATTTAAGCTCCAAAGCCTACTGCAGGGGATCCCATGCCCAACAGGCCCCCAACAAAGTCATCATGACTAGTCCTGAGTCACTCTGCTAGCGTGACAATCTTTGCATGGAGTCCCTCCAACTGTGCCCGTGCTACGCGAAGGTTCGTAGCACACTGTTTTTCTGTCTACTAGATCTGCTTTACTCTTTCTGCCGAATGCTCATAGTCAAGGGATGATCCCTGTCTTAAGGCATGCATCACCTTCATTTGTGCAATTTTTCCTTTGATATCGGCAGTGATGTAGAAGGCCTCATCAATCCACTACTAGAAACGCACTATAAGTACTCCCTCTTTCTGTCATGTGACATCCACCTGTTCCTTCAACGCCTTTGCTTGTTGTAGCTTTTCCAACCACTGGGTCAGGACAACTGTCTACACCGTTCCACACACACTGTCATATTGCACTTGGAGCTCTCGCACTTCTATTTCCAGGCACTGTATGGTGGGGTCCTCCTGTAAGGAAGTTAGGACCATGAGGGATTCTTCCAACGTCATAGTACAGTCTTGTACTACCTGTCCTATTTCCTCCAGCCACTTTTGGATAGTGCCAGCGCGTTGTTCCCTAACTTCCAAGGGCGTGGATGATTGCACCTTTAGTCGTAGTTCGGCAATCTGAAGGTTGAGGTCCAACTGTATCCTCATTTCTTCCTCCTTTGCCTCACAGAATCCACTATCCAATCGATGAAATGAAACTCCAACTGGTAGGTTTATCGCAATTTCTAACTCTGGAATGCGGTGACATGCTTCCTCTACTATCTGCTCTAGCTGTTGATCTTGAACCAGTGCTTCATCACGTTGTAGACTAAGCTACTCAATGTTGATTCATTGTTTGCTAAGCATTTGTACTGCATGTCCTTCCCTAGCACCGAGTTCTATTGTTGCTCCGTCCTGTCACTGGTATAATATATCCTGCGGAAGGGCAGCCAATTTTAAGCCAAGTCCCTTGATCTGGCCCACCACGGATCTGTCCTCCGTGCTGTCCGTTGTGAGTGCTCCTTCTGGTAGCACGACAGTGTTAGCCATTTTGGCCTGCAGCAACTACTCCATTGTTTATGTACCTGTGGCATCGTAGGTGGCTACCATTCCCTCCTGTGGGGGCCACACTTGAAGTTCCTAGAGCTATGCCCTGAGGGATCCCAATGCAATCTACTGCTCCGTCATTGCTTCCTGGTGCGCTTCCCTGGTGACCTCGCGAACTGTGTCACCAATGTCGCATAGGTCATCCTCTATGAGCATAATGGGTTCACCATCCAGTTTGGAAGCCTTCGTCTTCTTACGTCGACCTACTCGTTCCATACTGTGCAGCTATTTTAGTTGTGTAGATGTCATGCTTGGGTCCGCGCCTTCTATTGTGTCCTCTGTTCCTTGTCCCGTGGTCAAGTTTGGGCCTCCTTCCTCCTGCGTTGTGGTGGCCCTTGTTGCGAGTGCTACTGCTTTTTTGCGGCCTTGGTCTCCTCTGTGGTGACCTTCGCTGCCTCGCAGGAAGCCCTTACCTCCCCAACCAATTGCTCATTGCGCTTCTACTGTGCCATCAGCTTAGTGGTATCCTTTTGTTTTTGTAGTGCTATCTTATTGCATGTCGCCAAATCTGAGGCACACCACTCAGGTGGCCATGAGTTGATCATAGAAAAGATAGCATCATCAATCATGATGAAAGGAAGTTTTGTCAAGTTCCGCACCAGATCCTTACGTGTCTTGATATACACATTGTGCATATCCGCCTTGAAGTCTACAAAGCTCCGCAAACTGTCATAAACTGTGGGGGATAGGCGTGGCCTTTTGGTGATCCACATCCGGATGCTTGCCTCCATGAGCACCCTGTTATAGACATTTTTGTGCCTAACAGCATGGAGCATGAAATGTCAATAATCTGAGGGATCCAAAGTCCCTAAACATGTTGTTCTTACCCTTAGAGGAACAAGGTCTGCAAACCACAGCACTGAAAATCAGTTCTCCACCTAAAAACACTCAAAAATAGGCTATTTCTGGATCATGTCAGCTGCTCCACTGGGCATCTGCACTGAATGTCAACTGCTCCTCCTCGTACCTGCGTTGAAGGTCAAAACTAATGAAGGCTACCTACGCTGGGCGATATTGGCCAAGTGGCATAGTCATTCTGCAAAGTGTCAACTGTCCAGGAAGCTTCCAAACTGACACTTGGGTCAAGGAATTCGCCTAGTGATGAGTAAGAGGGTCTTGATCTCCAAGTGGAAGCAAGATTCTCCAAGTGGACTCAAGAACTGAAGATTAACTAAAGTGGGAGAGGACACTAGTCAGCTTTATGCCAGTCTCAAGATGACTCATCCTTTCTCCAAAACCCTATATATAGATCTCTCTCATGAGGTCTGGGGAGGCTGGAATTTTGTGCAAGTAAGGAAGTGTTGTTGGTTTGAGTATAGAGCTATTGGGTGTTTTGCTTGAAGGAGGTGAAGAGGAGATTTCTTTCAGCTGAGAGGTGTTGCTGGATTGGGCCTACTGTGGTTGTAACTCTCTCAGAACTTTACTTCTATTATCAATAAAGTATTTGAGGTTCTTCTATATGCATGTGTCTTTATGATGAATAGATGCTTGTATATTTGATTTATGCTAATCCTATAATCGATTATGGATGTATGCTTCTTGTAGTTTCCTTTTCTTGTTCTTTTATAGGATCTGTGTGTAGCTGGGCCGGTGAAAGGGCAAGGAGCTAGGAGCAAGCAGCAAGGAGTGAAGACGGGATCAACTATTAGCGCAAGATAACGGTTAGTAGATCATCCTTTTCTTCCCTCTCTCATCTCATAAAGAAGAAACTTTGAATAGCTTTGCATTCAGTTGTTGTTGAAGTACTATCACCTTCAGAGTGGGATAGAGGCATTCTGCATTAGATACTTTTCCCCCCAACAAATTGGCGACTCCGCTGGGGAGCGTATCTTGTTGGTTTGTTGTGTTTCTTGCTATTCATTTCATAAACAAAGGGAGTACCGAATCGAACTGTGTTTGAATCCATCAAACACAAAGTAGAGGGCAGCTACTCTAGCTCAGTTTCTGGGCAAGTTTATGATTTGAAGAGCTGATCCACAAGGACTCTAATAAGCTCTTAGTGATAGCTTTTCATCCTCCTTTACATCCCTTAGTGTGTCCTTGACTGATAGCTTCTGATTTGAGCAAAAACTGTGAATTTTTGAGCAATCTGTGACCCGGAAACCAAGACGGACGAAAGTCTCGTTGTTCATTGCAGGCTGTACAAAGGCTGTCTGCATTTCAGCGCAGTTCCCGAAGGGGCTATCTGCGCTGAAGGTCAAACAGGCAGTGTTACACCTGCGCTGGACCAGTTTTGGCTTGAGCTACTGGGGTTTCCTGCTGTGTCTTGCCTTGTTTTCACTCTTGTTTTTTGCTGTTTGTTGCCAGTCAGTGGGCCTATCTGAAACCATCTTCCTTTGTCATTATTCCACCTCAGTTGTATAAATAAATTGTATTTGTTCTTTTGTATTTCTTGTGTCATTTACAGTTTCCCATAACGAAAGTGAACTAGTCTTGCATTGACCTCTTAGATCTAGACTTGTGATTAAGTGTCGTTCTGATCTTAAGAGTTAGTTATTTGTTGTTCATAGCTGATTGAGTTTGTCGCTTTCGTTATATGGTTTGAATTTATATATTTCTAAGTGTCGAAACAAGTGAATCGTAAGGTGTCTTTCGATTTTGGACAAACTTGTTTTCTTTCGCTTGAAATTGAATTCAAAGTTATACAACAACTTTCTTTTTGCATTTCATCAACATTAAGAAAGAGAAAAGAAATACTGGCATTGTGCATGTGCATTATGACAGTTTGCATGTTGATTTAGGAAAGTGCATTAGTGTGTGCTCTATGATCTGTGTGAAAAGGTGTTATCTTCCTTCTCCCTCAGTAGTTAAGGTTTTCAAAGTTGAAAGATTGAAAAGCTTGCTTATCATCTTAGATTGCATTCAGGAGTGTTTCTATACATCTCGTGGTGATCCATAAAGGCAAACTGCTAAACAAGATCAACCTTAAAATAAATTGAATTTACATAACAACGCATTGAAACATAACGCAAACATCCAGAGGTCTAAGCTAGAGACGTGTTCCGGCGTCGTTAAACGTGATATCTTAGCGTTGAGTGGTTGGGTGATTCCTCCGCGGTGAAGCGATAAGTATCAATACGGACTTGTGCTCCCACGTACCGTCGCGTATATATTGGGAGACCCCTATAGGATCAAAGCCTTTATCCATAGGAAACCATGTCAGCCGCCCTACTAATCGCAATGCAATGAACACAGCATTCACGAAGATCGACCACTCGTACCATAAAATGTATTCTGTGGTTTTGTGAAAGGTTTGGCACACCCTCTGCCTAGAATTCCAGAGCAGTTTCTTTTGGCCTTTTTCAAACTCTATAACTAAAAAATTCCATCCGAGCATTTGTCACTTCGGGCTCGTTAAAACATGAAGGAGACTGGAGTCATCTTTAGCTTTTTCTCGACTCTTAAAAAGTGAAAAAGCAAGTTGTGTCTAAGCGTCGTTATAAAATTTATTTTAAACGGAACATAATCACCTCCTATTCCCACGTTGATCTTTAAGTTGAGAACATGGAACGCCCCAACCAAGGAACTCCACATGATGGAAATCCTGGTCCTTTCTCCTCTTGGGGAGAAGTTGGTGCGCTCCACATGGCCACATTGTCACTTCCAGGACTAACGATTGGCCTGCCTGTTTGGCTATTCTCAACTAGTGTAGTTCAGAACACCATGGTTCCTGAGCAGTTGAGTCAACAGTTAGACGAGTCTAGAGCCTCCCACCAGCCTTCTACTTCCTCTAACCCTTCCTCCAATCCTTCATCTTCAAAAGGTGGAGCCGGCAAAAGCCAAGCTCCCACGGAGAAGAAGGAAAAGAAGAAGAAAGAAAAGAAGAAGAAAGAAAAGAAGAAGAAGGAGCCTAAGGTGACTTGGGGCAAGCAAAAGACATCTGACAAAAACCCACACACAACACAGACCGGGCCTAAATCACCATGTGTCATATGTAGAGGACACCACTTCCATAGAGATTGTCCCTGTATTCCCCGGATACTAAGGGACTGGTCACCTCGTTTGCACAATTCGGGAGCATCAACCTCTGATAGCCATGTTGATTGCTTACCGTCAACCAGCGAAAGTGAAGGATCAAGACAAAGAGGGGGAGCAAGATCCCCCTGCAGACTGTGTGAAGGTGGTCACGCCATCCACCGTTGTCCCTTCTTAGACAAAGCAAAAAGAGTTTTGGAAGATCGTCTGGTTTCTCCGGTAGTACTTCCTCCTGGATACAAAAAACTCGTGCCAAGTCCTTCGTTGGTTGAAAATACAGCTGGCTCGCTCAAGTGGTCAGCTGAGGCGTCAGTCATTGGAAATGAACCTACTGAATCCAGACCAGACGAAAGTCTAAAGGTCGATACGGTAGTTGACCCGGTTCTTCCTTCAGAGGTTTCATCCTCAAATGACACCGTCACTGAAGATTCATCTTCAAATGACACCCTCACTGAAGAGAATAAGGATGACACCATCCAGATTCTTTTCATCAACACAGATTCTGATGAGCATCCGGGAAATGCGCTCATTCCTTTATCGCAGGAAGGAACATCGTCAGGATCGTATCCGGCCGTGTATTCGGTCCCACCACCAAGCAACCTGGTTGTGTCCTTTGATTGGAACCAACTGGGCAGACCCCGGTTACCAGCCAATATACCATTCAGAATCATAATCCAAATTTATAGAATGGTGATGGCTGGAACTATCATTGATGAAGGGGCATCTGTGAGTATCCTTTCCTCTGTTGCTTGGAAAGCACTGGGTTCCCCGGCGCTTTTGCCTGAGATAAGAAATCTCTCGGGCTTTGATAAAGGAACCAGTCGACCCTTAGGGATCCTCCGCAATGTGCCTGTTACATTGAAAGGGAAGACCGTTAATATGAACGTGATGGTCATTCAAGGACCCTTGGATTATAACCTACTCCTTGGACGTGACTATATATATTGCATGGGAGCTATAGTCTCCTCACTCTTTAGAGTAATGTGTTTTCCACACGAAGGAAGGGTGGTCAAGCTCGTAGACCAACTTTCATTTCCGGGATCACGCATCGCAAATAGTCAAATACCAACCCTCAATGGTCTATTCACCCAAGAAATGTCTCCACCCCCAGTCCTCCTTCCCGATGAATGCGAGTAATTCGGAAAGATAGAACTGGAACCCAGGGGGCATGCATCCTGGTCTGCTTCGGGCAGAGGAAACCTTGGGTATAAAGTGGAATTTCCGCGAAACAATATGACTAGTCCGTACCCCGTCCGTATGTGGAAGAGGGGTTGTTCTGGAACAAGATTCTTTTGATAAGGTTACTTGTCTGACAAAGGTCATTCAACTTTGTCTAAATAGGTAGGCTACCAAGGAAAGAGATTCTATTGCGGCAGCAAATGGTAACCATCTTTGGGTAAAAGGCAAGCCTCACCCATTAAAACTAAGGTTTTAGAGGATAAGTAGGGGCAGCCTCCAAAGAAAGGGATTCCTTTGCTGCAACAAGTAGTAACCATCTTTGAGTGACCTAATGATAGACATCGCCGAAGAAAGAGTTTCATTTGCGGCAGCAAATAAAACCATTCTTTGGGTAACCAGAAAGAGGCAAGCCTCACCCTTTAAAACAAATGTTTTATCGGATAAGTAGGGGCAGCCTTGAAATTGTACCTTATACCTGGGGGCATGAAAACCTTTTGGAGTGTAAGCAAAGAGCGGTCATTGATCGTTTCCTAACTTACATAAAGAAAGGATGAGAGGGAGCATAGCTTTGGTAAGGCGCAAGCTCTATAAAAAATGGGATCTTTCAGGAGACATTCTTATCTTATGACTGGTATATCGAGCAGTTTTAGCATAAATTTCATGCTCGTTAAAAAATAAACGCAAGATCCGAGCAGTTTTAACGCGGTCTTCATGCTCGTTAAAAAATAAATAAAAGCAGTGAGCAATGTTTCCTCCAAAGTTTAAGCTCATTTTTATCTAAAAAAAGAACCTATTCCGGTAAATAACCATTGTGATCGTAAATTTATTAGCCATAAAAGCCTTGGTTGTGTTTGCACCCACCACCTCCATTCCATTTGGCCGATCGTTCACCCCCATATGATTGTTTACCCATTTTGAGGAACAGCTACGAACAGTGATTTCACTTAGCCATCCTTGTGACACTGCCGTGATTGGAAAATTCCAACCTGTACCTGGAATCTGCTGCTATCCCTGTTTATCACTCGTTCCTCAAAAGACGAGTCTTCTTTGAGCTCTTTTCATCTGACTCGTAAAATATGAAAAGTTTGCCGAGTTTTGGCCTTCCAGCTCGTTAAAAGGACCGGAAGAGCTATCCCTCCTCTAGATTTTAATCTTTTTGGACTTGAGGGATTATTGCACAAAAAGGTCGAGCGCTTGTTTTATTCGGCTCGTTAAAGTTATCGAAAATTCATCCCTTTTGTATTGTTTTATACTTTTTCGGACTTAAGGGATTAGATGACGAAAAAGGAATTTTGGAGTTAACTTTCTCTACCTTTTCAGACTCTCTAAAATGAAAAGGACCGAGTTGTCTTTGTCGCTAGACTCGTTAAAATGATTAAATAGCGACAAACTTGTCTTTAGACGAGAACGAGTTTCCCTATCGCTAGGCTCGTTAAAACATAGCGATGGGCTTGCCCGAAGGGCAGGTTATAGAATAAGCATATGTTATCCTCCTCAAGCTTGACAAAAATAAAGAGGTACTGGTCAGAAATGACTGGGGAAAATTGGGAGAACCTCAAAGATTTGATGGTAGCAAGTCGCTCTTGAACATGACACTTTGTCCTCCATACCACATCGGGTTGGGTTATTTCATTCACCGGTCTCATCACCATGGTCCTCGCCAAACCATCCGTATTTGGGGTAATGCTACCGATCCATCACATTAGTGTCGTTATATGTTCAAGAGATGTGTTCAGAAAGAGTCAACCGTGTCCCATCCACTGCCATACATTATCCTTCATCCACCCATGATCGCTACCCTGAATCATATCTCACAGATTGTTTTTCACCTCCACTAAAGTCATTAGCTCCGTTCCGTGTCACTGATGTGGGATTCATTAAGGCCCTCCTTTGACGGATCGCTTCTTGTCGACTTCAGCTCATTATCCAAGAAGTTGATCTAGGAACACCCCCCCAGTACTTTGAAGCTTGCATGCCTCAATGGCAAGTTTCTCACTTCCGGCGACAGGTATACATCAATGACCTTCGACCAGAAGATTTTGCGTGGTGTTTGACGCCAAGTCCTTTATTCACACCACGTGAATTGTACTGTAGTACCTTTAGGGTCATTGCCATTATTGGTGATCCCTCTCGCGCTTGTTAACGGTTTACATTATTGACCGGTAATCAAGCGATGTCTTTCCATGTTCGACTTCAGCGCAATTCTCACATGGATCGACTTGTACTTAGAGTGAAGATCGAACGAGATTGAAGACCCCGGATCTAGTTTCATCCATCCGGGCTGCGATATATATTCAGGAAATATAAAGACATTTGATATGTACATTATTGCAGCAGATGATCATCCTACTCAAAGGATGATAATTTCAGCAGAGAATTATCAATCTATCATCAGACGGTCGTCTGTTATGTGTACCAAAATGAATTTATAAAGCTGAGCATGGGAATGCCCGCCTCAGCTAGATCATGAAAGCAGAATGAAAAATAATGTATTGTATTGTATTTTATTGCAGGGCACCTCTCAGCGATTGAATGAACTTTGGATCCTCCTAATAAAGCATTTCACCCGATAAACGACCTCATACTTTAGGGGGCAACTGTTATAGACATTTTTGTGCCTAACAGCATGGAGCATGAAATGTCAATAATCTGAGGGATCCAAAGTACCTAAACATGTTGTTCTTACCCTTAGAGGAACAAGGTCTGCAAACCACAGCACTGAAAATCAGTTCTCCACCTAAAAACACTCAAAAACAGGCTATTTCTGGATCATGTCAGCTGCTCCACTGGGCATCTGCGCTGAATGTCAACTGCTCCTCCTTGTACCTGCACTGAAGGTCAAAAATAATGAAGGCTACCTGCGCTGGGCGAGATTGGCCAAGTGGCACAGTCATTCTACAAAGTGTCAACTGCCCAGGAAGCTTCCAAACTGACACTTGGGTCAAGGAATTCGCCTAGTGATGAGTAAGAGGGTCTTGATCTCCAAGTGGAAGAAAGATTCTCCAAGTGGACTCAAGAACTGAAGATTAACTAAAGTGGGAGAGGACACTAGTCAGCTTTATGCCAGTCTCAAGATGACTCATCCTTTCTCCAAAACCCTATATATAGATCTCTCTCATGAGGTCTGGGGAGGCTGGAATTTTGTGCAAGTAAGGAAGTGTTGTTGGTTTGAGTATAGAGCTATTGGGTGTTTTGCTTGAAGGAGGTGAAGAGGAGATTTCTTTCAGCTGGGAGGTGTTGTTGGATTGGGCCTACTGTGGTTGTAACTCTCTCAGAACTTTACTTCTATTATCAATAAAGTATTTGAGGTTCTTCTATATGCATGTGTCTTTATGATGAATAGATGCTTGTATATTTGATTTATGCTAATCCTATAATCGATTATGGATGTATGCTTCTTGTAGTTTCCTTTTCTTGTGCTTTTACAGGATCTGTGTGTAGCTGGGCCGGTGAAAGGGCAAGGAGCTAGGAGCAAGCAGCAAGGAGTGAAGACGGGATCAACTATTAGCGCAAGATAATGGTTAGTAGATCATCCTTTTCTTCCCTCTCTCATCTCATAAAGAAGAAACTTTGAATAGATTTGCATTCAGTTGTTGCTGAAGTACTATCACCTTCAGAGTGGGATAGAGGCATTCTGCATTAGATACTTTTCCCCCCAACACACCCAGAAGATCTTGGTCTCACAGATCCTTGTGGTGTCCTTCGTAGCCTAGAGCGATGCATATTTTGCACCCTCTGGAAATTCCTATTCAAGAGGAGGGAACTGACTGTCCTCAGGCAGTTCCCCTGACAACAGTGCGATGGACAAGAGAAACCATGTGTAGTGGAAGGTCTCGCCCTACTCCTAGACTTCCTTGCAGTTGGTGAGGAATTCTTCACAGAGGAAGGTGGCCCAGTTGAATTGGACCCCCTCCATGCATTATTCGGCCAACGTGATGATCATCGCTGGTACCTCATTGTCGCGACATTTTCTCATCACCTTCTTGTCTAGTAGCTGGGTGGCTACGTGCACCCCTTTGTCTAGAATTCTACTAATTACGTAGCCTCTTCGCTTCTTTTCCAACTTGTATTTCTTCTTCATGGCCTCTGTGAGCACCAAATCTCTGCTTTTGCCAGCTATTTCCACGGGGTCCCTTCCCTCACAAGGCAGACAAGAAATCCTATGAATAAGCTCCGCCATGATGGGAATGGGATCCTCCAGCCATAGGTACCCATCATGTACTAGGCAAAGCAACTGCCTGATGGCAAAGATCGTAATCAGTGTGTAGAGAAAATGCAAAATTCATAGTAGATGGAGTAGCCCAGCCTTCTCCACACCGCGCAGCCATTTCTGCAATTCTAGCGTTGTAATGGACCCATCCTTACTCTGTTTCATGAGGTTTCTAGTCTCTAAATGTGGGAATTTTCGCTATCCGTGAGGTCCCAATCTTCAAATTTCATCATGGGCATGCGGCCCAAGGCTAAACCTTTAAACAGAATTCCCTTTGGGAGGAGAGGGGTTTGTAGTGAGCTCTTAACGACGTCCAAATCCTTGGGTACTTTTGCTTTCCCTTTCTGCAGAGGGACATACTTGGGCAATTTTGCTGCAGCACGCACCGACTAAATGTCTTCCTCCATTTCTTCATCCGCCTTGATATATTCTACGAAAGCCTGGAGGTTCTCCTCCTCATCATCAGTCTCAAGATTAATAGTCTTTCCCTTCTCTTCCATAGAAAGTTTACCAAACCACGGATTTCATGGAGACATGCGGACTGGTCATGCTACCTATGGATCTGTTTTGGGCCTCGGCATTCGAGGTGATTTTGGAATTTCTGGTGCATCCCCCACCTGCAGCATAGGGCTCTACGCGGCTTCCTTGGTTGTCGACATCATTCTATTCAGGAGGTCCTGCGTCTCCTTCGGCAATGTCTCAAACACTGAACTTGCTCTCAAAGCTTCCAAATTCGTAAGGTCCATACCCACTTGATAGCGCAACAACTAAATTCTTAAAATGCCAAGGGTTGTTCGTTGGATAGCCACCTATGATTTATAGGCCTTTTTGAATTCAAATTTGATCGTTCCCCCCACATTCGTCCCATTAATGCTAGATTGGCGGCAGATCGTCCCAAATCTAGTTCTGACTTCGTGTCTTAATTTCCCATCACCCGCTCCTCTTTGTCTTAAATTGGACATCTTGTCATGAACAATGACACCAACGGTCACTTCCCGGCCTACCCGTGCGGCAGCACAGCCCCCTCTACACAGGCGCGACCCTTGTGACATAGTAATCATGCATGCAACCTCCTTATCATGCAGCTCCCACACAGACTCTTTTATAGTTCCACACTCTCTTTCAACTACTAGGAGTGGTAAGACTGTGCTTCCAATGGTTAGTCAGGTGGTCGCACCACCCGTGCGAGACTTCAATCTACCTTCCTTCCTGGTTCACGAGAACTCCTCAATTACCCTTGTGACAGTCATTGCTGTGTGTTCTTCCGTATGTGGTGTGCTCCCATGGTTACTTTGTCTGATAAGGTGAGGTTGTAACCATGGTAGCAGAGTCACAAATGTTCGACGATAGTCTTCTAATGTAGTAGTATGGCTGCCAATATCTTGTCCTGTCATTCTTAGTTTATCGACGCAACATGCTTGCACGATCTTGTTTTCCAATTTTTTGATCTCTGCATCCATTAACATGATTTTATTCCTCAGTTGTACTCGATCTTCTTCGAGTTCGCAAAGTTTAAGGTTCCCTCGTTGTTGGGTAGCGGAGGTCCCACGTAATGGTTTTGGGGCTCAATGCCCACAAATTTGGGTTAAAGTATGGTAAAGGCTCCACGACGTGCAGAAAGTGCGAATTGTAATGAGTCAAGTCAAAGGGTTGTCTACCCAAAATTAATGTAAGAAAATAGAAAGTGAGTCAGCCTGCCCATGGTCCACGGACCATGGAAATGTATAAATACAGCAAGTCTCTATGGTTAGAAGGAAGTTTTTAGTTCTTTTATGTAATGGGTTTATGAGGGAAATATTGTAGCTGCATCTGTAAGTCCAAGTAAAGGGTGTTGGTAGATAGATAGAGGCTCTGCAGCTATGTGCGCAGAGCCCTGGTAGAGTCCACAGTTGTCTGCGCTGAACCCTGCAGTTGAGTGCGCAGGGTGGATTTGGTTACATTGATGGAAGATATTAATAAAGAGAAGTTGTTTATGAGATATCACAGATCTACTGTCTCTTGATGTATGCATCTATTGTATGAATTTATGTTTTTCAGAATTATGATTACACGCAGCAGGTTTTATTGTTAAATGTTTGCTTAAAGACCATAAAGAGAAGATTAGATCTGTAATAATTTCATTAATAATAAAGTTCATCTGTTCGGATCTACGCGAGAGCCCGATAGCAGTACAAAGTGGCGCGAGGCTGTAGAATGGTTCACGACCCCTCCAAACCACATCAAGACATCCCAAGGGTGTGGAAACTTGGTTTTAGAACCCTCCCATACTACCTCGAGTGAGACCTCAATCCGCGCTCCATGGACTGTTGCCGAAAGGGCCGGTAGTGCGGGATTTGTTCGGTTTAAAAACTTCTAAACTTGGGTCAGGCCCCAACAAGCCAACAAATGGTTCTGTTTATAGGATCGGGATCTGCCTAAGCGATGTCTGATGTCAGGACGCTGAAACCCTACAAATAAAGAACTTGAAGATTGGTTGGATCAGAAGCTTCACGAATTTGTGGTAAAGGAAAACAGAAATCTGCGGATATCTGAGGAAAGGTGGCTGGATCACTACATATACACATAGATCCACGATATCTTCTTTGTGTCTTTCTCAACATAACTATATGAGTGGATCGTGAGGCTAGCTGACAGTCAGGGAAGGTGTAGACTAGATCAGCCCATCATGTGGACTCTAGAGTTGGTGCATAGGCTGGAAGCATTTGAAGATAAAATCGCACGGGAAGTAGATCATTGGTTGGATCGAATAATAGGAGGGTTTATAACCGAGTTCGCGATAGACACAACTATGAGTTATAGTGAGGCAGAAAGGTGTTTTTCTCCAAGGACCATGGGGTAAGTACATCAAATCATTGAATACTTGGATTAAAATGTTGTTATGTGAAAAATGGGTTATGTGCATCCATTGATGTCTGGGGTAACAAGGAGCAGAAGAGGCTACCAAGGGACAGAAGGATTAGAAAAAAGTCCTCTGATTTCACTTTCGCGAGAAAGCAAGGAGGATCTCGCAGGGTTCTCTTCGAGAAGGACAGTCCAGTTGATAAAGTAGTGCATTCCACTGGTACCACCGCCGTCCACGCCATCACCTACTTCACCTACATCTAACCCATCTTCACCTACCCCACCTCCGCCACCACCAAAGTTTGGGATGGCAGGTGCAGTCAAGTTGACGGTATTTAGAGGCGTCGGAAATGAGGAACCAGATCAGTTCTGGTTCATGGTAAAGGCTATATGGGAAGCCCAAGGCGTAATAGACGAGAACATCAAAAAGGCTTCTCTGGTTACTACGCTGTAGGACCATGCATTGATGTGGTATATAAAGTACTTAAGCGATCACCCGAATGTGGGAATAGTGGTGATCTAGGATGCATTGAACAAAGAATTTAACCAACCAAAATGAGAAACATAGTTAATCAATGGGTTCAAGGAGATTGTGATGCTACCTGGTGAAACCCTGTGGGATTTGGATCAGAGATTTAAAATTACAATCCATGAGGCTAACATGATGCTGACGGATGCGCAGCACTGCACGTGGTTTGTGGCATCTTTGACACCACATCTGAGGACAGCGCTATCACAGCAAAAGATCTCAACCCAAGCTGAAGCATTAGAGATAGCAATGAGATTGCATGAAACTCCAATATAGGATCCAGGGTTGGGAGTTCAGCAAATCCACACACAACTACAAAACCTAACCTTAGAGATGCAAATTTTGAAACAAGATAAGGCGCTCCAATCAGAGGCATGTGCATAGGTGTGGTGCATAAAATGTAAAGGTTAGGGCCATGATAAGGATCATTGTCTGATATTCGCGAACTATCTGGTAGGAGGGGGGCCAGTGCCATTGTGATCAGAGGCACAAGTGGGACCAAGCATGGCGCCCACACTTTGGTGCACGATCTACCAAGTGGAAGGAAAACACACAGCAGACAACTTTCATCTATTGCAGAAATTTATACAACCCCCTCAGCAACTATTTTGCAACTTTTATAGATCGATGGGCCATGACGAACAAAACTGCCAAAGTTACGAGTTGTTGATGGATCAGACACCTGCTTATAGGATGCAAACTGAGGTGTGAGGTTAGGATCTAGCTGCAACAATAGCACGGGGTGGATTCTAGGGATGCAGATGGGGACGAGGAGGAATGGGACCCAGACGAGGGCGGGGACAATTAATCTGCTACAATTGTGGAGGACCTGGGCACTATGCATGTGATTGCATGAACCCGACCAGAACATGTTGCCTGTACTATTACCAATTTAATCATGAAGCAATAGATTTTCCCACACTAATTGCACAGATGCGAGAAGAAGGGGTGCTTCAGGCTACTCCCACTCAGAACTTCCAAATGATGAAGGTTGAACCATGCGAGGAGGATCCTAATGTGAACATGATGCTCAGAAGTGGTGCAACTACCAGAGAAGATAAGGGGAAGCAACCTAAGGAGGATGCATGGGTTCGCAAGGCCCCTACAAAGCAACCTGAATTTGATTTGAAGCACGCGAAGGAAACCTTTATGGAAGCAAAGAAGAGCTTTGCGGAGGTTTCTACTTTGGGTAGCAAGGATCAACCTGAGCCGGAGATGGATACGTCTATGCTAAATACCTTTTTAGAAACATGCATGAAGCTACTATGGGACACTAAAGCAGTGAAAATATTGCAAGAGTTGATAACTAGGTGCGCAGGACCGGGTGAACCGCGCATGGTTCAGAAACTAGGCAAGCATGCTTTGCGCACCAGTCAGGAAATGTGCTTGACAACCCAGATTGGTGACTATGAGATGGATCAAGTCATTCTGGACTTGGGTTCAGATGCAAATGTCCTACCTAAATAGACACGGGAACCCATGGACAAGCCCACATTACAGTGGTCTCCTATCTAATTATGGATGGCAAACCAACAGAAGATCCTGCCTATGGGGAGACTGCAAGGAGTTATAGTAGACATCAAAGGAGCAATCACACAAAGGGATTTTAGGTAATATAAATTGTGGATGACAGTAACCTGTATCCTACATTGTTAGGGATAGACTAGGCCATGGATATGAATGGAGTCATCAACCTAAAGAAACGAAAAATGATATTCGAGAAAAAGTCTCTCCACATAGTGACTCCGCTAGACCCAGCCGAAGGAGTGCGATACACTGAGCCTGTGCACGATGAGGACAATGATGATGAACTGGACTATATCTACTAGATAACAGCGTATGATCAGGATTGGGTGAATTCGACAGAAGATGGGAGAATCTGATGGGAACGTGACAGTTCCTGCACGTCGGACTCAGATGAAGAGATTGAGCAATGGAAGAACATATTGCATGAGGTAACAATGCTAAATTGTAATATGATGGTTAGTTCACTACGCTGTGTAATGATAGAAGCAAGGGAAAGGCCAACCAATGAGGGTGCAACAGAAACAAAGGTACTAGTAGACCGATGCGAAATGGCAATTCTGAGACAAAAGCTACAGGGTGCACAAGTAGGGGCACTGTGTGCGACAACTACTCAAAGGTGGAGTACATGCCAGAAGACTAGGCGAAAATGGTGCGGATATAGGAGGCAAGTGCGCGTAGGGTTTGGAGGAAAAAACGGGGTGAGCATCCATCAGCAGCGTAGGGTGTAGGTGTATGTTGTGCGGACACCCAACCAAATAAAAATCACAGATCCAAATTCACCACAACAATCCAGTCCGCCAGCTATCCACAACAAAGTAAGCAAGAAAATAGGAGGAAGCACGAACAACGTCCACCCGATAAAATGACCCACTGGGAAGCTACAGATACCAGGGATTCGATGGGCCTATAACAGGAGGGAGGTGAAGGTGAGCCTATCAATATTAAGACAGGAGGGAGCCCAAAATAGGCGCGGTAGAAGCAGGCCTTGCGACATCAATAAAGTATGGGCGTGACTAAGAAAGAACAGCACGCTAGAAGGGGACAAAATCAGCAAGATGGAAAGTGGCAATGCACATGTGAGCCATGCAAATCTACACATAAGGGAACCAGGCCTAGTCGGGTCTACCACAGGACTAGAACGAGCCGTGACCCTACTATCATAGTTACGACCACACCCACAAAAGAATATACCCCACATAAAAGCACGCGAAGAGAGAACAGATAAAAAGGCACTCAAAAGGTGCCTACAGCTCGGGCTAGCAGGAAAGTTGAGACCTTGCACCTGGGGTGCGACCACCTGACTAGCTATGGAAAGTGCAGTATCAGCACCCCAATCAGTTGAAATAACGCGCGGGACTATAAAGAAGTCTGCGAGAGGCCAGCATGGAAAGAAGGTTTCGTGCAGAGTCATTTAGTCCAGAAAATGATGACTACGCCACAAGGGTTGCGCTGTCATGTGAAAAGGTCAAGAGGTCACCGTTAATGCCATTATTCTTGACAAGAAATTTGAGTTACGACAGGGAGGAGTGGGTGGTGAGCCATTAAGACAAGAGTTCTGAGCTAGATATGAAAATACCTGCCACCTAGATAATATTAATGAACTGGAAGTGGAGGGAAGGGATCCATTCAAAATTACGTGTTCCTATCAAAACCTGTGGCCAACACTGGGATATTTGAGATTTGAACCAGTAAAGACTAGCAAACACTCGGCTACCAGGCATCCCATGAGTACCATGGCGAGAACCCAAGCACGGTTCGCGGAAGAGCTATATCCAACCCAGGAGGAGCCAGATGAAGCAGTTGCGGCCCCCGAGGTTCCAAAGTCCCCACGCACACTGCGGCCTCAGAAAAACAAGTAGACAATGGGGCTAGTTAGGGTATCACCAAGATTCAGTAAGTTATTAGTAGCTGAAAAGGGAAAAGAAATCGCCACTAAACTTGAGGAAGATGACGAAGATTTGCAAGCCTTGATCGCTCAAATTGAAGCACAGGATGAGGATGAAGAGGATGCTTTCCAAATCCCTTCACAACCTCCATACGTCTCTCCATGGAACAAGATGGCCAAGATAATAAAGGACCTGGACACTGCGAAGAGTACGCTCCAGACCCCACTTGTTCCAAATGAGATAAGGTTTGATGGTTTGCCGCTAGGCCAAGTACCGAGTATCAAGTTCGAAGATTGGGATCTTGCAGATAGTGAAAAGTTCCCCCAATAGGCCGAAGACAAATTACCTAGATTTCCTTCTTTCACTATTGTGCTACCATCCTTTCTAGTACAACCTTGTCTGGGGTGCACCACTCCGGAGGCCATGCTACCAATACCTTGTAAATTTCATCGTTCATCGCAATGAAGGGAAGCTTGACCCATGTTCGTTTTGGATCCTTCCGTGCCCGGATATATAAGTTATGCATGTCCAATTTGAACTCGGCCATGCTTTGCAAATTGTTGTATACCGTTGGGGACATCTGTGGTCCATGAGCGATCCACGTTTGGATACTTGCCTCCATGAAGATCCAAAATACCTTGATCTCAAGAACCCTCATGGCATCCTTTATATCCCAGAGCCAGGTATACCGCACTGCTTCAGGTAGGTTGTTCTCAATGATGGGAAACTGGCTACCATATGGTAGTTCTCCTACAACCAGAAGAATTGATAGTAGTAACCATGCATAATGAAACGTCTTAACTTTTTCCTGTGCTTCTTTACAATTTGTCAAAAATTCATCACGATTTTGTTTTCCAATTTTTTTATCTCCGTGTCCATTAACATGCTTTTATTCCTCAGTCATACACGATATTCTTCGAGTTCGCGAAGTTTAAGGTTCCCTCACTGAACGGCTTCCTAAATCTGCATATGTTCATCCTCGTGTAGCTGCATAATTCCTTCGCCCTGGTCCTCGCGTACTATCCCAACTGTGGGAGTTATTGCGTGAGGATTCCTTTTCTCAAAAATTATGGTCCCAACCCTACTCCTCAGCTTTGGAATAATTTCTGTGCTCATGTTTTTGCACATGTCCGTATAGGCCCATCGGATGGCTAGCATGCGCAGGTCCCAATCCGTTTGTCTCACCAGGTGAACCTTATTCAAGACACCACATACCTTATTGAATGCTTCCACGTGGAATGTTTGTGGTGTACATCGCCTCTCCTACTGTTGTGTCTTGTTTTGATTTTTTATCGTGAATTTGGGGTGTGCTTGTGTGGACTGCATAGCACATGTCTGTACCCATCGAGACAGGGGGCGCACAGGTTGTTCCACCCTCACTGACTGACATTTTTTCGAAGGTGGGGGCTTCCAAATCGTAGGTGCATCATCCTTCTACATCCGTGCCAGTCCTCAAAGTTTCCTTGATGTGTACCCCACCATCATGCAGGTGTTGCACGCAGTGCCCATTTCAACGCATTGAACCGCTGCTGTTTTGGTACTGCGCTTTCAAATTTTCTCAGGAATTCATCCACCACTGTCAATCCATCATATGTTAGCAGCTCTCTTGCCTTGGTTGTTACGCAATGCAATGATCTAACCATCATGTTGCAATTCAGCGTTTTCACTTCGTGCAGCAGATTATACCAACGCTCTACTTCTTCGTCTGAATCTAAAGTGCAAGAGCTTTCACGCTCCCACGAGATCCTCCATCTGCAGTCAGATTCACCCAATCCTGGTCTTGTGCATTTATCTTGTAAATACAATCAAGATCATCGTCTCTTTCATCGTTGTGCATTGGTTCACTGTAGCATGCTCCTTCGACTAGGTCCAGTGGGACTACTACACATAGTGACTTTTTCTCGAAGATCATTTTACACTTCTTAAGATTGATGACTCCATTCATATAGGTGGCCCAGTCTATTCCTAACAATTTAGGATAGCAATTGTTGTCATTGATAATCTCTATTACTTCAAAATCCACCTATACGCTCGCACCTTCAATATCAACTGTTACCCCTTGCAACCTCCCCATGGGAAAAATCTTCTGTTGGTTCACCATTCGTAATTGAATAGGGGACCATTGTAATGTGGGCCTGCCCATGTGTTCCCATGTTTTCTTTGGTAATACATTCACGTCCGAACCCAGATCTAGGATCACCTAATCCATTTCATATTCCCCAATCTGTGCAGTCAACCTCATTTCCCTTCTAGTGTGCAATGCATGCTTCCCCATTTTTCAGACGACGTGCGATTCCCCTAACCCTGTGTACCTGGTGATCAGCTCCTGTAGTCCTTTAACTACCTTGTTTTCGCTCAATAGTTTCATGCATGTCTCCAGAAAGGTAGTGAGCATTGAAAGATCCATTCCTAGCTCTAGTTGATCCTTACTACCTGAAGTGGAGGCCTCCGCGAAGCTCTTCTTAGCTTCCATGAATGTCTCCTTTGCGTGTTCTAAGTCAAACTTAGGGTCCTTTGCAGGAGATTGCGAACCCATGTACTTTCCTCTAGCTACTTCCTCATATCCTCTCCTGTGGTCATACTGCTTTTGAGCATCATGTTTACGTTTGGTTCCTCTTCACGTGGCTCAAACCTCATCATTTGTATATTCTGAGTCGGGGGAGGCTAGAATATCCCCTTTTCGCACATCTTTGTGATCAACGTAGGACAGTCTATTGTTTCATGATCAAACTGAGCACAATACGTATAGGATATCCTCGTCGGGTTGGTACAGTCACGGGCATAGTGCCCTAGACCTCCGCAATTGTAACAAATTAATTGTCCGCAGCCTCTTCCTGTCCCATTCCACCTCATCCCCGACCTCGCCCCTAAAATCTAGCACATGCCATCCCCACATCTGGGTCGAGGGCTTGCGTTTTGGTCTACATCCTATAGGCTAGGGTCCGATCCATCATTAGCTCATAACGACAGCAAGTGCGCTCATCGTGGCCTACCGATCTACAGAAATTACAAAACAATTGTTGGGGTGTCTGTGTATATTTATGTAGCAAATGACAATTGTTCATCATGTGTTTCCCTCCTATTTGACAGATCAACGCAGCATAAAGCAGGTGCCACACTCAACCCTGCCTACGCCTTCGGTCTTAGCGGCATTCTCCCTCCTCCTACCAAGTAGTTCGCGAACACTGGGCAATGATCCTTCTCATGGCCCTGGCCTTTTCACTTTATGTACAATACTTCCTCGCGTGTCTCTGGCTATGGTGCCCTATCATGCTTCAAGCTTTGCATTTCTAAACACAAATTCTGTAGTTTCACATGGATTTGTTGAACTCCCAACCTAGGGTCTTGTATCGGGGTCTCATGCAATCTCATTGCCATTTCCAACACTTTGGCCTGGGTGGAAATTTTTCGTTGTGACAGTGCCGTCCTCAAGTGCGGTGCCAAAGATGGTACAAACCATGCGCGATGTTGTCCATCTGTCAACATCATATTGGCTTCGCAGACGATACTCTTTAGTCATTGATCCAGATCCTAGGGAGTTTCTCCCGAGAGCATCGCGATCTCTTTAAACTTGATAATTGATTGTGTTTTTGAATTTGGTTCGATAAGTTCCTTGTTTAGCGCATTCTAGATCTCTGCTATCCCTACAATTGGGTGGTCGTTAGAATTCTTGATATACCATGTTAATGCACGATCCTGCAACACACTCACTAATGTAGCCTTATTAATATTTTCATCTGTGATGTCGTGTCCTTCCCATACGGCTCTTACCACGAACCAGAATTGGTCTGGATCCTCATTCCCTACCCCTTTGAACAATGGTAGTTTGATCGCACTTTCCATACTGAAACATGGAGGTGGTGGAGGTGGAGTGGGTGGAGATGGAGGTGAGGGAGTTGAAGTGGGTGGCAGTGTGGGTGGAGGTGGTAACCGCAGAATCCGTTGTCTTATCAAACTGACCACACTTCTCAGAGAAACCTTCATGAGATCATCCTCGCTCACCCATGAGGGTGAAATTAACGTACTTTTTTCTAATTCTCTATTACTTCGTCTTCTATAGCTCTTTCCACTCCGCATAGTCCCAAACATTAATTTATTCACATAACCCGCTTTTCACATAACAACATCTTAATCTAGGTGTTCAAATATTTAATATACTTACCTCGCGGTCCCTTGAGAAAACTTCGCTCTGCCTTGCTGTAATTGATGGTCATTTCCAACACAAACTCAGTGATAAATCCTCCTATTATTCGGTCGAGCCAGTGATCCACAACTTGCGCTATCTTATCCTCTGAGGATTCTAATCTATGCACTAGTTCTGGAGTCCACATTATTGGTTTATCGAGCCTACACCTTCCTTAGATGTCTGCTAGCTTCGCGATCCACTCATATAGCTCAGAAGGAAAGGATGCAAAGAAAATCTTGTGTATTTTTGTATACATGTAGCATGACATTAAACATCCCTTATGCAGATCCCAGTCCCAGCAACGGAACCATTTGTTGGCTAAGTGGGGCCCGACCCCGGTTCAGAAGTGATTTAGCCAAGCATATCCCGATACTACTGGCCCTTTCGGCAACAGTCCACAGAGCGCAGACTGAGGTCTCACCCCAAGTAGCATGGGAGGGTGCGACAACTAGGTGTCCACACCCTAGGGATGTCTGATATGGTGTGATTGATACGCAGTCCAACCTTCGCACTTACTGCGCTATGTGCACCTGCAGGTACCCCGCACCCTATGATACTATCTTCACACATTCAGTAGCGCAACCCGTGTTATTTACCCAAGTCTTCCTTAATTAGTCTCTGTTAGTTGATTACTTAGATTAAATTCACATATAAGCATTCATACGAGTATTCATCAAGTGCGCACAGTAATTAAACAGAGTAAATTTAATGTATAACATCAACATAAAGATTCCAAAATAGATGCATAGAATAATCTTCTCTTTATTATCTTTCAATCCCAAGTACAGACCTGACTCCGCACTGCGCACTCAACTACAGGGGTCCGCACAATCAGCTGCGGACTCTACTGGGCCTCTGCACACTCAGCTACAAAGCCTCTTCCTATTACTACGACCCTGTATGCTTCAGATTCCACTCTAACATCTAACCATGCCTTTGCTATTCTATCTATGTCTACTTAGCTTCACCCCCTTTACACTTAGAGCCTCGCTCTATTTATACAATCCCATGGTCCGCGTACCATGGGTAGGCCAACACATCTTTACATTAAATTTCAATCCTTAGGGCGGACAACCCTATGACTCGATTATACAATTTGCGCTCTGCGCCCATCCTTCGTGGAGTTCTACACCACCTTTGACCAAAACTTTGGCTTTAAGACTCAAAATCTACTGCGGGGGATCCCATGCCCAACACCCATCCAATTTGTATTTGATTTGCTTGGTCATTAAACCCTCACCAATTTCATCATTTCACAAGGAAACTTCTCCAAGAGTTTTCAGCAAACCCATCCATCTTCCAACTTTGGTTTTGAGTTCTGAAGTGGCCTTAAGCACTCCCTTACCTCATTCCATCTATAAAACACCTTCCCTAAGATTTCGATCACCTTCAACATCCATAATTTTTCTCTCATTTGTATCCTGTAGGTTTTCAGGGGATCTTGTAGGTTTTTAGTACATCTTGTAGTTTTCATGTAGTGGCCTGTTTTGAGGTTGAATTGAGGGAAAACCTCCAGCAAGCCACACAAGGTCACCTAAGGGTATCCCAAGCCTTCCACCCATCCACCATAATCTCCAAGCCACCTACCACATCACCAAAAGAGATAGCTTTCACACTTGTTTTTCCATATAAAAAATAAAAAGAAAAAAACAGATTTATTTCAGCCCTTTACATGCACAGTAGTGATGTTTGATTTTTTGAATCTGCATGCTTATGATAATAGGATTGCATAAATGTTAACTTAGCATTCTTTTGAAGAAAAGCCTCTTAGCAGTTAGTTAGAAAATGGTGTGTTTTATCATTTGATTTTAGTCACTTTCCTAGTACTTTCTTTCTTGAAATAGGTTAAGGTTCCATTTCGAACATTTCATTTTCTACAATTAGTTTAGAATTTGACTTCAATACATGCACTCCATTACATCACGACAACAAAGGAAGGACAAATTGTGTGCTGCACATATTGTGTCAATACCTCTTAATTTTGTATGAACCCCAGGTTGATAATTAAAGTCAGTAGTCTTGGGAGTTGTAGCATTCTTGTTACAATATCGAGGCTCATCACTTTTTGGCGTTGTTGCCACGGAGGTGTCAAAGTATGCATTGTTTTCTTCCCTAGTTGATTCATTTATTTTTAATTTTTGCAAAAACAAAAAATCATTGCATTAGGCATATTTCACTTCAAAAATAGGAAAGTGCATTACATTAGTGTTTTCATTCAATCATATAAACAAAAAAATCTCCAACACCAACCCACCGCCCCATTTGATCACGTGGTATAGTAAGAACCACATCACCATCCACTTTTGCAGGTACAAGAAGAAGAGATGGCAAAGTGTTACACAACATTTTGTCACTGTCCTTGTACTCCCCGTTCCTTGATCATGGAGGACCTCTATAATGAATCCTATATGCTTTCCCTTCGTGAATAAACTCTCATTGCGTCCCTCTTCATGAGCCGAACAATTCCTTTTTGCACTATTTCCCAAAACTCTTCTATCTTTCCTAGTTTATAAGACTAGCACGAATGACCCTTATCCTCCTAGCACTAATATGCAGAGATTAACATTGTCCCTAGCTGTTATCGGGAAAACTAGTGTCCATTCAGAGCTGCTAGTCCCAGTAAGACGGGTAGTTATCTTACAAACAAACAAACTAAAGTTACTTGTGTTTTCGTTTATGAGAGATAGATGAGAGAGAAGCAGAGAGTACCAACCTCAATCTTTCACTAGTCTCCTTGCTTGTTTCCACTCTCCCTTGATAGAGCTTTCGCCACTCCTTTCTCACTTGTCCCACTTCAAAGAACACTTATAGAGTAAAAGTAGCAAAATACCATCAAAGCATAGAGATCTATAACCATAAACAATGTAGGATCAGATATACGTTAACCATATAAATGCATATACAAATAGAAGATTCAGAGATATACAAGCATATGGAGGAAAACTCAAATATATTTATTGATAGAAGTAGTAGAAGAGAGAATTACAACCAAGATGTCTGATCCAGCATCATCCTCCCAGCATGAAAGCCCTCTTCACCTCATACAAAGAAAGATCACCCAACAATGTCTTCAGATAAAAACCAACAACACTTCCTTGCAAATTACAAAATTCTAGCCTCTGGATCTCTAGGATGAGGGATCCATATATAGATGTTTACAAGAGAGTGAGTCAGCTTCTGGGGTTTTGATTAGTGTCCTGGTGATGGATCCTGATTGGGATTCGAAACGTTGATAAAAGAAATGGTTAATACTATGGGTTCTCCGGCTTCTAATTCAATAGTGTCATTTCACTGATAGTTCTTGGTTCCACTTGGAGATTTCAGATCTCTTACTCATCCTTGGGCGAATTCATAGAGGCAAGTGTCATATGAGTAGTTTCTAGAAGATTCTTTGAGTTTCCACCAAGCAAACTGCTTCTGCCATTTGTCTTCTCTTGCTCATCGCACCCTACAGAAGGGCTTTTCAGTATGCATCGCACCCCCCGTGTGTAATAGGTGAGATGCATCGCACCCTATGCATGGAGCACTCTGTATGGTCTAGTTTTGACCAGTTCTGAGTAGTTTTTCAGGGAGAACTTCTGGGAAATGATGTAATCAATTGACCTTGTTCCTTTAGGGTATGAAACAAAACTTTTAGGGGTTTAGAAGCCCTTATTTTATGTACATATGTGATTGTGGTTGCAGTGACCAAATATGTCTATAACAGTTGCCCCCAAAGCATGAGGTCGTAAATCTTTTGATGTCGAGTGAAATGCTTTATAATGAGGATTCAAGGTTTTTTGAACTGGAAGGTGACCTGTAATAAGATACAATACAATACATTATCTTCATAGTATTTTCATGATATAGATGAGGCGGGCATTCCCATGCTCAGCTTTATAAATTCATTTTCATGTACATAAGACAGACAATCGTCTGTGTGGCAGACTGATGATTCTGGTAGATCCATCATCCCTTAGTTTGGGTGATCATCTGTGTAGCTGTGATGTACATTTGATGTCTTTATTTTCCTGAATAAATCGCAGCCCACATGGATGAAACTAGATCCGGGGTCTTCAAACTCGTTCAATCTTTGCCCGAAGTACAAGTCAATCCATGTGAAAAGATGTTCTGATGTCGAACATGGAAAGACATCGCCTGATTACCACCCAATGATGTAAGTTGTTAACAGGCGCGAGAGGAACCACCAATAATGATAATGACCCTCAAGGTACTGCAATACAATTCACGTGGTGTGAATACATGAGTTGATGTCGAACACCATACAAAATATTTTGTTCGAATGCCATTGATGTAAACCTGTCGCTGGAAGTGAGAAACTTGCCATTGAGGCATGCAAGCTTCAAAGTACTAAAAGGGTTGTTCCTAAGTCAACTTCTTGGATAATGAGCTAATGTCGAAAAGAAGTGACCCGTTGTAGGAGGGCCTTAATGAATCCCACATCTATGACACAGAATAGAGCAAATGATTTTGTGGAGGTGAAAATGATCTGATGATACAAGGTTCAAGGTGGCGGTCATGAAAAATGGAGAGTGAAGGTATAGTAGCAGATGAGGTGTTAACTAGGTTGGTGAATTCTCTAAGCGACTTCTCTTGAACATATCGGCGACAATGAAATGGATTGGTAGCATTAACCCCAAAAATGGATGGTACGGCGGACCAATGGTGATATGACCCATGAACAGAATAACCCAACCCGACTCAATCATGGTGATGGAGTGAAAGTGTTATGTTCAAGAGTGACCTGCTATCAATGAAGTTATTGAAGTTTTCTTCCCTTTTTCCCCAATCATTGCTGACCAGTACCTCTTTATTTTTGTCAAGCTTGAGGAGGATAACATATGCTTGTTCTATATTTTTCCCTTTGGGCAAACCTGTTGCTATGTTTTAATGAGCCTAGCATCAGTGAAACTCGCTCTTTTCTGCGTGGACATGTTTGTCGCTATTGTTTTAACGAGTTTAACGACAAAGATAACTTGGTCCTTTTCAATTTTAGAGAGTCTAAAAAGAGACATAAAGGCAACTCCAGTAGTCCCTTTTTTTGTAATGTAATCCCTTAAGTCTGAAAAAGTATAAAATAATACAAAAGGGATGACTTTTCGATAGTTTTAACGAGCCAAACAAGACAAGCACTCAATCTTTTTGCATAATAATCCCTCGGGTCCAAAAAGATTAAAATCTAGAGGAGGGATGGCACTTCCAATCGCTTTAATGAGATGGAGAGGCCAATTGCTCAGCAATATTTTCATATTTTACGAGCTAGATGAAAATACCTTAAAGGAGACTCGTTTTTTGAGGAACGAGTGATGCTTTTGGATAGCAGCTGGTTCCAGGTAAGGTTTGGAACTTTTTCAATCACGGCAATGTAAAGAAGGTGGCTAAGAGAATCACTCATCGCAGCTGTTCCTCAAAAGGTTAAACAATCAAATGGAGGCGTATGATCGGCTAAAAAGAAAGTGGAGGTGATGGTAAGAACATGACCAAGGTTTAAAAGATAATAATTATGTGATCGTAATGGTTATTTACCAACGGTGGGTTCATTTTTTAATGAGCTTGAGCTTTGGGGAACATGTGCTCATTGATAGGTTTATTTTTTAACGAGCTTGAACTTCACGTAAAGCTGCTCGTGACTAGGTTTATTTTTTTTAACAAGCTTGAACTTCACGTAAAACTGCTCGTGCCAGTCTTATAATAAGGATGTTTCATCAGTAGGTTCATTTTTTAGGGAGCTTACCCCATGCACAACTTCGCTCCGGAGCCTTTCGTTATGCAAGTTAGGAATGACCAACCTATGAGTTTAAAGGGTTAAGAGCCTACAAAATAAGAAAATAAATGGTCGCTTTTCACTTGCATGCAAAAAGGTTTGCATGCCCCCAGGTATAAAGTAGAGTTTCCAGGTCATCATATGGAAGTTCTCACATTATTAAGATTGTTCCATCTGCGTCACAGACAAAACACTTCCTTGGCAATGTCCATCGAAATGGACAAAGGTGGTTGTTGTTAGTGCCAATCACATAACCTTTGACGGGGGAATCCTTTTCCAGTCTGATCCATTTTCCTAAACAGACAGGATTTTCAACCTAGTCATATTCCTACGTGGAAAACTACCTTATATCCAGGGTTTTCCTGCCGAAGTAGATCAGGGTGCATGCCTCTTGGGTTTCAGTCACAATCACCGAATCACTCATGCTCATTAGGTGGATGGACTGGAGATTGATGAGACATTCCTCGTACAAAAAGACTAGTTAGGGATGGCATTTGAGTAGTAGTTGCGTTTGAACAGGGGAATGAAAGCTAGTCTACGAGCTTAACCATTCTGCCTTCATGCGGAAAACACATCACTTGAAAGAGTGAGGAAATGATAGCTCCCATGCTATAAATGTAGTCATGCCCAAGGAGTAGATTGTAATCTAGAGGTCCCTGGACTACCATCACGTTTAGATGAACGATTTTCCTTCTCAAAGTTATAGGCAAATTTGGAAGGATCCCTAATGGTCGACTGGTTCCTTTGTTGAAGCTTGTCAGATTTCGAATCTCAGGTAGAAGCGATAGCGAACCAAGCACTTTCCAAGCAGCTGAGGAAAGGATACCCACATAAGCCCCTTCACCTATGATAGTACCAACCATGATCATTCTATAAGCTTGTACTATGATTCGAAATGGTACATTAGATGGTAGGCGGGGTCTGCCTAGTAGATTCCAATCGAAGGAAATGACTAGGTTGCTTGGAGGAGGGACCGAATAAATGGCCAGGTAAATCTTTGACGAACTTCCTTCCTATGGTAAAGGAATGGGTATATTGCCCCCATTTTCATCAGATTCTATGTTAACGAAAAATAATTTGAACAATGTTGTTCTCATTCTCTTTGGTGATAGTATCATCTGAAGGTGGACCTTCTGAAGACAAGACTGGGTCGACTGTCGTCTCGACCTGTTGACTTTGGTCTGGTGTGGACTCAAAGGGTATATCTTTAATGATATGTGCTTCACCTGACAACAATGGTGTGTCAATCAGATTTTCAACTAGCGATGGACTTGGTAAGAGTTTCGTGTATCCAGGAGGAAGTCGCTGCAGTGAAGCAGGACGGTTATCCAAGAGTCTTTTAGCTTCGTCTAGGAAAGGACAATGGTGGAGGGCATGATTACCTTCACAAATTCTACAAGGAAATTTAGATCTTCCTTTCTGTCCATTGGCTTCATTTTCACTAGTTGATGGTGTGCTCTCAACATGATCGTCAAAGGTTGAAGACACCGAATTGTGCAAGCAGTGAGACGAGTCCCTCAGGATCCGTGGGATGCAGGGACAATCTCCGTGATAGTGGTCTCCCTTGCAAATGACACATGGAGATTTAGGTTTAGATGGTGCAGTGTGTGGATTTTCACTAGACGATGCATGGTTGCCCCCTTTCGCCATTGGATTCTTCTTCTTCTTCTCCTTACCGTTCTTCTTCTTCTCAGTCACTTGGTTACTAGATTCACCAAGCGAAGAGGAAGAAGGAGAGGGAGAAACAAATGAAGCAGAAGTTTGGGGGGTAACTCTAGTGTCATTTGGTTGCTATTTTGATTTCTCAAGAATTACAGTGTTTTGAACGAAAAAGGTCGAGAAAAGCCATACCGGCAGGCCAATTGTGAGTCCTCAAAGGGACAATGTAGCCATATTTGGAGCACAACCATCTCCCCAAGAAGAGAAAGGACTAGGATTTCCCCCGAGGGGAAATCCTTGATTGGTAGACTCCATTTTCTCAACCTAAAGACCAACAAGGGAACAGTGACATTATTCTGATTAAAATATATTTTATGACGCTTTGACACAACTTACTTTTTCAATTTTTAAGAGTTGAGAAAAATCTGAAGATGACTCTAGTCGCCTTCGATTTTTAATGAGCCTGAAGTGACAAGTGCTCAGATGGAACTTTTCATTTAAGGAGTCTAAAAAGGAACGAAAGTGACTACTCTGGAAATCTAGACAGAGGGATTACCAAACCAATCGCAAAACTGCAGAATACGTTTTATGGTACGGCAGTCAATTTTCCCGAATGCTATGTTCAGTGCATTGCGATCGATAGGGCGGCAGACACGACTTCCTAAGGATAAAGGATGTAGCCTATTTTGGTCTCCCAATATATACTCAACAGTACGTGGGAGCACAAGTCCGTACTGGCACTTGTCATCTCAAAAAGGAGGAATCACCCAACCTACGATGAAAGCGATAGTTACCAGGCTTTATGATGCCGGAATACGTCTCTAGCCTAGACTCCTAGATGTTGTGCGTTAGGTTCCAAAGCATTTTTATGTTCATTGAGGTTTATTTTATAGTTGATCTTTCTTAAGAAGTTTTCCTTTAAGGTTCACTGCATGATGTAGATATACAATTCCTAAATGTATAATCTAAGATGATAAACAGTCGTTTACTTTCTTTTTTCAATGAAAATCCTAGCAACTAAGGAAAGAGAAATGAAATTCTTTTAACATAGAGCAGAGAGCACACACTAGATGCACTTTTCCTAAATCAATTCCAGCATGCAGTCTTAATGAAAATGCACATGCATGTATTGTTTTTTAGTTTCCTTAATGTGATAATGAAAAAAGAAAACTAAGTATAGATCTGAACTATCTTCTTTCAAAGCAACAGTACTAACAATTTTCATTTCAAAAAAACGAAAGGAATGCTAAGACAACACTTTGCGATTTCGAATTTAAAATTGCTTTCGACACTTGAAATACTATTAATTCAAATCAAATACGATGGAAAAAGTGTAATCAACTATCTAAAAGAGGAATGCTTTGTGACACTCTTTTTCTTGACTGAAAATGACACTTGTGACGCTTTCAAGTCAAAAGACGACAATTCGATTAAGCTACTATTTGCAAAGGAGAACTGTAAATGATGAAAAATACATAAAAAAAATTCACAATTCCTTCTGATGGAGGCTGAAATGATGCAAATGAATATGGTTTCAACAATGATATACTGATCATAGACATCAAAACTATTGAATAAAGCTAAAGATAATGAAGAAAAAACCAAAATCTGGAGGCAGAAACAGTCTCATTCAATCATCGCACCTGTAACACAGGGAAATAGGGATGCATCTCACTTGAAACACACGGGAGGTGTGATGCATCTAGATTGCCAAGAAGAGACAGTGCGATGGTCCAAGGCTGAGACTGAGCTTGGTTTTCACTCACCGTTTGCAGCTAAGTTCAGGGATTTAGGCTGAGCTAATGATTGTCGGTAAACACAAAGTATAGGCGTTGATCTAATGAGGTTATTTGAGATACCACCAAGGCCCTTAGGATTTTTTCAAGCTAGATGTTCAGTTCATAAACCAACCCGAAGATTGACTGAAGTAGCATTGATCTACTTTACAGTTGCGTAGCAAAAGCAGTTCGAAGACTAACTGGCTTAACTTTAGGCTACGTCTGTGGTTTATAAAGCAAACAACAGTAACAAAACAAACAAACTATTCACTCCCCAGCGGAGTTGCCATTTTGTTATCGGGAAAACTAGTGTCCATTCAGAGCTACTAGGCCCACTAAGATGGGTAGCTATCTTAGAAACAAAAAAAATAAAGTTACTTGTGTTTTCCTTTATGAGAGATAGATGAGAGAGAAGTAGAAAGTACCAACCTCAGTCTTTCACTAGTCTCCTTGCTTGTTTCCTCTCTCCCTTAATAGAGCTTTCGCCACTCCTTTCTCATTTGTCCCACTTCAAAGAAAACCTACAGAGTCAAAGCAGTAAAATACCATCAAAGCATAGATATCTATAACCACAAACAATGTAGGATCAGATGTACATTAACCATATAAATGCATATACAAATACAAGATTCAGAGATATACAAGCATATGGAGGAAAACTCAAATAGATTTATTGATAGAAGTAGTAGAAGAGAGGATTACAACCAAGCTGTCTAATCCAACATCATCCTCCCAGCATGAAAGCCCTCTTCACCTCATACAAATCAAGATCACCCAACAATGTCTTCAAAGAGAAACCAACAACACTTCCTTGCAAATTACAAAATTCCAGCCTCTGGATCTCTAGGATGAGAGATCCATATATAAATGTTTTCAGGAGAGTGAGTCAACTTCTGGGGTTTTGATTAGTGTCATTTGACTAATATTTCTTGGTTCCACTTGGAGATTTCATACCTCTTACTCATCCCTGGGCGAATTCAGAGAGGCAAGTGTCATATGAGCAGTTTCTAGAAGATTCTTTGAGTTTCTACCTAGCAAACTGCTTCTTCCATTTGTTTTCTCTTGCTCATCACACCCTGTAGAAGGATTTTTTAGTATGAATTGCACGCCCATGTGTAATAGGTGAGATGCATCGCACCCTATGCATGGAGCGGTCTGTATGGTACAATTTTGACCAGTTCTAAGTAGTTTTTCAGGGAGAACTTCTGGTAAATGATGTAATCAGCTGACCTTGTTCCTTTAGGGTATGAAACAACACTTTTAGGGGTTTAGAAGCCCTTGTTTTATGGACATATGTGATTAGGTTTGCAGTACCCAAATATGTCTATAACACTAGCACCAACCGGAACGACTGAGATTTGTTCCAGTTGCGCCGATCCTCTTACGGAAAGTTTTTTAAATAAGGAGCCGAGACTTCTAGCTCTAGAAGCTTTGTAACGGAAGTCTGGTAAATGGTTTGGCCAGATGGGTTCGAGGATGTCAGTTTGGGCTCATTTCCCCTATAAGGATAGAACTACCTCAAGAGATATTACCTTCTCCCATGATAAGAGGAACCATCTCCCATCCATTCATGCTATATAAACCTCTATTTTTCCCAAGCACAAGCTAGTGTTAATGCTAATGTTGGTGTTCTAGTGCTAATTAAATTTGGAGTAAACAACAAACTATTCATAGTTGTAGCTCTCTAGTTGCATAAGGGAGAAGTGTGAATTTGGTTTAGTGTGAAATATAAAAGGAAGAGCCTTAAAACTATCATTGTTGAGGCCATCATGGAATGCTAACAAAAGTGTGTGGAACGTGGTTTTGTTAGAGGAGAATGACAATGTCAAGACAATGGTTGTAATCTCTTCTTAATTCAATATATATGCAGCTATCGACCGATTTCCTACATAATGTGTCATCTTACATGTTTATGGCTTAACTTTTATTGACTTGTTAAGTAGGTTGAATTACAATTTGTTTATTATCGCGGTTGTTTTGTGTTTTTGTTTACTTGTTTTAGGTGTTTGAAGAAGGAAACGAGAGATAGATGGAGCGAGAAAGCAAGGTCATCATCAAATGGGATAAGCGTACTAAGAGGTAGGCCCTCTTAATTGGTTCTAACCTAAGGAAATCTTCCATAGAATGTATTAGTTGTGGATAGATCCATTATCAGGCTAGAGGAATTGTTTGTGTCCACACTCATAATTTTACTTCACCACAAATTGGCGACTTCGCTGGGGAACCAATCCTCCTGTTTGTTTGTTTTGGATATCATGGTTTTGTGTGAAATTTTCTAGTTCCACTTTTCCCTTTGGTTCTGTTTGTTTTCCTTTGCTTACTGGTCTGAGTTTGAAATTCATAGTAGCAAGTCTGGTCCCAGCTTTAATTTTTTTTTCTTCGCTTCCTCGCTCAACGTGCTTAATTCACTGACAATCGCATCGATTAGCACGATATGCTAAGAAACAATTGCACCGACCCCCTTCTAGTGTTTGTTTTCAGTTAGGAAGTTTTGTCGATGCCTGTAAGTGAGGATTAGGGTTTATCCCAAATCTTGGCCAATGTGTTTTTCTCTCATGATTTGGGCCCCGTAAGCCTTCTAAACCATTTTCTCCCTGACTAGAAAACTACTTTTCATTTGGTTTGTTTGCTTGTTGATTTGTCATCTTTCCACTTGATTCCTTTCGTCATTGGATGGTTTGTGGAACTAGGCCATCTAGATTATCATCCATTCAGCTGATTGTGAACTCAATGAGTCAAGTTGTTAATGCATTTACTCACATTTCGTTTGCGGTCCTACTACAGCGTTAAGCCCCATTACACAAGTTTGAAAAAAATTCGTCTGCTTGTCTAAACATTTCTTTTCCGGCATGGATCACATTGCTTATCTTTTTTTGGTAAGGTCAGTGTTTCATTAGTCTGAAATAGTTTCTCTTTTCATGTTTTCATTTGCTTGAAGAGCTAACTATCTTGAAAACTATTTCATTGAAGTGTTGTATGCGAAAAATTAATTTCTTCATTTCATGAAAAGTAGGAAATTCTAGTTTGTTTCATTAGTATGCTATGATAGTTAGTATCATTAAATACTAGGATTGCATTAGAATTTGAAAAGAAAAAGAACTCTCTTTTGTTTTGAAAGGATTCTTAGAAATGTACTTGTCAGGAAATTAGGAATTGGAATGTATTTTTCATTAGTTTATTTTCTCAAAAAGTGAAGTAGTTAAAAATAATTTTGCTTTTAGTTGCTTGGTTGTTTTCATTTGATTGTGTGTTTTCTACTCTCTCTAGTGTAGACAATTCATTGAATTGAAAGGGTCTTTTCTCATTTAGTTGCATTTAAGGTTTTCCGAGTCACATCGATAAGGCCTGAAAACTTAGAAATAACTCAAGATAAACTTTAAAATGAACTCAATTAACCTAAGGTGCATTTCAAATCTAACAATCACATCTAGAAGGTCTTGGCTAGAGATGTGTTCTGACGTCTTTAAACCTAGCAGCTATCATTAGCTTCGACACTAGACAACGCTAGTACAGATTTGTGCTCCCTATACCATCGAGTATATAACGGGAGACCCCTATAGGCTGAAATGCTTTATCCATAGGAAGTCAAGTCAGCCACTTTGCAAATGTGATACACTGAACACAACATTTGGGAAGATTGCCTACCTATACTTCTTGGTTCGCTGGGAGGTATGCTGCAGTTCATAGTTCCCTGGTAATCATTTTTATCTAGAGCAATCATTTGATATTTTTGACTCATTAAACTTAAAATTTCATTCAAATGCTTGTCCTTTCGAGCTTGTTTCCATTTGCAAGTGATAGATTCATATTTGTTTCTTTCTCAGCTCCTAAAACGTGAAAGAGCACTAGTCTATTTATGCATCTTAATAAATTGATTGCCCACGATATTATAACATCCCGTTAGTCTTTCTAGACCAAATCGTGAGTTTCCCTTCAAGAACATTTTAAATCCTTGAAGTTTATCTCTCTCTTTTCTTGTTAACTAAGACAAGGTCATCATGGTTGAACCATCTGGTTCACCTAGTTCATCTTCCTCACCTCTGTCTAAAAGATTGTCTGAGCAGCCATTTCCTGAATTACCAAAGTCACTCGAAGACCAAGGTGTTGAACTCAGAATCATTATGAGCATTCAACCTTTGTCATCATGTCCTCCGCCTACTTCAAATACTCGGTCACCTACTGATTTTGGCCCAGAATCTCTGGACAATCCCATTCAAACTCTCGAGTTCGCTGACCATTAACGGTCAACTTGGACTGCTTATCTATCCTCAAAATCCTTTTTTTGACCCTGTTGTGATATCACCATAGCGTCTGTACAATCTGTATGATCAACCGTGTGTTCCTTTGGAATTATTCCCTCATACCTCTTCGGTCATTCGTCGTTGTTTGTTCCCAGATATGGAACCCGAAGGTAATGCTCCCGTCACCTCTTTAGATAAGTCAAAATTTTCTACTCCACACATTGTCGAGGAGGAAGAACATCCATTTCCTCTTGAAGGGTTCCCCTATACAGGGAGCATTCCCGTTAGTGCACATCGGTAATTGCCACCTAATTATGTATCCTTGGCACAATTGGTTTCAGCTACACCTAGTGCCTCATCACTTTACCATAACCCTGTTTGGGTGTCTGATGCCATGCCTACTATAGGTCCATTCATTGTGAACTAGACCACCCAACAGGCCGTTACCTCAGTCCTGGTGCAATCCACCGTTTCGAACCCTCTTGTATCGTTTGTCCCAGTTACCAGTCTGGTTCATCCAGCCATCTCTTTCGGTTCCTCAATCCCTCCGATCAGTGGCCAAGTTGTGCCACCACCTAGGGGGCATAATCTAAATGTTTCTATGGTATCAGGTGCCATTAATGTGAGTGGTTCACAAGCTCACATGCTTGGTATGAACCAGCATTCTTCTGGCATTATTCAAAACCTTGCTTGTCCTGCGGGATCAAGTAATGTCCAATACCACCAGGTTCAAAATCTCGTTGATCCGTCTGGTTCAAGCAATGTCTAGTATCAATAGCCTTATGAGGCTCAGGTCCAATACCAAACTCCTTACGTTCCATATGGTTCTCAAGGAATGGCTAATTTTCCTTGGGCAGTACGTTCAGCCTAGCTCATCCACTTTCCAGGATGGCTATGGTCAGATTCAGTTCAAAAATTTTCTGAGCACTATTTAAGTACCCTTACAACAATAATGATACCCTCTACAGCAACAAGGGCAACCTTTGTTTCAGTAAGGGCCATTCATGCAACTGCAAGGGAAAATGATCCCGCAACAAGGTCAACTGCAACAACCGTAGGGGCAACTCTCGCAACCGTTGCAGCAAACCATGCAACAATAGATGCAGTATGCTCTGTAAACCTCCTAGCCTATGTCTTCGTAGGGCCAACCTCTACAGCCCTAGGGATAGATTTTTCAGCCACAAGGCCAACCCTTGCAGTAGCAAAACCAACTCGAGTAGCATCAACCATTATATACATATCAGCAGGTTTAGCCCTTGCAAGAGCAAGGCCAGGGTCAAGTCCTGTAGCAACAAGTACAAAATCCTAATGCCCTAGATCAACAAGTCCAAAATCCTCTTATTCAAGGGTAGTAGGTATAAAATCCCTATGTACAAGGGCAATAAGTGTATAATCCTTATGCCCAAGGGTACAGGTCCAAAATCCTCTTCTTCAGGGGAAGCAGGTTCACCACCCGTATGTTTAGGGACAACAAGTACAATACCCATATGTCTAAGGTCAATAGGCTCAACAGCCTCTTAACCCGTACGTTACTTATTAGCAAGCTATGACTGGATAGTTCCAAGGTATTCAAGGTCAGAATCCTCCCTATGGCCAAGGTAACCCACAATGAGGGCAGAATCAAATGCCATATGCCCAAAATCCCCCATTGTGGGGCCAAAATCCTTACTAGTAGGGATGGGATCCTCTCGTTGGACCCGCTTACTGACCTCCAATTCCTTTTAATACTCAATTTCGATTATTTTCCACACTAGAGTTGCTAGATGTGTCTTGCCTTATGAATGGTCTGATTCTTCATTCGCCATACTGGCCTCCGGTTCCATCCAAGATCCCTAGGGATTGTCCTAAGTTTGATGGGAAAGAAAAGGAAGATTCTCAAGCCCACGTGATGACATATCACCTTTGGTTTTCTTCTAATTCCTACGTTTACTATTCCATTCATCTCTGTCTTTTCCAACGAACCCTCACAGGTGTTGTAGCCAAGTGGTACATCACGCTCCCTTGAAGTACTTACCATGACTTTAACTCTTTAGCCATGGATTTCCTCGCGCATTTCCAAATGCTGATTCACTATAAAACTAGTGCCTATTTGCTCACATCGCTTAAGCAAGATACTGCAACACACATCTCTGATCACATCCATTAATGGAGACGTAGACGTCGCCTGATAAAATTTGACATTGTTGATCAGTTGCTCACCGAATGGTTCACTAAGTCATTCGTGGCCCCAATTTCTTGCGATATAGCTATGGGTGGGTGAGTTACTAAAGAACAAGCCATTGCTCGTGCCTAGTACTTAGATCTAGTTTATTCTCAGTCTGGCACTTTGTATGAGTTATTACAAGATGCTCCACGGCCATCATCCAATCCCATGGCATCAAAGTCGCAGGCTACACCTCCTATTGATGGAGTCATTGGTTCAGTTTCCCAGACCCCTACTAAATCTTCTTCCAAAAACAATTTGGTCCCAAACATTATTTCCAATAGTTCTTCTCGGAATCCACCTAGCCCTGGTAAAACCTCAAATGTCCGCGTTGTCCAGTTTACCACAACGGTCAAATCCTCGAAAGGTAAGAAGAAAGGGAAAGGAAAGGGTATAGTCGATGCCCCAAAACAGGGTCCTCCTAAACCGTCTGTTGGTGAGTCTTCACAACTAAAACCTAATTATCCCTACCTCATTTTCGAGGAGGATCACTATACCAAGGATTGCCCCTGACGATCTAAAGTTTGTCAATTGCTCAAAGGGACCCCAGCAGTCCTAAAAGAGCCATTTCCATCTCAGCATACCCAAATGGTAAACCAACCTCAATCCTCTACTTTCTCAGGATCTCAAGTGTTCATGATGAGTACGCCTATTAATGTGGTTACTCGATCAAAATATTACCAAACTCATGCTCCCATAGTCAGGAAAGGGAAAGAAGCCACCCTTGCTTCTTCCACCTTGAGTTCTAGCCCTCTTCATATCGAGTGCCCTAACCCTGATTCCGCTATAGGGCCACCCTCTCGAGGTGTGCTAAGGATGTCAAAATAGGAGATAACTCCTCAAATGTGATTGATTTATTCATTCTGGTTGTTCATTATTATATACAAGAGGGAGTGACTATTCAGTTCATCTCCCAATGACTCTCCATTTCCTCTATTATTTATTTACACTAATTATAGTTGTTCACCCAATCCCTATGATTAGGTGTCAACATTCCCCCCCTTAATTTGAAGGGATGTTAGTGAGTCCAAGCATCGTTATGAATCTTTCAAGATTTTCTCTTCCAAGCGCTTTGGTGAAGATGTCTGCAATCTATTCATTAGTGGAACAATGGTGGAGATGGATTGTTTTGGCCTAAAAATGATGTTGAATCAGATGATATTTTGTATTGATGTGCTTTGTTCGATCATGGAACTTTGGTTTCTTGGACATCTTTATTTCCGAGGCATTGTCAATAATGAGTGGAGTCAATTGTACTTCTTTTACCTACAAATCATCAAGAATTTTCCTGAGCCAAACAATTTATTTTGTTGCCTTAGCTTTTATCACATATTTTGCCTCTGTTGTGGAATCTGTTGGAACTAATTGTTTGTGTGATCTCTAAGAGATAGCTCCTTATCCAAGACTCATAGCATAACCTGAAGTAGATATCTCAGTTTCTTTGTCTCCATCAAATTCTGAATCAGAGTATCCAATCAAGCTGAAGTCTCCCACCTGTGTATACTTGATTCCAAAGTCTTGAGTTCCCTTCAAATATTTTAGAACTCTTTTTGCAGTAGACCAATGTCCCTCACAAGCCTTTTGCATAAACCTGGAAAGAATTCCAATAGCAAACGAAATGTCTGGTCTCGTAGTAATTAGGTAATTGAGACTTCCTAAAAATTGTCTATACTTTTTTGCATCCTCGAATTTTTTCCCTCAATGGATGTGAGCTTTAAGTTTTGTTCCATTGGAGTAGTCAAAGGATTGCATTCAGTCATGCCAAATCTGTTCAATAGATTTCCAATGTACTTCTTTTGAGAAAGGAATATGGACTTTGGATGTTGAGTTACTTCAATACCAAGATAGTAATGAACATAGCCCAAATTAGTCATTTCAAAACCTTTCCTCAATTCCTTCTTTATGGATGCAATGTAGCTCTCATTGTTCCCTGTCATAAAAAGATCATCTACATATACCACAATATATACAACTGTTTTGCCAACCTTCTTGACAAACAGAGTTGCATCATCAAGATCATAATGTTTGAAATTGAGTTTAAGAAGATGCTCAATTAGTTTTTCATACCAAGCTCACGGTGCTTGTTTGAGGCCATACAAGGATTTCACAAGTTTACATACTTTATTTTCATGTCCTTTTACAACAAATCCTTCAGGTTGGAACATAAAAACATTCCCTTTTAGATATCCATTCAAGAAAGCAGTTTTTACATCCATTTGATGGACTTTCCAACCGTTCTGAGTTGCTAGGGGAAAGAGTGTCTGGATGGTAGCCCATTTTGTTGTGGGGGAAAAGGTATCCTCATAATTGACCCCTTCCTTCTGTGCAAAACATTTTTCCACAAACCTGCCTTTTTGCTTTTCAAGTGAGCCATTAGCTTTATACTTGTTCTTACAAACCCACTTGCAGCCAATTAGTTTGGTTCCCAATGGAGGATCAACTAGCTTCCAAGTGTTATTCTTTATTAGGGCATCATACTCCTTTTGCATTGCTTCTTCCCATTCATCATGAGAAGGAGATTCTTTGAAGGAAGTTGGTTCAAAATCTGTAGAAAAATTCAATTCACAATCATAAGAAACATCCATATCAATAGGTGAATCAGAGTCATCTACATCACCTCCATTTTTCTGGTTTGAATTTCTAGTTCCTGTCTTTCCAACCTCATCACGATGAACACTTTTAAGTGTCTTTGTTAGCCACTTTGGGGGACCTCTCTCAAATGGTCCAGGCTACTTTGTTGATTGAGTTGGGACTGAATCAAGATTGAGTCTCCCAATTTTGTCAATCACATCACTCAAAGTATCATCCGTAGTTGGAGTTTCATGCAGGGGAGAGAGTGCTTTAGAAGAAGATTCCATAGGTTGATCTAGTATAGGGATCCCCTCTTCAAGATGTTGAATCTAATTATCAAATTCTTGAAATGATTTTTCATTTGCGAATATATCCAAGCAATCAAGTTTCCGCTCACCAACATTGTCATTTTTGGATGATTCAAGAAATATTACATCTCTAGATACAACAAACTTTTTATTGACTTCATCAAAGAGATGGTATTCTTTGGAGGTGTTTGAATACCCTAGGAAGATACAGTTATGACTTCTTTCACCAAATTTGTTTCTATGTACCTTTGGTATCAAGGCATAACATGTGGAACCTGTTACTGTCAGTATCTGCATACTTACATTAGGGATCAAATTTACTCTTTGCATTTTCATTTTAGGGGTCCCATACTGAAATTTTTACATCATTGCATTAGTTCATGTCAAGCTAATCCACTGGTGGTTGTCTTCTCCTCAGAAAATCTAATTTCTCCCTCATAAAGTACACTTGCTGACCCATCTTCAGGTTATATTCAGTCATGATTTCATGGTCAAAATGCAATCATGTTTTCATTAGGTCTTAGGGCATTTTTTCATTAGGTCTTAGGGTTTCATTTCCAAGGTCAAAGGCATGATTTAAAGGTGTAAATAAAGGGAAGAAAGGGGATGAGGATGATAAATAAATCAAGAATGATTTCTAGTAAGTCATAGTCAGTGTACAATTATCTTTTTCACTAATGTAATCTTCACCTTAAAAAAGATGTTTTTGAGGTGAAACAAAGTATTTTGAGTTAATTTATATTTTTGTGTAATTTAAGTAACTTTGTGTAATATATGATCCCAGCTGCACCAAGGCATCTCTCCTTGCTACAAGACAATGAACCATTGCAAAAATCATTTCAAATTGAGCATCATCCACCTAAAAGGAACAATGAAGAAAAGGCATTAAAACAGAGATTTGAAAAAGGTCAAGAAACATTAAAAAGTGGTTTTTTCTAATGAAAAATCAAAACCTACTCTATATAAGGTGTCACAATTCATTTTCAAACTCATCATTCTCATTTGGCAAAGAAGGAGTCAAAATTTGAAGAAAAGAGGAGAAGTTGAGTGAGTTTTGGGCTAAGGAGAAGTGGAGTTGTGCTTAGGAAGGTTGGTGTTGCGCATTTGGGGCAGTGAAGGTGGTGCTATGCATTTAGGTTGGAGCGCTGCACGTACAGGCTGAGCGTTGCATGTAGGGTGATTTTGGCAGTGTAAAAAGCCACTGTGTTGTGCATTTAGGAGCGTTTCACACCTGTAGTAGGCGCTGCACATTGAGCTAGCAAGGGCCAAAAAGCCTCCAGCTACCTAAAAACATCAAAAATCACCTTCTCTTCTCTCAAGCAAGTAAGTTTCCTCATTGTAATTCATCATTGGTTTGCAATTGAAGTTTTTAAAGATAATTTACAATGGCAAAAGTGAAACCCTATATTATTCCTTAATTATACCCTAGAAACACTAACCCCTATTATTCCTCCCATCACCTATCACTAAAACCATAACCCCTTCTCTATATCACTCCATAACATTCTATATTCCTTTTTTTTCATCTCACAAGCTATACTTCAAAAAAGGACCCAAGCCCCTCTCCCTCATTTTCATGATTCATACCCTCCCATTCATTTCCTAGCCCACCAAATACCTCACAAGGTCATCTCCCATTCCCTTATTCCTAATTACTCTTGCTCACTCCCTTCATCCCTTTCTAGGAGTGCACAACCTCAAAATTTGTAAACATGGACAGAGAAGATAAAGACTACGAGGATGAGGAAAACACTAGCAGTGACAGTTCAATAGATATATATAGGCATCCGGGAAAACCACACAAGGGAGGCAGAATTATTAGAGAAGAGCCATCAAACCTCATAGAGTTGTAGGCATCTCATTTGGTTGTCACTTGTTTTAGGCATCTAGGGTGCTATGAGTTCTATGACCAGGTAGAGAGAGTTCAACACAACCCTAATCTCACTAGGCATTTTGTTGCCAATCTTCGGGACAACAAGGTGACTCTTGTTGGGGTGACATTTACAGTTTCACCCTCCATTATTATGGATGCAACTAGGATTCCAAATGTAGGGGAGAAGTGGTACATGGCACAGGACCTGGATGAACACTATTATGGGCCTTACATCAAACCTAGGTACAAAAATGAAGCAAAAAGGCCTTTTCCTTTCAGGTTCTTTGAAGACAAGTATGACCCCATGATGAAAATCATCATGAAATATTTCACTTGTGAGGGAAGATTTTCCAGACTGTACACATATCACATCAGGCTTCTCATGCATTTTACCAGGGTGAGGATGTTAAACCTCCCTCATTTCTTGTTAAGGAATATTGAGAAGATGGCCCACTTTGTGTAGAAAAAGCCATACCCTCAGCATATGAGTAGTATTTATCATTATTCCCTGATCAAGATGATTGTACTTCATCATGTTAACCTCCTCGACATCTCCTGGGAGACATTCATTGCTCATGACATCTTCAGCGCTCCTCAAATTCATCTACCAGTGTCCCAAGAATTAGGAAGACCTTCTAGCAGTGCTCAAGTGAAGACAGATGAGAAGGCCAAAGAGACTAGAGCTACTGAGGTGCCCGGGACTTACATGACATACCAGAGGGGCACAAGAAGATTGTTTGCAGCTGATAGGTAAGTTTTTGCTCCATATGATGTGGAAGGGACCTTGCCTTCTTCATCAACTCATAGGAAAATGCTTGCTCCACAGGATGTGGAAGGGGCTTTGCCTTCTTCATCAACACAACAGGTACAGGTGCAGCAGTTGCACAAAGGGAAAGAAAAGATGCAGGTGGAAGATCTTGATGATGAGGAGGAAAGAGACTTTGATTTGACGGAGCATGATGAGCCAAAACAACATTATATTCATCATGGCATAGAGACAATTGACTTAGAGGCTCAGGATGAAGCAACAATAGAGGACATCGTTATACATGAGAAAGAGGCTTAAATCCAAGCATTGATGGACAATTTAGAGAGAGCCAAGTATGTCATCACATATATGGAACAAGAGAACAAGCAGCTTAGTGATAAGAAGGTCCTCATGGAGTTGGAACTTCTCAAGATAAAAAGACAAGGTGACAAGGGTAAGTCAGCAATGCAAGAGGAAGAGGCATCAGTCACTTTAACTCCAATTGAGAAGGAAATTGAGGGTGATAGAGAGATTTGGCTTGAAAGAGTCAATTTTAACTTAGAGAAGTTGTTTCAAAAGGCCAATAGGGACAACCAAATCATCAGGCAAATGGCTTACCACTACAGGACCCAGAACAAAATTTGCAACATGAGGGTCAAACAAATGAAAGCAAGGCTAAGATGGGATCTAAAAGGCAAAAAAGAGAAGGATAGGCTTAGGTTTCTTGCTGAAGCTTCCTTTGCTCATCAAGATAATTGACGATGGTACTTCTCACCAATTTTAGCCAAGTTTGGAGGAGTTTTTTTTTTTGCAAATTTTGAAAATTCTAAACATAGAAAATATGGCTCAACGCACAGCGCCAGTGGCATTGCAATTTTCCTAGGGGTAACCAATGGACAAATGGATTACATTTTTGGATTTAGAGTGATGAGTACATGCACCCTATGGATTTTCTAATTTTTTGGGGCAGAACTGGTCCACCAAAAAATCATAAAAACCCTAAAAATGACCTTTCTGCCACTTTTTGGACACACAGAAGCAATCTTGGGAGAATCAACTTTTGAGGGGTCCAATGTGCTTCAAATGATGAAATTCGAGGTGTTTTGGAAATTATACTTGAATATATTTCTAATGAGATATCGTGAGCTAACTTTGGATGCCAAGAAGGGCTCCAAAAGGGACCTAAAACTGGCACTGCATGTTGGACCAGGGCGTTGCGGGTAGGATAAATTTTGCATAGGATAGCCATTTTTCTATGTTTTGACTGTGGTCATGGATTTTCTCTCATGGAGGATGTTTTACTGATGTAAATGATCACTTGGCTTGTAAATATGATGGATAATTAGTAGTAGAGGGTAGATTCATTAGATTAAAAATCAATTTGAGCACAAATGGATCAGTTTTCTCACTTTTAGAGGCAAGTTGTTAGGATGCATGAATTTCAGTTTCTTGTTCAGTGTTGGTTAGATTTGATCCTCATCTTAGGGATTTGACACCTGAGCATGGGAGAAGGTTGAAACAATGCCTATATCTTCTTCTTCTTTCTCATTGTAAAGGGTTGGACTCAGCTGGATGCTTATGCCTTGATTGTACATCATTTTGTAGCAGTTTAGCAGGAGGTTAATAAAAATTGCAGTTATTTCTTTGGGATCCATGTGATATGAAGTTTAGTTTAGTTTCTTCTCTTGTGATCATATGTTAGAATATTTTGTGTACTTCATTAATAATTTCATTGCTTCTAAGTGAATGTTTTCAAGTTGATAGGCAAAATTCATAACATCATTGCTCTTCTTTGGGGAAATATTCACCATTATATGTTTTCTATAGTCTAGGAAGGATCCATGGTAATCACATGCTCTTCCTAGCTTCTCATTATTCTTAGAACACCTCACCCATCAAGCCCTAGAGTGCTAAACCTTATGCCTACCTTGCCCCATTAAACACCCTACAATTTTTACCTAATTCCCTAGCCCTAACCGTCTTGCTCCTCCTGATCCAGCAAAACCCTTTCAAAATCAAATCAAACCTTGTGCTACTATACCTAGCCTAATATCCTTTTCTTGATCTAGTCATCTTGGCTAATATCCTTACAGAGAGAGCCCTCTCCCGTCCTAGTAGGGCTAGCTACTTCACTAAGCATGGTTTGTGGTTACCCTGGCATTGCCTTCCTTCAACTTGAGGTTTAATCCAGGTGATAAGATAATGGCAACCATACTGGGGAACGAAAGATTAATCACCCTGATAATATCTTTCATTTGAATTCTTAAGCAATTTACTAGGCTGAATTGGAAAGTTGTAAAGCAATATATAAAATTTCAAAATTGAGCATATTGGCTTCTCGAAAGTACACCAGATCCAATCCAGTTCTGAATCCTCCAACCATTGTAAGTGATCCACATAAAATTGAGAGGAAATCTAAGAAATCTGCAGAGAAATTTAGTGTAGTAGAAGAACAATCAAGTGAAGTTTTCATTCCTAGTGCTCATTCACTCCTGGAAAGGTTAGACACTTTGCAAGATATTGAGTTTGATGTTCATTTTGAGAAAAGTTTATTTTGCATTCAATCTTTGAGTTGGATTGATCAAATAGTTGTTGGTTCTTCTATATCTCTTGACAAACGCATTGAAGACTTGTTTACACAAAGTAAATCAAGGTCACAGCTTATTCATGCTCTCGATTAGTTGCACAACCTTTCTTCAAACGTAGACACTTGGGTGAAAAATAGGCCATATTTTAATTTTCGAATTAGCTCCTTTACATCTACTGCAACTCAAACAATTCCTTACCCACTACTTTTATCTTTACAGATTATTCATATTGCTCCAGTTGTTGTTAATTCCCCTTTGAATATACCGAGTACCCAAATCCTTGCTTTAAATCCACCTCCCCCACCTCGATTTATGGCTTCATGATATGCACCCCTTGTTTTACCTCAAAATCTTAGTGCCATGCCCACTGATTATCAAACCAAAATACCTTTCTTTTATGCCACTCAAACCATTACAGCTCAGTAGCATGTAGATAAAATGAATGATTTCTTTGACCTCCATGAAGTAGAAATTGAAGATGTGACGATGAGTTTGTTTGTACAAAGCTTTGGAGGTGAAGTTCAGAAATGGTTGAGAGCCTTACTAGTAGCTTCTATCACCACTTTACCAATCCTCCATATGCAGTTCCTGGATCAATGGGAGGTGAAGAAGAATCCCCTTCATATTTTTTCTGAGTATGAGAACATCAAAATAAATGTTGGCGAGAGTGTGCAAGACTATTGTGTGAGGTTTAATACAGTATACAATGCTATTCGTGCAAACATTAAACCACCAGAGGGATTGGCTTTGCTCAAGTTTCCAGATGGTTTTGATACTGATATGGCATATTAGTTGTAGGAACATGATCCTACAACACTAGAATACATGCAAAAGAATGTTGTGAGCGTAGAAGTAAACTTATTGGCCAAAAAAGAAAGAAAGAGATCTGAGAAAAGAGTGACTGTGAAAGAAGAAGCATCGACTTCATATGTAAAAATGGATACACTGATTCGAACAATGTAAAGGATGGTCGACTAGTTATTCATCATAGATAGACCTGAACCTCAAATCTGGAATCCAAATTTCAGATGCTAGCAGCAACCCCAATTCTGAATCAAGCAAAGAGAATGAAAAGCACCATAAAAACCAACACAACAACAACAGATCAGAACTCCCTTACAGTGGAATTATGTTCAAGGAATGGAAGAAGAATATGAGGACGATCCAGTAGTTAAAACAAATCACTTTTTCACTCCTGATGGTATGCCCATATTTCTGACCGAAGATGAAGAATATGTAAAAGTTCTAAACATTAAAAGGGATGAGGATTACATCTTAGAAAATGATGTGGTTTTGGAGGCTGAATCTGATGATTATCAGCATGGTTATATGAATGCTTTGACTGCACAGTAGAGGCAGTACTCTTTAAGGAGCAGAGATGTACCGGTCAATCCCATTCAGAAAAGAAAGAATGTGCAATCAAAGAATGATTCCTCAAACACACAGAAGAAAGGAAAAGAGCTTCCTGATTCGAATCCTAGCAAGGTACCATCAACAAGTACCATTGCAAACAAGAAGAACAATCAGCAAAAAGATAGTGCAATAAAAGAGCAAACAGATAAGAAGGATATTGGTGTCAAAGAGGATAGAAAGCTTCATCTTCTAATTTATAAAGTGAAATTTCTAAATTGAAAGTGTCCATTCCTTTGACTGAGCTTGTTAAGAATGGAAACTATAAACACCATGTATCTAGAATATTGCAAATAGATCCTTTGTCTGACATGGTGAATGTCAAGGATGATCATCCTGAACTCATTTTTGGTCCAGCCATAGAAGGTCGGCCTGAAGATAGCGAAGTCTCTCCCTTTTACCTGAGTCTTAGACTGCATGAGTATATTCTCCATAATGCTATGTTAGGTTCCGGAGCTTCCCACAATTTGATGCCCAAAGCCATTATGGAAAATTTGGGCTTGGATATCACCTGGAATTATCATGATTTGTACTCATTTGATTCTGGTAGAGTTCGTTGCATTGGTCTCATCAAAGATTTGGTGTTTTCATTATATCAAATCCCAGCCAAAAATGTCTTGATGGATGTGGTAGTTGTTGATATGCCACCATGATTTGGTATGCTCTTATCTAGATCGTAGGGAGCCAAACTCAAAGGCACTTTACAACTTGAATTCTCTTATGCAACAATCCTTGTTTTCGATCAATTGAGGAAGTTGTACCGAGAAAAGAAAATGAAATATATGATCACTGGTAAAGAGAAGCTTGTGAATCATTCGATAAATGTTGTACATACTGATTTACAGTCTTTTTTTTTTGCACTCTGATAGTGGACTGAATGATGTAGATATTTAGCTTGAAGGAGTAGATGATGTACCAGAAATTTTCGAGAATTTTAGAGAAGTTCTTAATCAAGAAAAAGAAAAAATAGCAATTTCTTCTGAGCAGCCTACACAACAGCAAAAGATCAGTGAAGAGTAGAAAAATTAAGTAATCAGTGAAGGTAAGGTTGATAATGAAACAGAATTCTAGCATCTAGAAGATGAAGCTAGCCTTTGGAGCATGGACTTCAATGGTGTTGTGGGGAAAGACGGTGCCGATATTGGAATTTGGATTCGAAGCCCTGCTTTCCAGCCTACCAAAGTCCCAAGTAATGTTAGAGTATGTTCCTATAAGTTAGCTTTTTATTGCTCTAATAATGAAGCGGAGTATGAGCCGTTGATTACAAGTCTAAAATTTTTGAAGAAACTGGGTGGGAAAAGGATTTCTGTTTATGGTGATTCAGAGCTAGTGATTAAACAAGTAAAAGGAGAATATCAAGCAAAGCATCTACAGATGAGAGCCTACAGAAATGCAGTTCTGGATATTTTGAAGATGTTTCCGGAATACACCTTGATAGTGGTACCTCAAAGTCAAAACATCATTGCAAATTCACTCGCCACTGCAACAAGCAATTTGAAGATTCCAATGAATTCTAGCAATAAATTTGAAATTCATGTCAAACATAGGCCTATTGTTCCTAATAATTTGAGGTATTGGCAAGTTTTTGGGATGAAAATGAAATTAATGCCTTTTTGCAGAATGAAGGAAAGTTTAAGAATGCTTTCATTGATGATGTTTGTGATTCCGATGAAAAAGATATTGAGGTAAATCAGATGGAGGTTTTACAGCTAAAGGATAATATTATTCCTAGAGGTATCATACCTTTAGAGGAGCTCTTTGATCAAGATGATGTGGTGAGAAAATCAACCTTGGTTCCTATGGACAAAGGAGTTGAAGATGTAAATCTTGGAACAACCGACTAGCCCAAGCTTATAAAGTTATCAAAAACATTGTCTCCCAAAGCAAAGGCTAAGTATGTTAAGTTACTTTCTGAATTTTCTGATGTTTTTGCGTGGGATTATTCAAATTTGAAAGTGTATGACAAGAACATCATTCAACATAATATTCCCATCAAGTTGGATCAAAAACCGTTTAGACAAAAGTTGAGAAGAATCAATTCAAAGTTGTTGCCATCCATCGAGAAAGAGGTAAATAGACTGTTTAAAGTTGGCATCAATGTTCCAATTAGATTTTCTGATTGGATTTCAAATTTGGTCCCGATACGAAAGAAGACGATTTTCGAAACCTCAACAAAGTGTCCTTAAAGGATAATTACCCTCTTCCTAAGATGGACCATATTCTGCAAAGAGTAGTTGGAGCATCACGGATGTCACTACTAGATGGCTACTCGGGCTATAATCAAATCTTAGTGCATGAAAAAGACCAAGACAAAACTACCTTCGCAACACCATGGGGAGATTTTTAGTATGCCAAGATGCCATTTGGGCTGAAGAATGCTGGAGCCAATTTTCAGCGGGCGATGGACATAGATTTTGCTAATGAGAAGGATTTTTTCTTGGTAGTCTATTTAGATTATTTGATGTTATTTTCTAGTTCTGATGATGAGCATTTGCACCACTTAAGGATTGTTTTTCGGAAATGTAGGAAGTTCAGGATTTCTCTAAACCTGAAAAAGAGTCTTTTTGCCATGGAAGAAGGTAAACTCCTTGGTCATATAATTTCTAAATATGGTATTCACATTGATCCTTCAAGGGTGGAGGCAATCCAACAAATAGAGTTTCCGCGCAACAAAAAGGAGAATCAAGCTTTCAATGGTAAGATGAATTTCTTACGCAGATTTATAAGAAATTTGGCTGAGAATTTACATGAATTAACTAATATGTTGAAGAAGAACAACACTGTGAAATGGACTGAGGATGCCATGAAATCATTCAACTTGGTAAAGTCTGCGTTGACCACAGCCCCAGTTTTGATCAATCTTGATTATACTCGGGATTTTATTATATTTTCATTTGCATCTGAGCACACTATGGCTGCGGTGTTGATGCAAAAGAGGGATCAAGTGGAGCAATTCATTACTTTTTTAGTAGGACTATTAGAGATGTTGCCTTGTGTTACAATATCATTGAGAAACAAGTGTTGGCTCTTATAAAATCATTGAAGGATTTTAGAGTCTACATTCTGCATTCACATACCATAACATATGATCCTAACACAGCTGTCAAAGATGTTCTCATGAAAACTGATCCAAAGGGAAGAAGAGGTAAGTGGATAGCAGAAATGTTGGAGTATGATCTTGAGATTAAGCCTACCAAACTAATCAAAGGACAAGGCTTGGCGAAACTAATGGCTGAATCAAATCTGCATGCTCTAGACATAAATCTCATTGCAGCAATGTCAAATGACGAAGATGGTGGCTCACTCATTCAAGTATTAGAAATGTTTCTCAAATCACCTTAGTATTCTGATATAGTTTATGTTCCTCAGCATCTTTCGCCGCCTCTAGGAATGTCAAGAAGTAACCGTAGATCACTAAAACTAAAGTCTGCAAAATTCTACATCTTAAATAGTGCTTTCTATTGGAAAGGCCCAGGAGGGGTTCTTCTTAATTTTTTGGTTGAAGATGAAGCTAATAAGGTGATGAATGATTTTCATAGAGGTGATTGTGGTGGTCATTTGTTTTGGAAAACAACAACTAACAAAATTTTGAGAGAAGGATATTATTGGCCAACTTTGTTTTAAGATTTATATAAGATAGTCATGAGCTACCACGAATGTTGAGTTTTTCAAGGAAAAATGAAGTTGTTTCCTCTTCCTCTGAAGCCAGTTTATGTAAATGCACCTTTTCGGTAGTGGGGACTTGATTTTGTAGGAGAAATCCATCCTACATCATCAGCACAACACAGATGGATTTTGATAGCTATCGATTATTTCACCAAGTGGATTGAGGCCATTATGACAAGGCAAGCCATGGACACGATAATTATCCAATTTTTAGAATCTAATATCTTGTCTTTTTTTGGTTGCCCTCACAAGATTATAACAAATAATGTAGCAACATTTAAGTCAAAGAGGATGGTCAAGTTTTTGAACAAGTACAATATTACATTGGGTCATTCCATGGAATACTACTTGTAGGGCAATGGATTATCTGAGTCGTAAAATAAATCCTTGGTGAACATTATCAGGAAAATGTTGGAGGCAAATAAAAAGAATTGGCATCGAAAGCTTGTCAATGCCTTGTGGGCCGACAGAGTGAGTAGAAAGAAATCAATAGGTATGTCACCTTTTGAGTTGGTTTATGGTACTAATATGGTATTTCCCACATCACTTGCAGTCCCACTCATGAGATTATTATAGGAATCCAGCAGCAAAGAGGATGATATTTAGCGCAGGATTAATCAAATGATTCACCTTCAGCAAACAAGGGAAGAGGTGTTCCCAAAACACTTTCTAGTCACAAGAGAATATAAAGAAAATTTATGACCGCAAAACGAAGGAAGAAAAGTTTCAGTTGGAAGATGTAGTGCTGCGATGGGATGCACGAAATTGAGAAATAGGAAAGCATGGTAAGTTTGACAATCTATGGAAAGGACCGTATAAAATCTTAGCCTATTGAGGAAAGAATACACTTTTGTTAAATGAAATGGATGGTCAAGAGTGCTCAAGAGGACTAGTAAATGCTAGGCTCCTGAAAAACTACTACTTTTGATGTTGTTCCCTGAAGTTGCTTCGTTGTCATTGTATATATCGGTTTACTTTTCCTTGCAAGATTTCAAATACGTTGCCATCTAAGCTTGGGGCCTGAAGAGAAGGCTATAAAGCTTGAATGATTTGTGTTGAGTTTGGTTGATTTTGTTTTGAGTCAAGTTTAGAGTCGGTCGTGAGTCAGTTTTTAGTTCGTATTGAGTCATTATTCTTTAAAATTGTAAAAAAAAAAAACGGGGGGGGGGGGGGGGGGTTTAGTCTTTTGTTTGTTTGACCATATTGGCCCAATCAGCTAGGCACTTGGTATACGTTGATCTTGACACCTCCAAGGAGCTTCCATCCCCCATAAGGCCAATGTTAGTGTCAGTATCTGCATACTTCCATTAGGGATCAAATTTTCTCTTTGCATTTTCATTTTAGGGGTCCCATACTGAAATGTTTACATCATTTCATTAGGTCATGTCAAGCTGATCCACAGATGGTTGTCTTCTCCTTAGAAAATCTAATTTCTCCCTCATAAAGTACACTTGCTAACCCATCTTTAGGTTATATTTAGTCATTATTTCATGGTCAAAATGAAATCATGTTTTCATTAGGTGTTAGGGCATGTTTTCATTAGGTCTTAGGGTTCCATTTCCAAAGTCAAAGGCATGATTTAAAGGTGTAAATAAAGGGCAGCAAGGGGATGAGGATGATAAATAAATCAAGAATGATTACTAGTAAGTCATAGTCACTGTACAATTATCTTTATAATTAATGTAATTTTCACCTCAAAGACATGTTTTTTGAGGTGAAAACAGAGTATTTTGAGTTAATTTATATTTTTATGTAATTTAAGTCACTTTATGTAATAAATAATCACGGCTTCACCAAGGCATCTCTCCTTGCTACAAGACAATGAACCACTATAAAAATCAGTTCAAATTGAGCATCATCCACCTGAAAAGGAACAATGAAGAAAAGGCATTAAAACATAGATTTGAAAAAAGGTCAAGAAACATTATAAAGTGGGTTTTTCTAATGAAAATCAAAATCTACTCCTATATAAGGTGTCACATTTCATTCTCAAACTCATCATTCTCATTTGGCAAAGAAGGAGTCAAAAGGTAAAGAAAAGAGGAGAAGTTGAGTGAGTTTTGGGCCAAGGAGAAGTGGCATTGCGCTTAGGTAGGTTGACGCTACGCGTTTGGGGTAGTGTAGGTGGCGCTGCACGTTCATGTTGGAGTCTTGCACGTACAAGTTGAGTGTTGCGCATATGGTGATTTTGGCAGTGTAAAAAACTACTGTGTTTCACATTCAAGAGGGCAATGCGCACCTGTAGAAATCATTGCGCGTTGAGCTAGCAATGGAAAAAAAGCCTCCAGCTACCTAGAAACATCAAAAATCACCCTCTCTTCCCTCAAGCAAGTAAGTTTCCTCACTGTACTTCATCATGGTTTGCAATTGAAGTTTTTAAAGGTAATTTACAATGGCAAAAGTGAAACCCTATATTCTTCCTTAATTATACCCTAGAAACCCTAACCCCTATTATTCCTCCCATCACCTATCACTAAAACCATAAACCCCTTCCCTATATCACTCCATAACATTCTATATTCCTTTGTCCCTGATCCCACAAGCTATACTTCAAAAAAGGACCCAAGCCCCTCTCCCTCATTTTCATGATTCATACCCTCCCATTCATTTCCTAGCCCACCAAATACCTCACAAGGTCATCTCCCATTTCCTTATTCCTAATCACTCTTGATCACTCCCTTCATCCCTTTCTAGGAGTGCACAGCCTCAAAATTTGAAAACATGGACAGAGAAGATAGAGACTACGAGGAGGAGGAAGACACTAGCAATGGCAGTTCAACAGATAGAGCTAGGCATTCGAGAAAACCACACAAGGGAGGCAGAATTATCAGGGAAGAGCCATCAAACCTCAGAGAGTTGCAGGCCTCTCATTTGGCTGTCACTTGTTTCCAGCGTCTAGTGTACTATGAGTTCTTTGAACAGGTAGAGAGAGTTCAACACCACCCTGAGCTCACCAGGATTTTTGTAGCCAATCTTCTGGACAACAAGGTGACTCTTGATGGGGTGACATTTACAGTTTCACCCTCCATTATTGCAGATGCAACCAGGATTCCAAATGTAGGGTAGAAGTTGTAGAAGGCACAGGATCTCTTCTAAAACCCATGTGGCAAGTTTCTCTTGAATCAAGAAACCCATCATTTTTCCAAGAAGCAAGTGAAGCATTAAATAAGTCCTCATTTACTCTAATATTACAGTGTGCCACAACATAGTGAGCAGATTCAGGTGCTTTACCTTTCTCTTTGTCATTATTTTTACCTTTGGGTTGGTTTCTTTCTTGCTCAATTATGTCCCAAGGAAACTTGCATGTGTATGCATCATGTGATCCATCTCTTTTGCAGCGTATGCAGTGTAAATCTGAATTTTCTCCTTGAGAGTGTCCGCCCCCCTACCTCTAAAATTTCTTCCTCTTCCTCTTCGACCACCTCCTCCTCTAGAATAATCTTGAGAAAGATTATTTTATCTATGTGCAAGGAACACAACCTCTTCAGAACACTGAGGAGTTGTCTTCTTCCCAAAATCTTTCTCTCTTTCAGCAAATTTTTTCACAAGGGTGTCAAAAGTAATATCTTTGAGGTTTCTATTTTCTTGCAATGACTCAAGATAATTTGAGTAAGTGGGATAAAGTGCCTTGCGCAAAGCTATCAGAGGAATATCCAGTTCAACATTAGTGACTTTGATATCATGCATAATAGATTTTACTTCTGATGCAAGAGCAAGAGGATCATCATTTTGTAATTCAAGGATGAACAATTTAATCATGAGTTGAACAAATTCAAGTGCAGTGTGAGTCATAGAGTTCCTTCAGTTTTTGTAAGGCTTCGAAAACATTTGAAAATGGAGAAATATGGTTTCTCACCCCTTCATTTACTGATGCTGCAATCAATGCATAAGCCTTTCTATTCTTATTTTCCCAAAAGGTGAATTTCTTGTCTGAGGTAGGTTGTTCTGGCTCTTTCTCTCTATTTCCAACACACACACCTTTCCACAGCTCATTAAAAATGAGAGTGTGTTTGATTTTCCACAACCATTCTAGATAGTTTTCCTTGCCGATGAGAACCACTCCCACAATAGATATCAATGAATGCATTTTAAAAATCTGTGTAGTGTAAAAATACTTCTGCTGGTAATGTAAAAAAAATACACCTCTAGTGTTAAAAAATGTGGTTCTGTTGTAAAATTGGAAAAAAAATTCACTTTGATATATAGGACAAAGGTATTTTATGGGGGAGGTGGTTTACGGGGAGTGCTTAATACCAAAAAAAAATTGAAAGGTCATTTAATATTGTATGGAGAGGGTCGATAGTGGGTTCAGTCCCCATAGTGGTATTTTCAACAATATATTAAAAAACAAGTGAATATACTACCGGAGCTATGAAAATCAGATTTATTTACTATGCAATGGAGTTATATGGAGGAGGGAATTTGTATGGACTAGGAGTGGTGTATGACGGGGACTCAAAGCATGGAGTTATATGGAGGCACTATGAGTGGTGGGACTGGAGCAGTGTGGGAGGAGTAGCGCAGCATGGGAGGAGGGGTTGTATGGTCTGAGGAGAAATATCGAGGAGTGCTTATGGAGGAAGTGGAAATGTCGGGTAGCAGAGTGGAGCAGCAATGCTTATATGACAACATATGGAGCAGTCAATTCATAGAGTTGGAAGGAGGGTTGAAGTCAAGGGGTGACTTCACCTTCGTATTCAGGAAATGAGGTGCGCACGACAGATGGAACCGTTTCAAAGTCTGCCACTCAGATTATGCATGAGAAACATGGGAATGCTATGAGGAGGGTGTACCAAAGAGGAGGGGCCATATATATCTGGCAACGACGCCAATGGGCAATGTTACAAATATCCACAATGTTACAAATAACAACGATGTTGTTACCACAGAGGCAACATACTATCGCCTTTCTCCATATCAGACACCCTCCAGGTCTACTTCAAGCATGCTCTACTGCTCTCAAGGGCCGACTGTTTGGAGGAGAGGAGTCTCCGATATTAAATAGAGTCACCAACACTCAATGTATTCAACCTGAGAGATATGAAGGTTGGAGGCACAGTCCCTGTATGTCGGGAATATGAGAACAATTATGCACAACTCAAAGAGTGCAGAGAATGATTAAAAAATACCATATGGAAGAGAGCCCATAGGGCATAGAGAATATGGAAGAGAGCACAGAGAATAGAGGGACAAAATATGGCAGAAAACTAATACAAGGAGTTACAACACAAAAGCTAATTTTGGGAGCTGGCTCTGATACCATGTCAAACCAGGAGGTAACTCCTCAAATGTGATTGATTTATTCATTCAGGTTATTCATTATTATATACAATAGGGAGTGACTTTTCAGTTCATCTCCCAATGACTCTCCATTTCCTCTATTATTTATTTACACTAATTACAGTTGTTCACCCAATCCCTATGATTAGGTGTCAATAAAGGAAATCCTCATATAATTCCAACACTCGGGCCACTCAGCACTATAATATTGTTGAGGATTTGACTTAGGTGCCATCATCTGTGTCGACTCTCGAGGTGCTCCAAAGCTTCCCATCACAGCGGAAATATTTGTTGTCGGCTATCACAGATATTGATCCTACCAATTCCAATTTGATATGTTTTGATCTAGAGAACCATGTTATGCACCTGCCTCATCGGATTTCCTTTCTCATTCAGGTAATCATCAATGAGAATACCATCCACGAGACTATCATCGATGAAGGTGCTTCCACCTACATCATGTCAATCACATGCTAGAAGGCCATTGGTTCTCCTGCTTTGCACCAATCCTGAACACTTTGGAAGCTTTCAATGGGCATGATTTGCGACCCTTTGGTGTCTTACCTAACCTTGTCATTACTCTAGAGGGAAAGATAGTACAAGTCGAGGTAGAGAATGTTGATGCCAATCTCAATTATAATCTTCTACTCGGCTGGAGCTAGAGCCATGCCATGCATGTTGTAGCATCCTCCTATTTTTCGTTATTTGTTTTCCCCATCAAGGGAAGATTGTCATTGTCGACCAGCTATCCTTCTTTTCCTCTTCTTCCTCGGATGGAAATGTTTTGTACATCAAGCACACTGGTGCTCCCTATGGGAGTGTGGGCGCGAGTCTTTTTAAATATTATGGCTTAATTGGAATTTTTCCACTCCCACCTCCTCATGTTGCCTCTGTCAACATGATCTCGGTCAAATCTGACCCTTGGGTCATACCTTCACCAGATCTTGTTGATACCTGGGGCAAGGTTATGCCACTTAGTCCTGCCGAAATCAATTACGTGGAAATTTTTTCGGCCTCAAGTTCTGCATCCTCTGATTCTTCTGTTTCGAAGACCTCTCTCGATACGTATTCTCAATCCCCATGGCTTGGCACTTTGGAATCTCTTGATCCCTTAGCTGAGACTTTTCTTGCTGACGAAGGTATCATGGAAGTAATGTCTCTTAAGGAAGCACCTTGGAATGATACTCATCATTGCTCCTCGTTCCTGCCTCACCCTACAATCACGTCTACTAATCTTGAAGAGTTCTCTTCTCAACTACCTATTGATGTGTTAGTTTATCCTAACATGATCATGATATTTCAACTGAGGGCACCTTCATCTCTTCATGGATTTAGGATTTTTCCCCCACCCCATGTTTTTCCGATTTCTCATTATCGCAATGGGGCTGCCATCTGACTCGTAACCCTCCCTCACCCAAGGGCCATGGGGGAAATTCCTTATATCAGTTCTACTCTATTATTTGGCTGAGTCGTTGCTTACTTTTCATGTCAACAGTAAAAATCTGGTGTTCATCTACATTGATTGATTACCTGAGTCTCAGCATGGACTCTCTCAAGAAGTACTATGCTTAGGTCATCTTGCATGGTTACTTGCATACATTAGTGTATCATTCACTTTTGTGCAGTGTGGTTTGGTGTGTTAGTTTCCAAACAACTTTCATATTTACTATGATTTCCTTGCTTTGTAGATGTATGTGACTCCCCACATCAGTTTCGTTGACGGTGCTTGCCGTAGTACCCAGAACCTATCATCCATGGCATGGGATATTTATGACCCTCACGGTGAGTTGATTGATCTTCAACGTATATGTGTAGGTCACACAACTAAAAACACTGATGAATACAGTGTGGTCAGAAAATTGTTGTCAAAGCCATTGCTCTTGACATTTGAGAGTTGGTTGTCAACTTGGATTCACAGCTTGTCATCCTTCAACTCAACGGGTAATATTCCATCAAAAACCCTCAGATATTGAGAATGCATCTCTGTATTCGTCTACTGAAAAGGCATTTTGATTATATTACATATCATCATATTCCAAGATGCATGAATACATTTACAGATGCATTAGCTAATTATGTGTTGGATATACATTTACGAAACATGTGAAAAGATAAAATAAATCATTTGTACCATAGTAAGAAAGAAAATACAACATATACATATATATATCTATATATATATATATATATATATATATATATATGTATATATATATATATATATGGTTATAATGTTTGATACATCAAAACCCCAAAAAATAATATGTGTGTCCAAAATAACATCGACGTCTCGCAGGCCTCAAAAATGTAAATGTTGGACCTACGAACTAATCAACGTGGCGATCATGGTAGCATGACATGGCTCGTGCAACATGAGTCAGCAATCGGTGAGCCTGATTTGATACTCCCACCGTCTGTCTCTGGTACTGGCAAGGAATGTCTCCCACCCAAGCATGCTCTAGGATACGATGAGTCAACCCCTCAAGGTTCCTTGTGCTCTCCTTATCGTTGGCACTCCCTTCCTGATAATGAGTGACAACATCGAACTGGTGGGCGATGCACCTGGCTATTGGAGACATCCCAATAGGATGCTCTGGTCCAACATCTGCATTAACAAAGCGAAATGTTATAAACACATATATAAAAAACAATTAAAAACTCACAAAATTAAAAAATTGATTTTTTACCTTCATCATTAAAATTCTCTCCATCTTGTAGCGGCATGTGCGGATCTCCACAAAAGTCAGTGCCGTTGTATGGCATTTCCTCCATGATGATCAGCTATCATCGTAGCCCTAAAAAGAAAGCAGGCTTGTACGACATGTGTTGGCCCCAAGTGATCCTGGGCATCAAACAACTCCAGCGGGCCATCTGCGGGTCACGTGGCATGGGAGGATCTACCTCAATCAACTGGTACTGGAACAATGGCACCCGTTCCAAGAAAAATGTCACTAGTATGGATCCGAAGCAAAATTGCTTCATATTCCCCGCCTTAGCTTTGGTCAGCTGGTGTTTTATGTTGATCTTCATGGCTTCCACCAAATTGAAGATCGTCGATGTTGTGTATTTGATGGCATATAGGAATTTTGACTTGTTAGTCTCATGCACTACCTGGGACCCCGCCATTCTGTTGGTAGTCAACAGTAGCACTCTCCGTGTCATATCTCGGATGGTGGCAGTCTCAATGTTGCCACTCTTGGATTTTAGGGATTAAGGAAAATGTTCTGTAAGAAACATGGATATGCTTGCCCCAATCAGTTGTGGCCCATATAAGTTGACTAGTTCCCCTCTCTTGGATAGTCCTATGATGAAGTATATTTATGAAGTTTCCAACTCCAGCTCCTAGTCACCAATGACAAATATTTCCCAATTTATGTCCCAGAGAATAGTCAGGTACTAAAGTAGCTCAAGTTGGGCCCACATCCCTGGCATGAGAAAGAATTAGAGGAGCCCATAGGTCCTCAAAGCATTCAGGAAATTTGGATCATTCAATGCCTAGGTGTCCACATCCTCGTGCTCATGTTCCTTCCAGACTATCGTTTTCGGCGATTCTTTCCAGCAAAAACCATAGATTTAAGTCAATAATAATTTTTGGCCGATAAATTTCAATTTCTAATGGTGGTTTTGAGGGGAAATTAGTTTTTTCCCTATTCACGGTGTTGGCATGCCTATTTTAAAAATAGTTGCGCTGATGGCGCGACAGGCTGTTTTAATTACCCTTGGCTAGCACGATTCTGTGCCGGGAAGTTGCGCCAACCGAGGGCAAATTTTTTTTGACAAATCCTCCCTCAAAAATCCAAAAAATGGTTAAAAACAAGAATAAATGATATGAAAATGAAGCTTAGCACTTTGGCTCTTACCTATAATTGGCGGCTCAGCAAGTGACCTCTCGGATATCCCACAATCTGTTCCAGAACAATTAGGGAAAAAGTGAGTAAAACTTCTTTCACAGCAAGGTAAAATAGTAAATTGTAAAAAATATTTACTCTTCCTCCCTTTTATTATGTTTTTCATGAAATATTAGGTTTTTAAAATGTTTTGACCTATTTTGCCTCAATAATTGGATAATGCACTTTACCATTTTGCACAGTGACAGGTGATGGATGTTTGAAGATGATGTCGAGTCATGTTTCAACTCTTTTCTCGACTTGTAAAACTCATATGAAAAGATTTCCGAGTATTTTTCCCTTTTGACTCATTAAAGAGAATAAAATGGGGAGCCTTATTTCATACTCTTTTCTGACCATTTAAAAGTGAAAAGGTAGCCAAGCCCTTGTCATTTCGAACTCGTTAATGGATGTGAGACGTCATGCGCCCAATATAAGATTGCCCCTTTTTCAGGTTGGGATGCACTAATTATGAAAAAGGTATTCCTTGATTGAAATGGTCAAGCAGTTCTCTCGAGTATCATTTTCTACATTTTCGAGTTCAAGAGACATAACTATAGGAAAAGGGACCATGTGGATTTTTCTTTACCATTTCTTTTTTAAACTCTCTAAACATGAAAAATATTCGGAGTTAACCCTTTATCGGACTTGCCAAAATATTAAACGACATCGGATTCGTCACCATGACGAACATGAGATTCTCCTTCCTAGGGCTCGTTAAACTTACTAAGTCAGATTCATCCGAAGGATGAACTTACAGTGCAATAGTATGTTATCCCCTTCAAGCTTGCGATTAAAAACTAATTGTACCTGCCAGAAATGGTGGGGAAAAAATTGGAAATCTAATCAGTTGTGTCGACAACTCAGTCTTGAACATCACACTTTTTGCTTTGTGTCGGGTTGGGATATCCTCCTTTGTACCATTGACCTTCCTAGGTTGGGCCATTCATTTTTTCCTTCCATTTGATCTCTGCCATGTCATCATGACCACCGATCCTATGGATCCAAAAACTGCCAAAATTCTAGTTGTGTCACTGATATGTTCAAGAGTTGTCCTTCTGTAGTTACACTTACCTCTGATTCTCTGCATTAGCCAAAATCATTTTTCATCCTTTTGTCTCATGTCGATGATGTGGGATACATTATGGCCCTCCTTTGACATGGTCACTTCCTGTCATCTTCAACTCATAATCCAGGAAATTGACCAAGAGACTCCCTTCCAATACCTTAGAGCTTGCATTCCCTAATGGCAAGTTATTCACACTTGATGACAAGTTCACCTCATTGGATTTCGATCGAGTGATTTCACGGTTGTTCAACTTCTGTTCCTCTATTCACATTCTGTGGATTGTGCTGATAGTACCTTGAGGACCATTGTCATTATTGTTGGTTTCTCTCGTGCTTGTTAAAATTTTACATCATTGATTGATAATCAAGCGACTTTATAGCATGTTTGACATCAACACATCTATTCACATGTTAGAATTTTTACTCTGATTGGGTCATGTTGGAACGCAAGACCCTGGACTCAGATCACAAAATTCCAAGTTGCAAGTGATGTGACATTATTATGTTGTTAATCATGTTTCTTTCAGATGGATGGATGCGACCATACCATGAGTTCTCATATGTGATCCTTCCCATTAATGGATGGTTGTGACCATACCTTGGTTTCGATATGATTCTATTTATAGGATGGTTGTGCCCATACCTAGATCCATTGACATGATCAGTCTCTAGATGGCTGCATCCATACCACGATTCATGTATCCTTTGACATAATTTTCAGTTATGTATATGTGTCTATACTTGCTCACAGGTTTTCCAACGACAGACTCTGGTTCCCCGCACTGATTCATAAAGCATTTCATCCCTCACTCTAGTTTGGCCTTCACACTTTAGGGGGTATCTGTTACACAACATTTTGTCACTGTCCCTATACTCGCCATTCCTTGATCCTATAGGACCTCTACAGTGAACCCTACATGATTTCCCTTCTTGAAGAAACTCTCATTATGTCCCTCTTCATGAGCAGAACAATTCCATTTTGCACAATTTCCCCAAACTCTTTTGTTTTTCCCAGTTTATAAGACCAACGCTCATGACCATTTTCCTCCTCATGCCGATATGTAGGGATTAACACTATTCCTAGTGTTGACTGGAGTGACTGAGCTTTCTTCCTGTCGTGTCGATCCTCTTAAGGAAAGTTTTTCAAATAAGGAGCTGAAGCTTCCAACTCTAGAAGCTTCGTAACGGAAGTCTAGTAAATAGTTTGGCAAGATGGGGTCTAGGATGATATTTTGGGCTCCTTTCCCCTATAAGGATGGAACTACCTCAAGAGATAAGACCTTCTTCATGAGAAGAGGAACCATCTCCCATCCATTCATGCTATATAAACCTCCATTTTTCCCAAGCACAAGCTAGTGTTAGTGTTAATGTTGGTGTGCTAGTGCTAATTAAGTTTTGAGTAAACATCCAGCTATTCATGGTTGTAGCTCTCTAGTTGTGTGAGTGAGAAGTGTGAATTTGGTTTAGTGTGAAATCTAAAGGGAAGATCCTTAAAACTATCATTGTTGAGGCCATCATGGAATGCTAACAGAAGTGTGTGGGAACTTGGTTTTGTCAAAGGAGAATGGAAACGTCAAGACAATCACTATAATCTCTTATTGATTCAATATATATGCAACTATCGATTGATTTCCTACATAATGTGTCATCTTACATGTTTATGGCTTAATGTTTCTTGACTTGTTAAGTAGGTTGAAGTACAATTTGCTTATTGTCACGATTGTTTTTTGTTGTTGTTTACTTGTTTTAGGTGTTTGAAGAAGGAAACGAGAGATAGTTGGAGCAATCAAGCAAGGTCATCATCAAACGGGATAAGCGTACTAAGAGGTAGGCCCTCTTAAATGGTTCTAACCGAAGGAAATATTCCATGGAATGTATCGGTTGTGGCTAGACCCATTATCGGCCTAAAGGAATTGTTTGTGTCCGCACTCATAATTTTACTTCACCACACAAAGAATGTAGAAGAAATGGATGGAGATGATGACAATGAGGAAGATCCTCTTGGATTTCCCATTCAAGATACTGATAGTAGCATGCACATGAAGAACATCCCTCCATCTTTTCTTCTAAAATTTCATGGTTTAAGGTCAGAGGATTCAAAAACCTTTCTCTTTGAATTTGAAATTTTTTGTAGATCTTATGGTTACTTATTAAAAACTTCAAAACTAAGATTGTTTCGGGCAAAATTGAAGGATAGATCTCTTAAATGGTTCATGAGTTTAGGGACTAATTCAATAATATCATGGAATGATATGAAAAAGATATTTCTAGAAAAATACAACGATCATGATCTTAAAGAAGAAATCTTTAGAATGAATCAAAGAGAAGATGAGATTCTAGAGGATCTAATAGAGATGTTCATTTATAATGTTAAGAGGAGAAAACTACATCATTTAGGATCTTCCACACTAAAAACCCTCTTACTTCTAACAACTAAGGATGAATGGATTGATCTCCTTAATCTCATGAGTAGAGGTGATGTATACCAATTATCATTTGACGAAATTTGTGAAACATGCAAACACATTTCAAGAGGAAAGGCAAGAGTAAGTCAATTAGCATGAAGATCAATAAGTCAAGCTAAACTTGGAAATTTGTTTGATGATTTTAAAACAGAAATTCTTAGCAATCTAACAAAACAAGTAGAAATGGTAAGAATGAAAAATGAACGAAAAGAAAATGCTAATATTTGTTTTGCAGAAGCACATGATGTTAAACATTGTCCATCATTACCAAGGTTGAATGAAGTTTACCAAGAGGATAATGGAGCAAGTCAATTGCCAATGCAGCTATGTTATGTAGCTCCAAGAGGACCATGGAAGCCTATTCAACCTGATATGATGCAAGAGCCTAATTCACAATTTCAAGGTTATGCATATCCACTTCAAAGTAATTGGAACACACCTTTTCATTTAAAACATTGGCCATCTCAACCCCAAAACCAATATTGGCAACAAGGTTGGCAAGGAACTTATGGGATCCATCCACAATATCCTCAGTATTTTCTTCAATATCCTCCATACCAAACTCCATGTTATCTTTACCATTCACCTCCACCACAACCACAACCCCATCCACATCCATCTCAAATATACACTCTGACTCAACTACTTGTACCACCATTTCCAAACCCACACATTGAAGTAGCTCAACCCACTTACAATGCTGAGGTACAACACTTCCAAACATCTCCTCTTGAGCTCAATGGTATTCACCATAGCTCAGGAAGAGTATTGAAAAAAAGTGATTCTCTTGATGCCATTAAGGGACAACATGCAAAAAAAGAAGCTTTGAAAGAGAAGATCAAAGAATCATGGGTTGCACTTGATGAAGAGAAAACATCAAAATCAGAGATCGAGAGAGCTCCCTCCTGCTTACTATCAAATCCTCCATGTATTCAAGAGAACAATTAGAAAAAAGAGGAAGTTTTGAAGGTCATGGTAGAAAAAGACATGAAGAATGATCCACATAAGAAATCAAACCAAGGGCATGAAAGTTATATTGAGTTTTGGTTCCATACCGTCACTAAGTTGCAACATCACTCTCTTCTTCAACTATGCTTGATCCTTTCAAAGTCGAAGCATTTGATCACTCAAATCCAAGTACATGTCAAAGCATACATTTCAAGCCTCCACGTCATTTTGTATATCATCTTGAGGTGCACATGGCTCGATTGGAAGTATTCCTATACTTGAAAGTGATTTTGTTTTTCAAGTGGGGTAGGGTAGAAGAAAAAAGAAAGAAGAATAAAAGAAGAAAAATATCAAGTGAAAAACCTCCTTTGAGGCACCTCAGATTGGCCCATTGACTGAAAACTTCCATGAGGCGGTCAATGGGTTGGGAAAATAGAAAAAAAAAAGAGAAAAAAAAATATCTTAGGTGAAAACCTCATTTGAGGCTCCTAGTCTGACATACTATTTGAAAACCTCCTTGAGGCGGCTAGTAGTCCTAGAAGAAAATAAAGAAAAAAAATAAAAGAAATCCTTGCTCCATTCATGCATGTACTCTCCAACATTTGCAAGAAAATATATATATATATAAAAAAAAACAAGTTGATACCAAAAGGAAAAAAATTGGTCAAACCTAGTCAAAGAATTCAAATTTTGACTTTATCCTCCTTTGCTCAAATGCTCCAACAAGGCCAAGGCCATGCCAATCCATCACCCTCATATGTTTCCACCATCCACCCATCTTTCTCAAGATTCTACCATTCAGTTTGCTTGTTGTCCTAAAAAACTACAAGATGCCATGTTTTACTACAAGATACAAAAATACATAGAACAGAAAATTGTTTTTTCCATAACTTTAAAACCATGCATCCATTTGCCAAGCTATTCCCGGGGAAGATGCATATGGATGATGGTAACATTCTCAAGAAATTTCAGCAAATTCCAGTGCACAGTTTTCGAGAAATCCACCTCCTTCACCTATAGCCATTTTTGCATTTTCTCGATATTTGTGCATACATTTAAAAAGTTGTTTCATAGGAGATTCATATGGATGATGGTAACATGTCCAATAAATTTCAGCAAATTCCAGTGCACAATTTCCAAGAAATTGACCTCCATCACCTTCATCCATTTTTAGTTTTTATCGAGATCCGTGCATCCATTGACCAAATTTTTTTTATGGGGAGGTGCATAATGATGATGGAAACATGCTTAGAAATTTTTAGGTCAATCCATTCTATCGTTTGGGATATATGGATAAAACAAGTTGTTGTCCTGAAAACCTACAAGATTCCCTAAGATCCTACAGGATACATAACAACACCTACAGGATTGGAAGTGAGCAATTTTAAAAGGGAAAAATAGAGGTTGGCTTCATCAAGTAGTAATAAGGAGGGGGAACCCATTAACACAATGAGGATTCATCAGCAACCTCCTATACTAGAGATATTCAAAGGCACAACTAGGTAGGTTTCTTTAAAAAATTGAGGTGATATGATGATGAAGTATCCAGAGATTTGCAACCAACTTCAGCATGAAGATGTAGAGGTCAAAGAAGATCCTCCATAGCTTAGCAACAACATCAATATCATCATCGCCACCATCTAACACTTGCACATCAACATCAACTTAGTAGCAGCATGCATGTCTCTCCAACAACCATCAAGTAGGTACATGTATGAAATATTATTGACCTCTTCTATTGAGAATATTATAGTTAGAAATTTGTTTTCAATGCATGAGAGATGAGGTTTTATAAGCTAAGGATGGGTCAGTAGTCTCAGATGCCTTCAACTAATTAATTGCAACTCACTCCTTCATTCATGTAATATTGAAAAGTCAAATTATGAAGGGTGATGATTTCAAGGAATGAGGATAGCGGTTAAGAGAATAAATTTTTGCAAAGGCCAAGTCACCACAACACTCCAAGCCCTCCATCCACTTCATATTCACTATCTATTCATCATTCATCAATCCCATTCCATTCTTGAAAAATAAAAATAAAAACAGAGAATCCTCTCCATTTTCACAAACCTACACTACTCCCTTTGAGCCCTAGCATCATCATCCAATCCCTCTTCATCATTTCTCATCACTCCCATACAGTTAGAAGACCCTGAAAGAGGAGGAATGACTACTACAGGAAGACAGAATGTTGCTACAAGAAGTAAAAAAGGAAAAATGGTGCGAAAACCCAAAATGATAGTTCCTAAGAGAGACCTAATCAAAACAGAGAAATCCAAGGCCATTAGGCAATCATCTAGGCCACAAGAGAGAAGAAGAAGATAAAAAAAGGGAAATGAAGCATTCACCATCAAAATAGAACTCAAATTGTAGTGATGAAAAGAGGTGTTCCAAGAGGTCTCCAATCTCTTTCTAGCTTTTGTCTAGGGCCTAAAAATGGGAGAAATGCGCGGGAGTCAAGTTGAGGGCCTGCCCTAACCTCAGACTATCATTTATGCTCAAAACTAGTTTGATGTAGTTTTAACATGGTTTCCTATAGGTTTGACAAGAAATACTACAAGATGTCCTAGTTGTCATCCAAATGCATTTTGAAGGTGTTAGAGGTGTCTAAATGGTGGAACAAGGTAGCATAAGGTTGATAAGGGTGTGGAATACCTTGCCAAACTGAAAAATATTCAAGAACCCATCTTGAATGATGCGAAGAAGGCAAGCTAATGGTATCAAGAAATAGTGATTTCTTTTGCACAAATATGTTTTTTGTCTTGTTCTTGCAGAACTTACAACCAAGATTCTTAATGCACAAGAGAGAGGCCACAGGGCGAAGAATGAGGTACAATGAGGTCACTAAGTTGCTGAAAGGATGAGCAACACTTTCAGCAGGTGGGTATGATGGACCTCTAAATTAGACATAAATTAAGGCCCATGCCTCTAAATTAAAATATAATTTAAGGCCTATGACCATCCTTTAGCACATTAAACCTCTCTTTCCGCATTAGATAATTTATTTTTAACTTTAATATATTCCCTAGGAAGGTTTATGAATAATTGGATATTTGTGCCTAATATTATTTATTTTTGTTGAATATTATGAGAATATTGCACATAATATGAATATTTGGAGGAGAAAATTTAGGGACTTGTTCCCTACTATAGGAGGATCAATAATACATAATAAATCAATAAGATATTATGGAAATATGTAGGCACAGATTATGGAACTCCAATGATTGAGAAAATCTAGGAATGTGTTCCACGAATCAATGGACCAGATCCACTAATCAAGGGATTTTGGTGGGGAAAGCTTCCTCCATTCATGGGGAATGATTCTTGATCATTTTTATATGTACCAAGTTAAATTTGTGTAGCACAGATTGTGGAACTCCAATGATTGAGAAAATTTAGGAATGTGTTCCCTGCCATTTAATGCAGATTCCAAGTATTGGGGACCAAATCCACTAATCAAGGGATTTTGGTGGTGAAAGCTTCCTCCACTCACGGGAATGATTCCTAATAATTTTGTATAAGTAACAAGTCGAATTTTCCTCTAGGGATAGATTTTCATTAGTGTTATTGTGGAGAGAGCTTGTATTTCTACAATTCCATTGTATTTTCTTACAGGAATGTAATCATATTGATGGAATAATGACGATTAGTGTCGTGTTCAACACCTAAATCTTGTTTTCCTCCATAGGTCTCTGATTTTCCTTGGGCTTGGCCATCCCAGGAACCTTAGATCCCTTTTGTATCATTTTCTTTCCTTCTTTCCACTACTTATTCAAATGCATCTCTTGTTTTTATTTCTTTTTATTTCTACATTTAGTATTAATGATTTCTTGTTTATGATTGAGGTAAATGGTTGATGTAAGTTATTTTGAAGGATCACAAGAATTATTTCATCCTTGGAAAATCTTTGGAAGTTCATAGTAATCACTGAGCTTCTTCGATTAGTCTTCTTATTCCCAAATCTAGATTTTTGGACCTCCTTTTTAGCAAAGAACAATAAATTTATACTATTTTTTAGCGCATGCTAACAAGCTTCAATCATGTTGGTTCCACTTTAATTAGATCACAAAAATGTTATATTTCATAAAAAAAATCACCCCATTTCATTTTCACTTGATTTGGTTAGGCATTTTTTAGATTTACTAGCTCACTAGTTCTCGAATTTCCAGATTTTTGACTAGTAATGTTTTTTTTATTTCTTTGCATGGTTTAATGGAGGTCTTTTTGAGTGATTCCAATTGTAATAGGGACCTAAGACATCCTAGTTTGTAACAAAATTTGTCCCATACAATTTGGATTTTATTTTCTTGGTCATTAAACCCTCACCAATATCATCATTTCATAAGGAAACTTCTCCAAGTTTTTTGAGCAAACCCATCCATCTCCCGACTTTGGTTTTGAGTTCTGAAGTGGTCCTAAGAACTCCCTTGCCTCATTCCATCCAAAAAAAACTTCCATAAGCTTTCCATCACCTTAAACATCCATCCTTTTGCTCTCGGCTATATCTTGTAGGTTTTAAGGGGATCCTGTACATTTTTAGTACATCCTGTAGTGGCCTGTTTTGAGGCTGAATTGAGGGAAAACCTCTAGGAAGCCACACAAGGTCACCTAAGGGTCTCCCAAGCCTTCGACCCATCCACCATAATCTCCAAGCCACTTTCCACATCACCAAAAGAGATTAGCTTTCACACTTATTTTTCCATAAAAAGAATAAAAAGAAAAAAATAGATTTATTTCAGTCATTTACATGCACAGTAGTGATGTTTGATGTTTTGAATCTACATGCTTAGGACAGTAGGATTGCATACATGTTGACTTAGAATCCTTTTTAAGAAAATACTCTTAGCATTTAATTAGAAAATGGTGTGTTTATCATTTGATTTCAGTCGTTTTCCTAGTACTTTCTTTCTTGAAATAGGTTAAGGTTCCATTTCAAACATTTCATTTTCTGCAATTAGTTTAGGATTTGACTTCAGTACATGCACTCCATTACATCATGACAATAAAGGAAGGAAACATTGTGTGCTGCACATATAGTTTCAATAACTCTTAAGTTTTTACGAACCCCAGGTTGATAATTAAAGTCAGTAGCCTTGGGAGTTGCAACATTCTTGTTGCAATACTGAGGCTCATCAGAGACACACCTTTCCAATTTTCCTCAAGGTGTGTGATGAGATTGCGGCCTTACAATGGGGTAGGGAAATCCATAGTTACATGGAACACCACGACTATAGGATATTTTGAAATTAGAAGTTGTGAAGAGGCAGGAAAGCTACTTGATGAAATGGAGTTGAGAAGGTTGAAACCCGATGTGATAATTTGGAGTGCGATGATATCTAAGTATGATTAGAATGGTGAAGACAATATTGCAATGAGATATCTTATAAATTGTAGTTGACTGGAGTGAAAGCCAATTCAGTCACTATTGTTGGTGCTCTCGCTTCTTGTGAAGAATTGGTAGTGCTACAACAATAAAAAAAATGGATGATGCATATGAAGTGTTTCTCAATATGCCAAAGAGGGATCCAATCTCATGGAATGAAATAATTTCTTGTTATGTGCATTGAATGGATATTGTGATGAGGTGTTAGGACTCTTTTATGAACTTCAAAATGACAAGAATCAACATATGTAATTAGTGCGGTCATTGTGAGATATACTCAATTTTCTCGTAGTGTTGAATCTTTTAAACTCTTCATTTGAATGCAAGTTGCAGAGGTGAAGCCTAACTCTATTACCATAGAAATTATTTTTCCTTCATGTGATGACTTAGTGGCTTTGCAGTGTGGGTATTGAATGCATGGGCATGAGGAAGATGTCCTAACACTTTTATGAAATAAAATAAGTAGGCATTAAGGTAGCCATATCAGCTTCATTGCTATTTTGTTTTCCTGTAGCCAGGATGGACTAGTAGATGGAGGCTACCATCATTTCGATCGAATTAGTAGAAATTTCAAGGTGAAGCCTAGAGTGGAGCATCATGCATGCATGGTTGACCTCCTCAACCACTCAAGACACTTGAATGGAGCATATGTGATACTGTTAAATATCTATGCTACATATATGGGATGATGTACTCAACGTAAGAAAGATAATGTTAGATAAGGAAATTAGAAAAAAGGAACTAACATCTCATTTTCACAGACATTTCTAGTTGCTGCTAACTTAGGATGTTTTGAAATATATCATGGAAACTCATTGACATTGTTCTCGAGTTTCAATGATAATACACCCTCTTCATTTAAATGTTTCCTCTCTAAAACCATGGAGAGGAGAGACATGGAGGAGTTACAACTTTGCATACTTCCTCAACAACCCTCAAGGTGGCTGGAAATAGATAAACATGATAAACTCCAAGCGTTGGAGAAGTCTTGGTTGAAGATTTATGTTGTAAAAGACAAATTCATCAGGAAAGTCCTGTGCCAAGTTTGGGACTTCATTGAGGAGTTTTGGCGAATTTCGAAATTAGCTCAATTTTTCTACAACGTTTGGTTATAGAAAATCAATGCAAAAAAAAAAAAAAAAAAAAAAAAAAAGAAGAAGAAGGCATTTTCAGGGAAACAAGGCAACCTAACGGAGGCCAAAAGTTGGGTTACTGGTTTGAAAACACTAATTTCATTGTCAAGCAAATTGGATGGAGGGGCCAACAAGGGAACATGACAAGTTGTTGCCTTAGGCTTGCATATTTTTGTGGGCTTGCTTGTTTGTATTCAAGATGGCTTTGTGGTCAAAGAACCTTAGAGGAGTGCATGATTTGGTCTTGCAACACATTTTGGGAGGCACCATAATTGTTTTTGGTGGGATTCCTTCTTATTCAATTGAGGACTATGTCATGACAAGACTCAACTAAGAAGGCGACGAATTCCATGGATGTTATAGGGATTTGAGAAGAGGCTGCAAGGTATGGGAGACTATGGAAGTGCATATATGCTTTTAATTGATACTTCAAATGTGACCAAGCTTAAAAATAAAGATGGTTCTAGTGTAGAAGGACAAAAAAAACAACAACAAAAGAAATAACAGAAAAAAATGGAGACCTTGTGCACCTCTGGAAAGCAGTTCTACACTGCCTCACATCTATTGTAGCTATTGAAAAACTATCATATATGCCTGAACATGGGAGGAACATAATCACAACATTATTTTATTTCCCTTTATTCTCTTCATCTATGAATTTCATGGCAATTAAAATCACCATTTTCTTCTTTTATTTGAGAATTATATGAAGGCTTCATGTAACTATTTCACAAGGTGCCAGAATTTATTTTCAAGAGAAATTTATTCAACAAGCCCTGATTAATAGGTCCTACCAGATCTTGTTACAACTAATACTTAAATATATCATTCCAGAAATTCTCCTCCTTCCAGATTGTAAATTGAGTAAGTAGGATTTCTATATTATATTTCCAACCAAAGTTTGTGCTTGCCCCTTGCTACTCTTACCAATGCGTAAATCTAGGGTCTAAGTGTTCGATGTCAAGTTATTGAAGGTATAGATTGATCAAAGAAATCAGGCATGGATCAATGAATATACTAATATGTAAATGACATGCTCAATGTTTTTTGGTGGTGTTATTGTCAGTCTTTCCAGCCTTCCTACAGTGATCAAATATGCTCTTACAAAGTGGTATCAGAGTGTCAAGGTCAAATTTTGTCATTTCAAAGAGTTTTCAAGCAAAATTTGGTCACTAGGCATTAGGCCTAGGGTTTGCCCAAATGTCAGTCTATGTCACTATTCAGATGAGTCTATCATCGTTCATAGGGTTGTCATTATCATGTCAGTGTCTAATGAGTCATTTTACATCTTGTCCATGCTTCAGTTGCGCCCAGGCAAGGTCATTTCCCTCTCCTAGGGTTTTGAAGCTAATTTCTCTTGGACGGTGAAGTCATCGGCAAAACTTGTTTCCAGATGTTCATACACCTTCCCCTATCCTTAAAGTACCTTATCAAACACTTCCCATCCCTTAGATCCGCCAAATTCCTCATTTTTGCACAAACCCTAGTTTCTAGCTACAACCTGGCAATTTTCTAGGTTTGGCCTGTGTTTTGTCCTTTTCGACCCCTTCCCCTCACTCAATCTCTAAGATTCCACTTTCCCCTGCTTCCTAACATCCCTCCCTACTCCCAAAAATTTCCCCAAGAACTTAGAAGCCCTCTATCCCCTTCATTTCGCTCCATTTCGACAAAATCCCTTGTTTCACACATCGGGACAAGTTTCACTCAAAAGCTGTTTCTGAGCAATCAAAGATGAATTTTGCAAAACTGAGAGAGGTTTTTGTCCATAACATGCCAAAGAAGAAAAACCTCCTTCACTTTTTACACAGGTGTCATGGTTTGAGAGAAATGTCAAAAATACCGGCGAGAACGAAGGTGCTCCAAGGACGGTTGGCCAAAGCACAAAAACGAAAGAAAACGCCCGATCCACTCCAAATTTTGGCCAAAGCCTCTTTGACTGAGCATGGTAATTGATTGGGGACTCCCAGCCCAAATTTCAAGAAATTTGGAGAAAATTTTGTCATTTGTGAATTTTTTGTGCAATTTTACAGGTTTTGGCCGTTGGAGTGGTCTCACCCCGCGCGCGACCACTCGAGGGGACAGCTCAGAACGGGGAAAACTTTGCATTTTTGGAATTTTCATGCAAAAATACACTTTCCTATGGATGGAATTTAAATTTTATGGAGATTTGGGCTTCCAAAAGCTCAAAATACATGCAAATTTTGACTTTCTGCCCCTTTTTTGAGTGGCAGAAAGCTGCCTTGGGAGAAATGACGTTTGAGGGGGCAAAGCAACTCCAAATTCCAAAATTCCAGTGGGGTTGGAAAGTAGACTCATAGACCCTTCCAACAAGCTATCTTGCACCTGATTTTGACACCAGGACGGCCCTCAAACACAGCTACCAATGTGCGCGACCACTCCAAGGGAGGGGCGCGACCACTCAGGGAAATTTCATCATTTTGACTATTTCGGCCTGCAAAACACTGTTTTTACTTTGGTTGACTCTTAATGCATGTAAATGATGGATTTTTGGGTAATTTTCATGGCACATGGATACATTTACTCTCCTTTAACACTTCTAGAAGTTTCCTTGATGTAAATAGTGAATATTAAATGCATGAATGGGTTACCTAAGTTTTAGAGGCAAGTTGTTTTGACTGCCTATTATCTAGTGCTCAGTTTAGAATTAGTTCAAACTGCTCCTAGGAAGCTGAGCTCGACCCCTAGAGGTGGGGAAAGGAGTTATATGATCTATATTATGCCTTCCCTTGCTCATTTTGATGGTTGGACTCTTGAGGGAGAAGCTCTATTGTATATTTTACTTGTATCTCTGCAATTTGAGGAAAAGGAAGGCCAGGGTTTTGCAGACATCATTGTGGATTCTTGTGGATTATTGTGTTGATGGTGTGTTTCCTACTTGTCATTGTAAGTGTGTTTATGTGTTCCATCTCTTTCTTTACTGCAGCTTATTAAACAAATGAAGTGATAAAGTTTGAATTCATGCTTGCCATGCTCAGCTTTCAAATTTGTTTAATGTTTATGTTTTCCACTGTCTAAAGAGGATTCAAAGTCATTGTTTGCCCTCTTTAGCTCCCTCTCTTTCTTCCTTGATCATCCATCTCAGCTTAAGGCATCAGCACAAACTCCTTCCTTGCCCCAAAGACCCACCTGCAAAAACTGAGCTCAATCCCCACACCCTGAATTGCACTCCCTCCAATTGCCACCAAAAACCCCAAAAACTTTAAATCAACCCTCCTTATCAGTTTACTAGCCTAATATCTTTGATCCTAATTGGTCATCTCTGTCCATTGAATATTTTACTGAGATTGACCGGAGAGAGCCTTCTCATACCCCGTAGGGCTAGCTACGAGGTGAAATGGTTTGATGTTGCCTTGAAGGTTTACCTTCCTCAGCCTAGGGTTAAATCTCAAGCGCTAACAGGTGGGAACATGGAACCTAATAATTATCATTCATCGGATTGATGGGGCCTTCTCATCTACCGCGTAAGAATTGATAGGGGCCTTCTTGGCAGATTTCTATCTCTTCCATTGGGAACATTGGGAACTCGCATGCTGCTACAATAAACATAGAAGCGATGCCATAGAAGGTAATGTCATCACAGAAACCATGTCACTGCTTGCACGAAGACATTCACTACATTACATAGTTGCAATGGTTAACAACACATAGTTCCTTTCCCAAGGGGTTCCTTATCTCTATCTCTCGATCTAACCGGTGAGTGATTTTGTAAGAAAGATATTTGAGATGCTAGTTAGAGAGTCTAGAAAGATTCAGGTATTGGAAAGTTTCTTCCACAATCCAAACAAGGTCGAAATGGATGCTTGATATACTTGAAGACTTCTTGAACATCTTAGAATTTGTAAATTTTCGAATGGATGTGAGCACTTCAACATTAGAGAAGTGGATTGAATAAAGAACATCAATGGCTGAGATAATGAAATTTTTATTTTTCTTATTTCAACTCAGACTGGGGGGGATTGGAATCAATTTTCCAAGTGCAGATACAATTATTATATATGATCTGCATTTTATTTATTTATGAGCTCAATCATGATCTCACAGGACAAGCCAAGAAAAAATGGTGATTGTATATCAATTGATAAGAAAATGTTTTGTTGAAAAGAGAATATTGCAGCAGTCATGAACAAAGATGGATTTGGAGAATCTGATGATGAATATTTGTAAAAATGAAAGTTTAAAGAATTATCTAGATCTCAATGAACCTTTGTGTTTGTGGAGACTGCCACAATACCACCAAGTTCATCTCGAGAATTGTCAAGTGAAAATTTATTGTGAGGTATTATGTTCAAGTGAAAAATTATTGTGAGGTATTATGCTCTTGTGCAATTACTAATAATGGTAGACCATGTAGAAATGTTGTTTATGATGTGAGCATATCTCATTGTACAAAGATCAATGGTTCAAGATTTTTGGTAATACAAGACCCCAACCAGGTTTCATTAGGTTACTTTGTTAACAAAACCAGGTTTCATTAGTCTATGAAGTACATATGACATTCTAATAGCTCACTAAGGGTGTTTGTACTACCTATTTCTTCTACTCAAGGAAAAAGGTCTAGCAATATAAATTTGATAATAGTTGAACGAAGTAGGTCATGGGCCCTCTAATAAGTGAGGATTCTTTGTGAATAGACACTCATTTACAATAAACAAGCTCTAGGAGTCCATTTCCAAAAATGGGAAATAATGCTTCGGCAGGTGCATTGGCCAGAATGTTTGTAGGTATTGCTACATTTATTTATACTCCTACTGAGTGTGTTAAACAACAGATGCAAAATGGTTTACAGTATTGCAAAAATTGGTAAGTCTATTGTAACTGTAGTTTCCATTTCCAGAGATAGATCTCCAACAACAAGAAAGTAATGTGAAGACAACATATACCACCTTGGCAGACTAGACTGGACCAGAAATGAATAAAATTCAATGCCAAGTTCCATAAACTGTTAAGTGGTAAGCAATAGAATAGGAAGGAATGCTTTTAGCTACCTGAAATCAATATCATCATGTTGTGTTAGATGAGGACTTCCATTACATGATCAACTAGGAAAGAGTTGGAATAGGTATCAATTTTTGTAGAATTATATCGTTGATAGTCTGGCCTATTGGAAACTATCAAAAAGTTACAATGCTTGAACCTCGTAATTGTAGAGTTTCCAAAATTGTGGACTCCAATAAATTTAGCTCATTTAACTGTCCTAGTTGGATAACCATTCAAATAAAATATTTTATTGGCTCTACTAACAATTTTCTGAGATGCACATGTATAGGAGAAAAATGCTACTTTTCGTAATATAGATTTTTTTCATCTAGCCATAAATGAATAATGCTGGAATTGAACTAACCTTATCTAGATGTACATGGTGAGTTTCATTAAAGATGTTTGTGGATGGTGCTCAATAATTTTCGAATGGATAAATATTGTGTATGGAAACGATGGCCTCATAGCATTCTACTGCTACTCAACAAAATTTGTACCTTGCCACTAGTGTTTCCTGAAGGTAGGATGAAGGTAGCAATGTTTTTGAAGAAGTTGCATATGGATTTGATCTAGATGAGTGCATATGAATATGCTCAGTATAGATAAAATAGTCGTGGTTAAACGCAATCTTGACATTGATGGACAGACTTATGTGTTTGAAATACATGAATGTCAACAAGAGTGTTCTGGTTTGAGTGTTGTTTAGGGGCTATTAGTTTTAAGATTCTGGATGCACATCAATATCTCATTGTGCAACCATCACAGTCAGTAATTATTTTGACCAGTCTACATGAATGGTGGCCACAACTGCATATAGAAATTCCTAACTTGTTTCATCTACTTGAGACTCCAAGTGGTATTACATATTACACTTTGTTAAAAGTATCATCCACCCACATAAACTTCTACCATGAACAGTGATTCATCAATTTACAGGTTGTACACAAGGCCCATTCATGGAAGGTGCTACGACTTGGTTAGAATCCTATCAAATCTTTTGAAGAGGTGGGGAATAACACCGCTAACAACATAAATTTTGAGCATAATCAATAACATGTACAAACAACAACAAAATGAAAAGTATTCCTACTTAAAAGCTACATTCATATACTCACACTCTCTCCAAGTCTTTATGGTACCCACTGAGAAAATTGTGACCAACACCACATGGGGAACTCTACAAAGAAATTACGATGTGATGAGGTGAATCTGATCTCATCTATCTTCATTGATATGTTTATCTTTAGGAAACACATCCCTCTCAGATCGAACCAAGGTCTCACCTCTAACCTGAAGCTAGTAGAATGTTGAAATTTCCATCAAGGAGGATTATCAATATAGAAGCAACCAATAATGTCTTAATATAAGAATAATCCCACTTTCCTTGTAAGAGAAATATTGAGATCCCTCATCCACCTTCTAGACTATAAGTAGGCCATGCAAGAAATAAGTTATAACTAAAAAAAGTAGGTAAAGACTTGAGAAAGATTTCCTAATTAGGCGGGACATGCATGTATCTTCATTAGGGACCTCAGAGAACAACAGGAAGCCCATGATGCACAAGTCAAAACTCAAAAATATGATGAAGGCACAGGACTTATGGACATGAATCCCTCACAATCATCCATATCAACCATTAGTAGAGGCCATATCCATGTTAGTTGGGACAAAACCTAGCTAGGGCATGAAAGGTTGTTAACATTAGCTAATTCAAATATGACCAAAACTTAAGTATGATCATTTAATAAATAGGGATAACAATGTCCATACCTAACTCGACCCTTCTCTCTATACAATAAATAACAAATTTCCATCTCAAATACCTCTAATGATCTAGTAGATATGGATTCTTCTAGCATATTGTTGTCATATAAAAATGAAAAAAATATCAACAAGGGTGTTCTAGCTTGAGTGTTGTTTAGGGGATGTTAGTTTTAAAATTGTGGGTGCACATCCATCTCCCAATGTGCAACAATCACTCCCAACAAGAGTGTTATGGATTGAGTGTTGTTTAGGGGCTATTAGTTTTAAAATTTCTGATGCACATCAATCTCTCAATGTGCAGCCATCACGGCGAGCAATTATTTTGACCAGAATACCTAAATGGTGGATACAAGTATATACAAAACTTCCTAACTTGTTTCATCTACCTAAGATTCCAAGTGGTATTACATCTTACAATTTGTTGAAAGGATCATCTACCCACAAAAACTTCTACCATGAACAATGATTCATCAACCTACAAGTTGCACAAAAGGCCCATTCATGGAAGGTGCTAGGCCCTGGTTGGAAGCCTGTTGAATCTTTTGAAGAGGTGGGTAATAGCACCAATAACAACATAAATTTTGAGCATAAAAAATAACATATACAAGAAACAACAAAATGAAAATTATTCCTACTTAACAGTTTCATTCATGTACTCGCACTCTCTCCAAGTCTTGATGGTACCCACCGAGAAAATTTTCACCAACACCAAATGGGGAACTCTACAAAGAAAGTACGATGTGATGAGGGCACTTTGATCTCATATATCTTTGTTGGTATGCTGATATTTAGGAAACACATCCCTCTCGGATCGAACCAAGATCTCACCTCTAACCTAAAGCTAGTCGAATGCTGAAATTCCCATCGAGGATTATCAATATATAAGCAACCAATAATGCCTTATTATAAGAATAATCCCACTTTCCCTGTAAGAGAAATACTGAGATCCCTAATCCACCTTCTAGTCTATAAGTAGGCCATGCAAGAAATAGTTTATAACTAAAAAAAGTAGGTAACGACTTGAGAAAGGCTTCCTAATTAGGTGGGACATGCATGTATCTTCATTGGGGACATCAAATAACAATAGGAACCCCATGATGCACAGGTCAGAAATCAACAAGATGATGAAGGAATAGGTCTTATGGACATGAACCCTCACAATCATCCATATCAACCATCATTAGAGGCCAGATCCATGTTCAAGAGTTGGGGAGAAATCTAGCTAGGGCATGAAAGGTTGTTAACATTAGGCAATTCAAATATGACCAAAACCTAAGTATGATCATTCAATAAATAGCGAGAACAATGTGCATACCTAACTTGGCTCTTCCCTCTATCACAATACAAAAAATTACCATCTCAAATACCTATAAGGATCTAGTAGCTATGGATTCTTCTAGCATAGTGTTGTCACGGGAAAATGAAAAAATATCAACAAGGGTGTTTTGGCTTAGGTGTTGTTTAGGGGCTGTTAATTTTAAAATTCCAAATGCACATCAATCTCTCAATGTGCAACCATCACGGTCAGCAATTATTTTGACCAATCTACCTAAATGGTGGCCACAACCACATACAGAACTTCCTAACTCATTTCATCTACCTGAGATGACAATTGGTATTACATCTTACAGTTTGTTGAAAGGATCAACCACCCACAGAAACTTCTACCATGAACAATGATTCATCAATCTATAGGTTGCACACAAGGCTTGTTCATGGAAGGTGCTATGATTTGGTTTGAATCTCGTTAAATATTTTAAAGAGGTGGGTAATAGCGCCACTAACAACTGAAATTTTGAGCATAAGAAATAACATATACAAACAAAAACAAAATGAAAATTACTCCTTTTATATGAATGAAAATTAAACCTTTTATGTGATTTCCCCCCACAATATACCATTCATACAATAAAAATCTTAATCTACCCTAGTGTTACATTGATCATTGCATTAGGATATGGTGGTGGCAACTACATCTATCCTAACAATAGTCGGAAAAGGAACACACTACCAATTTTCCTCTATGGATCAAAAGGATGTTAAAATGTATGGTTCTAAGATTTTGTATGGATTTGATTAGACAAGTTGTGTGACAAGAAATAATCTAGAACATACTGCTAGTTTCTACTGATATCAACTATCTTTTTCTAGAGAATACCCATAACCATTTGACCTTCATTATTGTAAGCATACAAATTATTATTTTTACTTCTTAGATCATTACCAAAAAAATCAATTTCCTCATACATAAGTCCTCAGAATAACCATTGAAAGAGTCAAATCATTGTCTTACAATTTTTGTTGTAGCTAGAGAAACTTCTTCAGTAAGGGACCCACTATGACCTTAACGTTCAATTCCTATTGCATCCCAAACCTATAAAATAAAGGAAATAAATGACCACCTGTTATGTAAATATGAAATTTACTTAAAAAAATGTTTTAAGAGTAAATGAATTTCCTCCATGGTAAACAAAGGTCCTTTCCAACACATAGTACTTTTTATTTAGTCTAGGTTTTCATGATCAATGTCAAGCCAATGAATGGTTGCACTTCAATATGTAGACAAGCGTAGATACCATTTCATGAAGATTTTTTAAAGCTCTATCAATTTCCGTTTATAAAATTTCCTATTAGTGCTTATGTCAACTCCATCAAGTTCAAAATAGGAATGCCAAGAGTTTATTATGTGGTTACAATGGGGATCTAGACAAAGAAATTTCAGACAAAGGGAGACTTTGGGTTGGGCACAACAATGTTTTTCCAATGACTTGGTTGGGTTCCTAAGTCATAGAAAAAATAAGGCTATCTATGAGGGCATGATAGCTAGGGAGTACGAAGGTGTGCTAGGGAATGTCAAGAACTGATAACACATGCTAGATAGTTCAAAGGCATGGTAGGCATGCTAATAAATTCCAACTACTAAGGCATTCCACGATGTGCCAAGTGCCAGGGAGTGCTAGGGAGTGCTAGGGAGTGCTATGGAAACACAAGGGAGAACTAGGTCAAAATGCATGGAAATGAACGAATAAGAGTGTGTTGATAGGGAGTGTCAGTGAGTTCAAATTGTGTTGAGGGAGTGACAAGCTATGCTAGGCAGTGCTAAGGCATGCTAGAGGCCAAGGCAACATGTTAATATGTGTTAGGTTCTAAGGTGTGCCAAAGCATGCTAGGGAGTGTTAGGGAAACACAAGGGAGCACTAGGTAAAAATGAATGGAAATGAATGAATAAGAGTGTGTGATAGGGAGTGTTAGTGAGTTTTAGGTGTGCTAAGGAGGGAGTGACGAGGTATGTTAGGTAGTGTCAAGGAATGCTAGAGTGCTAGTGCGAAATGCCAAGATGTGTTTGATCCAAACTTAAACAAGAATGCAACAAATTACAGATATAAACATAAATATAGAGATGTAGTAGAAATAACACTTCATTTCATTAATATCAAAATACTGAAATATGCTTACAAACATAATGTAATAAACTAGCTCGGGCGATGGTAGCTTATCTCTGAGAAGAGATGTGGCTGCTACAAGCCTATGAATTGTGTTGCAATGAGGCTCAAATGCCTATTTATTTTTGAGAAACAATGGAAAACCCTAAACATCCAAAAACATAACTCTAGGAGATGAAGCACCAAAAATGTGGGACCTATTTGACTAAATTGGTATATCAACTTCCGAAGGTCGTAACTTTGGCATATGTTCCTTGTTTGGTTATCATAATACCTCATTTCAAAGATCTTGAAGAGGAGGCTGAAAAAAAAATGAAAACCTTTGTGAATCTTCTCTAGTTTCTCCATTTTCCCTAAAAATGTCGTTTAGGGCCTCAAAATAGCTCTGGAAGTTTAGGACCCGAAAAACTGGCAAAAATAGTAAATTGTGCTATAATTAAGGAAACTAAAAAACTGAAAGAGACAGTGTTGGGGGTTCAATTGGAATAGGCGAGTGGCCACCAATATCCACCTGGATCAGTGTTAGGTGTTAGGTTCCTTGATCTCCTAAGGAATGCTAGAGATCCAATATTGAATGTGAAAATGATCTCTAGTAGCGTCAATTAAATAGATTTGGATAAATTAGGGTTTATGATGTGCATGCCTAAAATCAAGGAAAAAGTGACACTTGATAGAAGTTTCTAAAAATAGTGCAAGTGCCTCCCTCGGGATACTAAAAATAGATCCCTATTTCTTAAGATTCCTTTTTCTTTTCCTTGGGAAACTGGCCATGCACATTGCTGAGGAAGATATCGTAGTTTTGGGAACTGGGAAACTTTCATGCTCAGTGCACTGCGTAGTTTCTGAGCTCAATGAGGTTCGTCCAATTTCTAGGCTCAATGTTGGGTTTCCTCCTCATGATTACACATTTTCTAAGCTAAAATCTCACTCGCAGTTAGGACTACGCAATTCCCAACAGTAAGGCTAGTTGCCCTCAAGAATTGAGAAGTTTCTGGGGAAAACCAAGAACTCATGGGGGACCAAGTCAAGAGATCAGTTTGTGAGTTAGAAAATCAAAAAAGTAAGCAAAGACAAGCCAAAATGCAAATAATAAGTCTCATTCGAGGCACATATTCCTAAATCAGTGCAATATGAGTTGTTGTGATTAAGAATGAAGGCTCTAAAATTGAAGCATAGACAAATTTGGGAGGGTGGTTGTACCCGCTACAACATTGGCGACACACTAGTAGAACTCCAGCTCTCTGTATGGACCTTGTCTCATATAAAGTGATTCTAACTCTTCTGGAATTATTGTTTAGTTCCTTGATTATCATAACTTATTCACTTAGCCTGAGTTAAAGATGTTGTCCCTACCATTCTCTTCGTCGACAACACACATACCAAGCCAAGTAAGACTGAGTTGTTTTGATTGGGAATGAGGGGTATATAAATGCACACGTAAAATAGTCTGTCATAGATTTATTTTCTTCTTTGGTGTTGCTTCACTACCATCAGGCCTAAATAGTACTTCGGTGGAGTCACTTCATGAACACAAGCATTTCTTCACTACCAGCGAGCCTGGACAATACCCCAGCAAAGTTACTTGCTTCATGAGGCGGAAGAGGGATCCCAACTTATTGAGAGAAGAAGAGGTTGTCCCTTTAGACAAGGATATTTATATATACCTCTGACATACTTGTTAAGGTTTTCCCCCTCTCCTTACTCTACTTAGTCAAAAAGAGTTAAACAAAGATAGAAAACCGATTAGAGTAGGTGGTACTAGTTAAAAGTGCAAGCTTCGTGATTTCAACATGACTTTCTCCGAAAGGAACCTATTTTCCATCGGGATATCATTGAATAAAAGAAATGAAAGATTCACATAAAGAGAGGGAATAAACAGATAACCAAGTTTTGATATTTGTACAAGTTCCTCTTGAACTTCACCATTCTTTTCTAAGAAGCCAAACACATTTTCATGCGAGAGAAACCAAAGAAAGGAAAGAAGCAGAGTGAAAGAAAAATAAAGCAAAGAAAATCATAAAAACAAACAAAAAAAGCAAACAACTACTCCTACTCCTGACCTAATGAGAACATAGGCCCACTTACATAAAGTGTTATTTCGAATGCAACCATCAGCACATTGGTTGGCCCATCTAAGCGAGAGCATGCATATCAAGAAGGATATACAAGCAAAACAACAAATAAGAAAGATAAGAAAATACAAACTTGAACGTTTGAAGCTTGAATGAACCTGCAAAAAAGTGAAAATGGAAATCACATGAAAGAAACTCTGTGGATGTACCATGGTGTCTAAACACATTGCAAGTCAAATACAAGAAGGTACACACTTTCGAACTTGACAAACGAGCAAACATGAAGAAATAAGAAAAAATCAATTTTGCAACAATGCTAGCTACATTAGAATCCTCCAATGGTTAAGTGATAGGATCGTGTGATACGAATGGAGGATGCGAAAATGGTAAGATAGATTGGTTTTCAACATGAACAATAGAGTAATCAGGAGCTTAGAAATATTCAACACCTTTCTTATTAGAAGTGGAATTGACCTCAAGGCTACGAGAACCTGACATAACCATCAACTTGGGATGAAGTGCCTCAATATCTTGGGGACATTCCAATTCATCAAAAGATGGATCATCAAAGATTGGTGGCTTAGAAAGATCTATAATAAAAGAATCAGAATCATGATCATATGGTTGAATGAAAAGATCACGACAACCATGATCAGAAAGTTCAAGATCACAAATAAGGGCATCCTCATGATCCGACGAATCATAAAGAGGGGATAATAGAAAACAAGAAATTTCACCCTCTATGTTCCCAAAAAGATAAGATGAGATATTGGGAGGATCAGGGAAGACATATTTGTCCTCTCTGTATTCAAATGAAAAATGGGCACTCCACGTGTTCTGCGAATGTTAGAAAGTAGAAACATCTAGAAATGAATTTTCACAAGATTGAACAAAAATTAAAGAATCGTAGAAGATGTCAGATAATGCAGAAGAGGTGTGGATGGAAGGAGGTCATCCTTCACTGTAGATTCTTGTTCATACTCCCACACATACTCATCAAAAATGGTATCACAGGTTGGTTTTTCAACACCAACTCCATCAAGAACTTGATCCTCGTGAACATCACAAGAGAGATTTGAGATAGGTGAACACAACACACCAACATCTAGAGGATCAGAGGGACCAAAGGATGGAGGAAAAGGAGATAACACCTCATGAGAACCATCGGAGTCACAGTCCAACTCTATGTAGAAGTTCTAAGTTGGGTAGGAGGAGATGGCGGTAGATCAACAGGTGAATTCTCAAACTTCTCCCACCTCGACCTGCGAATCTAGAATTAGGGGGATTTTGAGGTCTAAAATGGGCCTCCTAAGAAAAATGTATAACCATAATAAACTTTATAAGAAACAATAGGATTCAAGATGATGATGTGAAACATGGGGGACAATTCACCATTTTTGGAGTAAAAAAGTAAAAATAATAAAACTATTTTTTCAACTCGTATTTTCAACTTATCTCCCTAAGGTTTACTCAAATTTCGAGGGGTAGTAGTTTTTGGATGTTAAATTTGATTCCTCGTCCAAGGAGTACCCATGTTGCATACTTTCGATGGACCCTACTACATGAAAAATGACAAACACATTAAAAAGCATGATTGCAATCACACTTTTCATGGATTTCTCATTTTTCATCTAGTAGGGTCCATTGAAAGTATTCAACATGGGTACTCCTTGGATGAGGAATAAAATTTTGCGTCCAACGAGTGTTTCCACTCAAAATTTGAGTAAACCCATAGGGAGATAAGTTGAAAATATGAGTTGAAAATATAGTTTTTTTCTTTCTTCCCTCTAAAATTTGATGATGTAATCTAATATTATTTTATTATTTCCACTATTATTTTATAATTTCCTTAGGAGGCCCATTTTAGACCTCAAAATTCCCCTAATGAGTTGTTTGATGAGAAGGGGATAGAGGGTCACTTGCAACAACAACCTTGTCAGTCTTAAATTTAGAAGCTCTAACATCGAGGTATGTTGGGAGAGGCTTGAAAGATTCTAACTCATGTGGATTTTCATAAATGTGAACAAGATATTAAAATATTCCAATTAAAAATTTCCAATCAAATTCATCTTCAGGAAATTCAAAACAATAATGAATAAAAAAATCGTGAAAATCCAGAAGAGATTCGACAGGTGGTTTTCTCAATTTTAAAATTTTACTATTAAGGGCTTTACGATCATAAAGAACAAAAACATGGCACGATTCACCAAAAAAATGTTTGAAAGAGTGTATGGAGGTTGCAGGAAATGTGTGACACCATTTCTTTGTGCACCCTTCGAATGTGAGAGAAAATAACCCACAAGAAACATCCTCAGACTAGATGTCATGCTTGTCATAGAAACTGAGAAAAGAAACTACATTCATAAGAAAGTTTATTCCACCCTCGTCATTGAACTTAAATTTAGAAAATTCATTTAAAATGTTTTCACCCCTTAGAAGCATGTAATAGTACATAGCTTGAAAGGAACACAAGGTCGAAATGGCATCACAAGCTAAGATGTGGAATAGTCCACAAGTTGAACTGATAAATTAATCCAACAACACACATTCAACAAGATTTGTACAAATCCAAAAAAAATAGTTCATAAGCATATGCGTAAGTTAAATAACATACATTGCGAATACAACAAGAATAGTCCTACTATATTAACAATATATGCATGAAATTGTGTTGGCTCTGATTTTATTATTATAAGTGAAATTTCCATCCATACATACACCATTAATGACCACTAGACCCAATAGTGGAACATTACATTCAAGAACACCTACTCCTCCAAATAATTATACTCTCTCTATGCTATGGAGAAGCAAAGGCTCTTCACAATACTCCCAAGCTCTTTCTAAGTCTAAGCCTAGCAAAAATCTTGGCTCCCAAAAGCCTATTCTATTAGTTATGAGGTTCTATTTATAATAAGAGGGGGTGACTCTTCAACTCCCCTTTGTGACCTTTGGAATACCCTCATGACTCTTCAACTTCTTTACAAAATGACACATTACATTACATGGTTACTTTTCATATTCCAATATTGACACTTGGAATTTCACTTACAAAATAATTACAAATAATATTATATTTTCAGCTCATACCCATATAAGACAAAATAGGGTAGAGACAGCCTAACAAGACACAAAACTATGAATCTAGAGCTTGGGGGAAGTCCAACTCAATAATCTCCACTTTCTTCTTCTTATTCACATATTGGTTCCAAACTTGGTACTGTGTGATGGTGTCCCCAAACTTCTTAACTATGTCTTCCTAGATGAAGACTCTAGCCTCCATGGCATTCGGGTACACCATATTGGAACCTGCATCCAACTCATTTTGAAGCATGAGCAACATTTTCTTGACCTTGACAAGACCACCAATGAACTTTTGCATGTTGTGTGCGGTCAACTCCAAGTCTTCCCTGATGGCTTCTTGTCTTAGTTGCTCCAAGTACTCTTCGACCTCCTGTTAGACTTGGCTCTTGAGATAAGCTTTGGTGAGAGAACCGATTGATGGGATATGATGTGTTCTCACCAAGACATCCAAACTAATTTACAGCCACACATATGAGTCCTGTATGTTGCCAATCAATGAGGTGAGTTTCTTGTTGTTTTGAATCAACATTCGAACCTTTGCTTTCTCCAGCTCTACCTGTGGCTTCGTCTTCTTCACTAAGTCAAATGGGGTCCCTTTGAACCATATTTTCCACTCCTATACATAGGTGATGGCAACATGTATGTTTTTTACATTTTTTAAAAACTCTTTACTATGTTGTTGTAGGCCATGCAAACAGAAAACTCCTTTATGCATGGTGACAAACTTGTCATAGAGCTTCATCATGGTTTCTCCAAGTGTTGATACTCTTGGGTGTGGAACCTGATTATCTTCTATATTCACAAGTATCGCCACATTGGACCCCAGTTCGAAATGGGGGCGGCAACGCCGCCCGTAAAATATTCGCTGCAGGGGGGGCAGTGCCCCCGAAGCTAAAAACAACTGTAAAATTGCCTTGTAAAAGTATAGTAATTTCTAGTCGATCTGGGCCGTTCATTAGGCGGATGATCTGATGGTAGGACTTATGTTTAGTTTAGGGTTTTTTTCCCTAGAAGGCAACCCCTCTCTTTGTATGAGGGCATTCTATTTGAGGCTGTGTGATAGATGTGTATTCTGTGAGCGGGAAATAGAGAGGTGAGACTGTGAGAGAAAACAGAGGATATTACAGCGGATCTGTTGTAGGTTGTGTCTCTTCATTTTGCTGGATAATAGAAAGGAAGGACTGGCTGTTTGGGGTGGATGTAGCCCAAACTGGGTGAACCACGTCTATCTGTGTCTCTCTTGTTTTATGCATTTTCTGTGTTTATATTTCTGCAATATTTTATGTGTTCCATTGCTCCATAATATATAATTTCTAACAGATACTTCAGAAAGTATCACTTCTGTCATCTCCCCCAATGGGGAAACTACATTTTGTGTTGTTTCTTGGAGTTTTTCTGCCTCTTTCTTGGAAGCCTACGAGTTCTTTGTCACTTTCTCATTCTCGGTCATCATATATTGAACATTTGAGCTTGTTTCTCGTTCCTAGGCCAAGTTGGCTTCGATAATGGTAGTTTGATGCTTCCTGGTGTCCAACATTATCATGCTTTCTTTGATGAATGTAGGTGATTTGTGATAATTCGGAAAGTCCTTCCCCCATTCTTATACAATCCTCTTCTGGAACTCATCGAATGGTAGATTGTACACATCCATGACTGGATCATCAATAAGGTGAACAAAATCTCCTTGCTCACTTGGGGCTAGCTCTGCTACTAGAGGTGGTGGAGACTGAGGGATGATCTATGGTTCTCTCGGCATCAAGTCAACATCTTCATGTTGTGGCTCTTGTTCCAAATCCATGTTTGTCACTTCAATTAATTTCTCAATCTACTAAGAAAGCTCCTGATCTTGCATTTTTTCACCTTCCTCCTCAACTATTGGTTGTTCTGGCTCTTCAACCTGTATTGGCATTGTTTCCTCTGTCATCATGCCTTGTATTTATTCTTCCTCTTGCTTCTACTTCTCTTCTCATTCTCTCCTCCTCAACTCTAGTTCTTCCTTTAGGTTTTTCTCTGTATCCTGCAGCTTCAGTTCTTCTTCCTGCAACCTCTTCTTTTCTTTCTTCCTTCGCTTTGCTCTCTTCATCCTTTTATCCCTCTTTTCTTCCACTACCAAAGTTGCCTTAGCGATAAGAGGATCTACTTTCATTTTCCATCTTTTCTCTCCCTCTAGACTATAAAAAATCTTCCTCTTTCCCTTATCCTTCATGGGATTGTTGCCTTCTACTACTGTTGTTGTTACTTCCAGAACTATGGTTGTCTATGGAGAAACCTTCAAATTCCTTGCTATACTGACCAAATCATTGAGTCTAGAGGCATTATAGCAGTACCTCCAAGGATCCTCCTCTGGCCAATGAAATGCCCTGCTGATCCATGGAAATTAAACTCTCATACAATGTTCATTGCAAATATTGTGAGGATCATATGGATTAAATTCCTTAGTGTCAAATTCAAATCTAACTATCTCCTTAGCCTTGACATCTGCAACTTTCCATGTATTAATCTTGTATAATATGCTCCACAAAGGAAGAGTGGGATATGGAAAATTCTTATTCCTATGCAATGTTGTTGACAACCCTGTAGCAAGGTGGTATGATACTTCTTATATGATCAGTTTGTCAGTGGCATACCTTGGTAAGACCTCTGGAGGCTTCTCTTCGCCAAACACTCTGATGAAGGTGCCACCTCGTGAGGCATACCAATCTACAATGTCTACTATCACCTCCATTACTTCTCGGGACATGCAAGTGGATCTTGTTCAAATATAAACTTGTATAGCATGATGATAAAGCAGTCAGTCAGCCTTGCCATTACTCCTAGATAACTGCAGTCGGAAAGAAACTTGCAATAGATGTTCACGATAGTCTCTTATGGTGTCCATGTCTAGTTCATGTCAGGGAAATGTTGTTGTGCACATATTGCATCCAGTAAGTATGTAGACATATAGAACCTTGTTCATTCATCCTTGGGTGGATTCTGAGCCTTAGCTACATGGGACTTCAATTGTTGAGCCAACAAATCTGACCAGTTGAATGGCCTCCCATCACTTACCAACTGGTCTAGTAAGACTACCCACCCTTTAGGAAAGGTTTATGTTCTCTCTTGACCATATATTCTGCAGGAAAAGATGGTCAAAAACTGGTAAGCCTTCCTGAGGGACATTGTCTTGTACACATGGGTGGGTGTTTGTCTAAACTTCAATGGCTCGTTCACCCAGTGCTTCACAATGTCTCTTGTATTCACATAGTTGTGTGTGGAATAAAAGACAAATTTGATGCGGTTTACTAGCTTGGGTAAGTGATACATCTGTTGAAAGTCTTCTGCCTTGAAGGTGCAAAATTCTACCCATTGGCACTGCTCAATGTCATAATTGGTTCATTCACGTGTGAGACAATCCAACTAATTATGTTTGCACATGGAAAGGCGTGGACACTACATGAAAACTTGTATAACTCTGACTTCTGGTTGCTAAGATAAACCTGTCAGTCCTCTAAATATGCCTTAGAGTCCTTTGCAAAAGTGTCTTTGATCTGTTTCCATGTCAGTGTTGTTCCCTTCTCAATAAATAATTGAGTATCTGCATACACTGGTAAATCAACTGATGTCTGCTGATCTGCTTCGCCAGTACTTTTTTTGGTGGTTTCCTTTGATGAAACCCTCTTGGATTCCATGTTAACTATGAATTATAGAGAGATGCTTGACAACTATTGTACCTGTGGGACAGAGAGGACACTCATGGCAAGAAAATGTCAGTTTAAAAGAAAAAATACTTCAAGGCAAGTTCAAGCAGCAATTCGGGCACTAAATGTGAGGTATTACACAATTTTACTTGAAAAGGGGGACTGCTTGATTGTGGGAACTGCACGCTAAGTATTCCTAATAGCCAAGGCGGAAATTTGATGATTGGAACTGCGGAATGCACAGTTCAACCTGGGAAATGGCCTGAAAGATACTACACATTGCACATTCTTAGTGGCCAAGTTGAGATGCTAGCTCTTGGAACTACATAGTGTGTAGTTAGGGCAAGCTTAGACTATGCACTGCGCAATTCCAGAGGCTGAGCTTATGGCTTGAGCCTCCAAATCGCACAGTGCTAGCTATGCAAAGTGAGGTCCGTCCAAGGGAAACTGAGATCTGCTCAAGGGAAGTGTGAAAAACAAGCAGATCTGAGAGATAGTGTGAACATGAGTGCACATCTGACTAAGTGTAGATGAATTCATGTGAAACAAGTGCAACAATATATTAAACGAAAGGAAAACAAAGTATGAGAGGAGAGTCACCGCAACGATGAATGTTAGTGCAAAAATAGGAAAACTCATGTGGAATTTTGGAAAGGAAATCTATAACATGAAACAACACTTATACAAGTTAAAACTCCATAAAACATGCAGAGAAACAAGTGAAACAACATTCACACAATCCAAACAACAAAAAGTGAAGGAAAAAGCAGCAAAAGATGACAAAAGAAAAACTCACCTGGAAAAGTGATGACGATCACACTGAAGGTTCCTTGATCTCCCTAGGAATGCTATAGATCCAAGATCAAATGTGCAATGATCTCTAACAGTGTCGATTAAATAGATTTAGGAAAGTTAGGGTTGACACACATGTTTAAAATCAAGGAAAAAGCGACACTTAGCGAAAGTTTCTAAAAATAGTGCAAGTGCCTCCTTCAGGATACTAATAATAGATCCCTATTTTTTAGGGAATATTTTTTCTTTTTTCTTTTTTATTTTCCTAGGGAAACTGGCCATGCACATTGCCAGGGAAGACAATGCGGTTCCGGGAACTAGGCAACTTTCCTACTTAGTGCACTATGCAGTTTTTGAGCTTAATGAGGGTTGCACAATTTCTAGGCTTAGTGTTGGGCTTCCTTCTCATGAATATACATTTTTTTAGCCTAAGGCTCAATGGTATTCATGATTGCACAATTTCCAATAGCAAGGCTAGTTGCCCTCAAGAATTGCGCATTTTCTGGGACAAGTCGAGAACTGTTGTGGGACCAAGTCAGGAGACCAACTTATGAGTTAGAAAATAAAATAAGTAATAAAACAAAAGCCAAAATGAAAATAATAAGTCTCAGTTGAAGCACCAATACCTAGATTAGTGCAAGATGAGTTGTTGTGATTAATAAGGAAGTCTCCAAAATCAAAGCATATGAAAAAATTTGGAGGGTGGTTGTAGCCGCTATAACAGGCTAGTATGTGAAAGTCCATGACTTGGTTGGATTTTCATATGTTAATAATAATTATTTCCTCTTGTAATTCATGAGTATTCATGCTTTTTATTATGTGGCTTTGATGGTTGTTCTATCATTGTTATTATTCTGGTTATACATTGGTTATAAGCATGGTTTTATGACAGATTCTAGTTATAGCTATTAACATATTTTGATTATTAAATGAATGGTTATTGAATGTTTGACCTAACAGATGTATTTGAAACTACTATGAGAGGTAAATAGAACTTCTTGTTGATTCTTATATAAGTAATTATTAGTTGTAGATTACATGTTCATGATGTGTTTGACGAAATGTTTGTCATGGTTAGGATGGGCTAGATTAAGTCCTTGATCAAGTTTTGAATTAAAGGATTTTTCTTTGTGCCATTTTTCATTTTTGAGAGTTCCATCAAGTTCTAGGTAGAGGTCTGGATCATTTCCCTAAAAAAGTGGCTCAGATCTCAGGGTCGTTGGCATAGAAGTAAGTAATTTAGTCTACAGTCACTGGGAAGAAGGATTATTGGAGCGAATAGAGGGTTACGGTCACTGGCATGCCTTGTCATGGGAGCAACTGGGATTCCAGATCATTAAAAAGTTAAGTTAAGTCGGGGTTTGGGCACCTGGAGTGGTTAGTTAGCTCTATGGGGTCCTATAGCACCTGAGGAAGGTCAGTAAACTTTCGGTTTACCAATTCCACTTCCTTAATTATAATTAGGGAGTTGAGTCATATCATAGTAACTCTTCATCACATATTTAGCCCAGTGGGCTAGTGAACTTGGGTAAGTGTGGAAGGTGTTACAGACAAGCCTAGAGATTCCTTCATTCCTGGAGAGTGTTATCTATAGGAATAAAAATATTGGAAAACTCATAACTATTCTCACAATAGGAGAATCACTAACCATTACTACGGCAAACCTAGAGCTTCTATTGAGCTTCTAAATTCCTTTAGCAAGGTAAGCCTACAACTTTCTTCATGCCTGTATATTGTTATCTATAGGAATAAAAATATTGGCAAACATGAGGCTAAAAACTTTAATCCATAAAACAATTTATAAAAAAGAATGAGACCAAATCAACATCTTAACCAGAAATGGAACTAGGTGTCACATTTTTTAGTTAGAATTCTTCCAACATTTACATCATTTTATTATAACGCATAAAACATTTTATCCAAAACATATATTGATATAATTTAAGACATATGAACAATTTTAGGTTAATTTCAACACATGTGACACAAACCCTAAACCGCGATGGAGAGTGACCCTTTCGAGGAAAATCTTAATTGCCCACCTACCATGACATGTGGGAGGCCCAGTCAGCCACGTGTCGTACAAGTGATGTGGTGACTACATGGGCTTGCATGGGCATGGCAGGGAGGGCGTGTAACAATTGGCGGCCCTCTCCTAGCATTTTGCACAGTGATTATCATCCGCATTTGCAGTGTGTGAGGGAATTAAGTCATTCTTTTGAAATACATACAATGGCAGGGAATGATCAAAATTGAACTCTTTTAAATATTCATTTAAAAAACAATTTTTTAAAAAATGTTAAAAAAGTAGTAGTAAAAATAGTATAAAATCTTAAAAGAAAAATCACATTTTCAAGCGCCATCAAACCCCAATTTTTAAACACTTAATAAACATGTTGATTTTGATATTTAATAAAGATGGATGTGAATCATGAGAATGATTTAGGATTATATACCCATTACTTTCCTTTGGCATGACACTCATTATTTTCCTTTTCCTTTGGTATCTAAAGACTAAAGATCATTTTTGTTTTTTTTGGCTCTCATCTATTCCTTGATATAGTTTATTCTTCTATAGCATAAACTCCATCACAAAACCATGCTTATAGAATCCTATCATTATATTGATATATCCAACATTTTTAGTGTAACTTAATGTAATCCTACAGGAGAAGCTTGGACACTATCTCTCTTGGAATCCCCAAATAAATTCAGGTCTTATGTGCATTTTTCATCCATATACATATGAAAAATGGCATGACATTTAATATCATATTTAATGTGTTCAATTCCTTCAGTAAACATAATGTCATTTACTTTGTTATCTTTGTCTTCACTCTAGGATTTAGAAAAAGCTAAAATATCTAGTTATGGGTTATGGGTGTAAATTGTAATTGCATTACAAATTTATTAGCAAGATCTAGTATAAATGAGTCCAATTCAACGATACTTTTAAAGAGAAAAAAATAAACATCCACTTAACCCTGATAATTTTAAAAAGAGAAAAATAGAAATCCGATTAACCCAAGGATATGAAACCATCTCTTTTGCTTCATATTCATATAATATTATTTTTCTGTAGAGTCAACTAGCATGTTGACCAATCTAACATGGTTATGGCAATGCTATCTAATATTTTCTTATTATTTGAGAACATTTGTTGGCCTTTAAACCAATAAGTATGTAGATCATGGGATCCACATTATGGAAATAGATTCTTAAGTAAAAAAGGACAGTTAGTATTTGAATGTAAGTCTCTCAACAATCCAAGAATCTTTTATAACTTTGGTTAGGCTTCTAGCCTCTCAACCACTAAGTTTGTAAATCATGGCATCCACATGAAGTAAAAATTACATAATTAATATTGGAACGTAATTATCTCAATAATACACCAATCTTCTATAGTTTTGGTTAAGCTTCTAGTAAATATAATGCATAGTTTTTCTTTGTTTCACACAAAAATATGTTAATGATTTTTTTTGTGATTTAAAACACTCTTAAGATCAGTATTAACTTGTATATTCTTGATTAAGTATGAAAATGCACAAAAATGGGATTACAATAGTAAGAAGTTTGATCTTCTACATCATGAATCCAAAAATTGGGATTGCAATAGTAAGAAATGTGATCGTCTACATCGTCAATTCCTTACTTCATTCATTCTCCTTTCCCCAATTTTATGCATATTTATTTATAGAAAGTTTCACTTACGTCTTCTTATTTCTAGAAACATTGGTATTAGTGTGATTATAAATGTCAAATATTTGAGAAATTTTTCTCACATCTCTTTGTTTCTACCTTATTGAAGCCCAAGAGAAATGGGGTGTATTTTTTACAACTTTAATGTTTGAAGCAACATTTTTTATACTTCTATGGGATTGTTATGTAAGATATAGAGAAGGTAACATAATTAATCTCTTCACCAAGAATAACATACCTAGTTTCTTTATGAGTAATTTATCTTTTCTTTGTGTTTGTATTGACCTTGGAAATTATAGATATTTTAGCTTACATAATAAGAAATGGATGGAATCATATTAGATTTCAATGTTCCTAGAAATCTATAAAATAAGAATGCTCTTTTCATGGCTCTTAGTGTCTTGATAGAATTACCACCCTTCAATAAAGGCCTCAAGGCATATGACAATTTTCTAATGAGATTTATAACAAACATGATTCCTATGGTTAAGCATGATTGTGATATTATTGAGATATTAATTTAATATCAAGTACTCAATCATCAAATAGAAACACAAAACAAATCATCTTTATGTTGATGTCAAAAAAGAATTTGATTTTGCTTTTCTTTTTAAAAAGAAAAAACTGACACTTTTTATTAAAAAGAGATTTATTTACATAAATTGTGAAAAAAAACAGATAACAAGGCACACAAACCCAACAAAAAACCTAGCAGGGAGCACTATAAAAGCCCAAAACAATGGTCAATCAATCATAACAATGCAGGTCAACAAACCCCAACAAAAATCTAAATCAAAAAGGGCTCAAGGCCCATAAAACCTTGTGTTTAACATTTTATATTGTCATTTTGAATATTTTGAAATTCTTTCTAAAAAAACAAATCAGGTTAAACATGAATTTTTATTTTTTTTTGTTCATCTATTTTTAACAGAATGAAAATAAGAAAATGGTAATTTTTTTAAATTAATTTTATTATAAAATATATATTTAGTTTTTCTTCTCAATTAAAATATAAGTATTTTTTCAAGATTTATTCTTAAAAATGGGATAAGAATATACCCTTTAACTTAAAATAAAGAATATATAACCATTTTTATAATTTAAATTAATATTTACTTAAATTAAGCATTTTAAATATTATTTTATGGCTTTTTCTATGGAGGCCACACTTTCTCCTCAATGGTGAATTTTTTGTGGGAATCTAGAGATTTTATTTTCCATAAATATAAATACAATAGTGTTTAAATCGATTTTTTAGTGGAAGAAATGGATTCAACACCATTAAAAACCCATAGGCACCCAAAATCTAATTGTAACCTGGATTTTCAAAAATTTCTGTCAGATTTTCTCAAAATCATGCCAAAATTTCTATTGTTTTTTGGGCTAAATTGTGGAGACAATGCATTATTTTATTTTCAGGCACAACTAAGTCGTCAATATCAGATTAATTAAGTGTTCCATATTTATGAATCCACGAGTCACGGCTCTTACCAGCAATGCAACCTTGTTTTATATGTTATGCGTTAAGTAATAGCACCATATACTACTAGCTATGCATTGAAAAAAGCATTATCAGGTGGTACAAATCAAATTTTTCAGAGTTGTCAATATTAATGTGTGAAGGAAATTCTAGCATGAGATTTTGCAAAAGATTGAGAACCTGACAATAAAAAAGAAAAGGAAAGTTTGCTGGCAAGTTACCATTGATGGATGAATTTTACTAATAGATATACATGACTCATTCATAGAATTGGGGGATATGGGGTACCATATCCGCAGAAAATAATGGGCATGCCATCGGGTTATAAATGTGCAGGGGATTTATATGCCCACAGTTGGATTTAAGCAAGTATATTATTCAACGGTGGGCATATACAACCCCAGACATTAACTACCTAATGAAAGGCCATTTATTTGTTGCATAAAATATATATAAAAGGGTTGGTTTTTGTAGAGAACCAATGTTTAAAGATCTTTGAGTTTTTGAGGTGTAAGCATAATTGAAACAAGTTGTTGTAATCACTTTTTTATTAATGAAAAGGTATGTTATTTTCCACTGAAAAACATAAATAATATAAATAAATAATAAAAATAAAAAATTTACCATTGTTTACAAATACCAAGTTGAAGTGCACAAGAATAACGTAACCTTATCAATCAAACAAAACATGGACCAAAATTTTGTCTATTTATCTGATACTAACATCACTGCTTAGGTCGATGACAATGGGATGTAATTAATAAGAACATCTCCTCATAAATGCTTATGAGAAAACATGAACCAAAGATGAACGAAGTAGAAGATTTTTTTTTCAATTGATTGATGTATTTTTTTTGTTTTAATGATTTTTACACGACTTCGTCTTTTTACAATGCATTGGTCAGGTTTATTTGAGGATAGTAAGAAGTGAGCATACTCAATATAATTATAAAATCCACTGTGGTAGGTGTTTCAGGAATATTTAGTGTTCTTGGACAAACGCCTAACCCTCTAGACTTAGTAGCAGGTCTAGAAACAACAGACAAATTAATCTCTACCTTTTCTATAATCAACAGATAAAACAATAGAGAAGACAAACCTACTTGTAGTTTTCGCTAGCCCCTTGTCTCCCTTGACCAATATTTCTACTCCTTTCCGTATTTACACCACTTGGAAGGTACCTGCACAAACACAGAAACAAAAACCCATCAAGGCAAAAGATAATGACCTATTGCTTATAAATAACCTGGAATCGAGAACATGATATACATATGAAAGCATTAACATATAACACAAGTGTAAGGAAAAATTCTCGAAAACTTTATTATAAGAGAAAATATTACCACCCATATGTGCTCGATCCAGTGACACTCTTCCAATTCTATCCCTCTTCACCTCATGACAAGCAGGACACTCCAACACTATTACAATACTTGCACTCAATTCTAATCTCATATCACCAACATCTCCTTACAACTCAATATTTTCCAACCCTGATCTCTTAGATGATTGATCCTTTTATAGGTGAGTGAAGGAGGTTATGGCATCAATGGTGATAATGAATGCCTTTCTAAATTTAGAAATCAATTCCTTGGAAGAAGGGATAGGGGATTAATGTTTCCTAATTCCCTTCCTCATTCAAATGCAAACTCAAAGGAGCAGTTGGCATTGAGAAACTTTTAGAGGCTTCCAATGGATAAGGAATCTTCAAACCTTCACAGAATTTTTCTCAAATTCGCCCATCGCAGGCCAAAGAGGGACCAAGTGCGTTGCATAACACCCTGTCAGTGTATTGTTTGCATTGCAATGCACCCTAATGAAGGCCTACCTACGCTGATCTTCTTAGAGGTAGTTTTTGGATATTTTCAGTGATGGAACTTCTTGGGAAGTGAGGCATTATGATGACTAACTTCTTTAGGGCATGTAGCAACTGCACTAGGGGTTGATGGGCCCTAATAATATCGATCTGTAATTTGGGTTTGATGTGCCCAAATGGATCTGTAACAGTTGCCCCCTAAAGCATGAAGTCGTAAATATATATGTCAGGTGAAATTCTTTATCACGAGGATAGGAGGTTTCGAAATGGAAGGTGACTTGCATCAATTACAATACATATATCATGATAATTTGATTTTGTCTCATGAACTAGTTGAGGGAAGGCATACCCATGCTCAGCTTATAAACTTTCATTACATATACAAATATAGTCGTCTATAGATATAGACCCATGAATGGTTGACCATGAATGTAAGGCCCTTTGTACATTTGATTTAGTACTCCTAAGAAAATATCGCAACCTGGATGGATGAAACTAGATCCGGGGTCTTCAATCTCATTCAATATTTTTCTCAAGTACAAGTCTAAACATGTGAATAGATGTTCTGAAGTTGAACATGGAAAGACATCATTTTATTACCAACTAGTTATTTAAGCCGTTAACTGATGCGAGAGGGATCATCGATAATGTTAATGAGCCTCAAGGTATTATAGTACATTTTGCATGGTGTGAATAAATGATTTGATGTCGAACACCATACAAAGTCTTTCGGTCAAAGGCCATTGATGTCAACCTATCGCCGGAAGTGAGAGACCTACCATTGATGTATGCAAGCTTCAAGTACTGAAGGGGTGTTTCTAAGCCGACTTCTTGGGTGACGTGTTGATGTCGACAAGAAGCAACTCATCGCAGGAGGGCCTTGATGTATCCCACATCTACGACATGAAATGAGGTAAATGATTTTGGAGATGAAAGAAACTACTAGCTACACAAGGTTCAGGAATGACGGTTATGAAAATGAAGGTTTATGGTATTGCAAAGGATGAAGTTTGAACTGAATGACTTCTCTTGAACATGTTGGTGACACTAAGATGAATTAGTAGCATTGACCCAAAACAAAGTAATGGATGGTATGATAGACCAACGGTGTGATAACCATCAAGTTGAATGACCCAACCCACATAGTTTTGGTGATGAGGTGAAAGTGTCATGTTCAAGAGTGACTTGCTACCATAAAGTTTTCTCGGCTTTTTCCCATTTTCACCAGTCATTGCTGACCAGTACCTCTTTATTTTTTATCAGGCTTGAGGAGGATAACATATGCTTGTTGTATAATTTCACCCTTCGGGTGAATCCATCACTATTTTATGCTTTAACGAGTCCAGCGAAGGTGAAACTCGGCCTTGTCTAGATGGACAAGTTTATCGCTATTTGATGTTTTTGACGAGTTTAATGACAAAGACAACTCCATCCTTTTCATGTTTAGAGATTTTGAAAAGGGACGAAAAGGAAACTCCATAAGTTATTTTTCATAAAATAATCTCTCAAGTCCAAAAAAACGTAAAATAATACAAGAGAGATATATTTTCCAATCCTTTAACGGGATGGAATGGACAAGCGCTCGACAATATTTTCATATTTAGAGAGTCTGAAAAGAGTTTAAAGAGGACTTCAATTTTTAGGAACGAGTGATTTCTAGGGTAGAAATTGGTTCTGGTGACGTTGGAACTTCTCAAAACATGTTGATTTATGTGAAGAGGCTGGTTAATAAGACCACTCATTGCAACTGTCCCTCAAAAAGGGTAAAACAACCAAGTGAAAGCGTATGATCAGCAAAAGGGATGGTGGCGATGGGATGAAAACAACCAAGGCCCATATGATGAAAGAGGCTGATAGAATGGCAATCATGAGGGTTAAACTGGAAATGGGTTCATTTTTAGACAAGCTTGAACCATAGGGAACTATGCTTGGATTTAGTTTCATGTTTACACAAGCTTGAAACGAAAAAACTATGCTTGGATTCAGTTTCATTTTTACACAAGCTTGAAACAAAAAACTATGCTTGAGATTGGTTTACATGCCCCTAGCATGATGAAAGGGAGAGTCTCCTATAACCAGATGGAAGTCGTTGCAGTGAAGTAGGACAATTATCCAACACCTTTTTGGCTTCGTCCAAATAGGGACAAAGGTGAATGGGCTGATTCCCTTCACAATACCTATAGGGAAACTTAACATTACCACTAGGTGCATGCCCCCCAAGCTTCATTACATTCACCTAAGTATACTACTCATGTCTATCAGGTGGATGGAATGAAGGTTCTTTTACGAGATCAAGTGAAAGACTTGACTGGGATTTTACGAGATCTAATCAAAGAATTGACTGGGATTTTATGAGATCTAATCAAAGACTCAACTTGGAACTTGGGACCTTGTTTCATTTTTAAATGAACTTGACACAAGACAAGAAACTCTACGTAGATTCCTTGGTTTCATTTTTTAGCGAGGTTGACACAAGACAAGGAACTGTCCTCATGGACCTGTTTCATTTTTAAACGAGGTTGACACAAGCCAAAGAACTCTCCTCGAGGGAGTTGTTTCATTTTCTTAATGAAGTTGGCACAGTAAAAGAACTATCCTCATATCCTTGTTTCATTTTTAAACGAGGTTGACACAAGACAAAGAACTATCCTCATATCCTTAGTTTCATTTTTTAACGAGTTTGACACAAGACCAAGAACTGTCCTCATGAACTTGTTTCATTTTTTAATGAGGTTGACACAATAAAATAACTATCCTCATACTCCTTGTTTCATTTTTTAACGAGGTTGACACAAAGACAACGAACTATCCTCCTCCTCCTTGGTTTCATTTTTTAACGAGATTGACACAAGACAAGGAACTATCCTCATATTCCTTTTGATCACAACTCATAAGAAGTCATGAAGGAGAGATCTAGCTCCAATGCCCCCAGTACATGATGTACAACATCACTAAATTGATTTCCAATTGATGTAGGTATGGAAGGGGTTGCCACATAATTAACCCATGGCGGGGATGATACCATTGGTACAAAAGGACCACTTAGGGAAGATGGTTGAATAGGAGCCATATTTGGGCCGGGAAATGAAAGCTGGTCAACGGTGAAATTTTTGCCTTCATGTGGGAAACACATCACTTGAAAGAGTGTGGAAACAAAGCTCCCATGCCATAAACATAGTCGTTCCAAAGAAGTAAATTGAAATCTAAAGGGATTGGGACTACCATCATGTTCAGATAAATGATTTTTCCTCCCAAAGTAATAGGTAACTAAGGGAGGATCCCTAATGGTTGACTAGTTCCTCTGTTAAAACCCAACAGATTCTATGTAACAGGCACAAGTGGTGGTGAACCAAGCGCATGCCAAGCAGTTGAGGAAAGGATACTCACTGATGCACCTTCATCTATAATAGTGCCAAATACAATCATATTACAAACTTGTACTATGATCTGGAAAGGCACATAAGAAGGAAGACAGAATCCAGCCAGTCGATTCCAATCAAAGGAAGTGACCAGACTACTTGGAGGGGGTACCATAGAAACAATAGAATGAATGCCTTAAGTTACAAGAGTGGTATGATTTTCATCTTGTCTTGATGGAACAGGCAGATTGACCCCAAGCTCATTTGAATCTAAATAAACAAAAAGAACTTGAGTGGTGTCGTATTCACTCTCTTCCGGAAGGGTATGATTTACTAAAGGTGAAATCGGGTCAACTGTTATCGACCTGTTGATTTGGGTCGAGTATAGACTCATGTTATTCACTTTTAGAGAGAGTGGTTTCGACCAATGATTGATTTTAGTCAGTCAATTCATCAACTAGTGAAGGATTTAGGGATAGTTTCCTATAACCAGATGGAAGTCGTTACGGTGAAGTAGGACAGTTATCCAACACTTTTTTGGCTTCATCCAGATAGGGACAAGGGTGAATGGGGTGATCCCCTTCACATAACCTACAGGGAAAATTAACTTTACCCTTCTTTCCATGAACTTTATTACCACTATTTGATGGTGTGTCACCAACATGATCTCCATAGGCTGATGACACAAGATGATGTGAACGAGAAGACCATTCTTCTAAGATCCGAGGAATATTAGGAAAATTTCGAAGAAGATGGTCTCCCGCACAAATTTTTCATGGATATCAAACTTTGTGAGGCTTGACGGATGGTTTCTCATCAGATGTTACATGCAAAGCAATGGTTGCTTGGTTGCCCCTCTGCTAAATTTGCTTCTTCTTCTTCTTCTTCCCTTTCTTCTTCTTCTTAGCCACCTAGTTACTAGTACCAATACTTTCACTAGGCAAAGAGGAAGAAGGGGAGGAAGAAACAAATGAGGAAGAAGGCAAAGGGTGCACTTTAGGATCAACTAGAGGTTGATTTTGTCCAGTTGGAGGTGTACTCGATTGCAGAGAAATCATGACATTTTGAACCAAGGAGGTTGAAAACAACCATACTAGCAAGCCAATGGTAAATCCTGGAAGGGACAATGTAGCCATATATGGAGCACCAACATTTCCAAAAGAAGGAAAAGGACTAGGATTCCCATAAAAAGGAATTCCTTGATCGGTGGATTCCAGATTTGTTGCCATATGTTTCAACCTAAGATCAACTAAGGAGTGAGCATGGAGCATGTTATCTACGGTCAATTAATTTTATTTTAATCAAAGTAACATAACAAAACAAAAGAGGGATAATCCAGGAAAAAAGGTTTACCAAGCAACTATGAACTGCAGAATACCTCCTGGTGAACCAAGAAGTACAAGCAGGCAATCTCCCCGAATGTTGTATTTGGTGTATCACTGTGTACAAGGCGGCCGACTCAGTTACCTAAGGATGGATGGAAACCTAGAGTTGTCCTCCCATATTGCTATGAAACTAGCTCAATAAAAGATAGAAAAGATAGATCAACACCTTAGAATTCAGCCTCTTCGAGGGGGAAACCTCCTTTACATTACATAAATAAACAATTCTTGGACAAAACCTCCTTTCTATATATAGGAGTCTAAGGAGTCACAATATAACCCAGCCGACCTAACAATAATACTATAAATCCACAAAAATAATAATAGAGGGTTTCTATGGGGCATGATAATAACAATATGGGGGCAATAGGGGCACAACAATATTAATAAGGGATACAACTACAATAGTAATGGGGTAATCACTAGTATTATATGGATCTAACATGCCCCTCTCCTTCAAAAAATTGTTGTCCTCAATGCTTGAGTAGTTATGGATGCTTCTGTATAAAATTCTCATCCTCCCATGTGGAATCTTCAGCAAATAAGTTCTTCCACTTGATGAGATACTCTGAAATTAATCGATTTTGTATCTGTCTAGTTCTTGTCTCTGTGACTGCTTCTGGTTCCAATATAATTTTTCCTTCCTCGTCAAGTTCTAGCAATATTATTTGAACTAGGATCTTGTCGCCTATAACCTTCTTTAAACATGAAACATGGAAAACTGAGTGCACTTGAGAAGCTGCAGGAAGCTCCAATTTGTATGCCATAGTACCAATCTTTTGCAACACCTTGTATGGACCATAATACTTTGGTGATAATTTATTATCCTTCTTATCTTGCTTCAGGGACATTTGTTTATATGGTTGTAGCCGTACGAATAGCCAATCACCTACATCAAAACTTCTTTCACTGCGATGTTGATCTTCCAGTTGTTTGATTCTATTCTGTGCCAACACAAGGTTATCCTTTAAGAGTTGGAGGACTTGTTGTTGATGTTTGATGTGATGTTCCACTGCTTGAACCTTAGAATTTTCTCTTAAATATGATGTGATGGATGGTGGTTGATATCCATAAAGTGCCATAAATGGGGTCATTTTTGTTGCTGTATGGAAGGATGTGTTATACCACCATTCAGCTAGAGGCAACCATTTGACCCATTGTGTCTGTTTATCAGAGACAAAGCAACAAAGATATCCTTCTAGACATTTGTTTACTATCTCAGTTTGCCCATCAGATTGAGGATGATAAGATGAGCTATGAGCTAACTGAGTACCAAGACAAGAAAATAATTATGTCCAAAAATTTCCACTAAAGATGGGATCTCTGTCACTTACAATAATCTTTGGATTTCCATGTAGCTTTTGAATTGTTTCCATAAAAGCAGTAGAAACTGTATTGGCTTTAAATGGATGTGATAATGCACAAAAGTGTGCATACTTGGTAATTCTGTCAACTACCACCATGATGACATTCTTTCCCTCAAATTTGGGTAAACCTGTGATAAAATCCATTAAAACCTCCTCCCAATGTTGGCTTGGAATGCACCTTCTACATTTCAAGGTTTGATGAATTCCATTTTCAAACCCTTCCTTAGAAAATTTGTGTTAGTATCTTTTGATGATATACTAATCTACAACAAGTCTTGGAAGGATCATGTTGAACATGTTGACAGGTTGCTACAACTATTGGAGGAGAAACAATTATATGCAAAAAGATCCAAATGTTTCTTTGGAGTACAAGAGGTGGAATATCTGGGTCATATTGTATCTCATGAAGGAGTTAAGGTAGATCCTAGAAAAATTAAAGCCATTAAGGAATGGAAAATCCCCACATCCATAAAGAATCTGTGAGGATTTCTCGAGTTGACAGGGTATTATCGCAAGTTTGTTAAGAATTATGGGAGAATAGCAGCACCTCTAACAACATTATTGAAGAAAGATGCATTTTCATGGACTCTAGAAGCAACAAAGGCCTTCAAACATCTTAAAGAGGCAATGTGCCAAGCACCGGTCTTAGCTACAACGGACTTCACAAAAACCTTTATTGTGGAATGTGATGCTTCAGGAAATGGAATTGGTGCTGTTTTAATGCAAGATGAAAGACCCATTGCTTTTGAAAGTCGTCCAATCAAGGGAAAGTTTTTACACAAAGCTATTTATGAGAAGGAAATGTTGGCAATACTACATGCACTTAAGAAATGGCGACCCTACCTAATGGGAAGACACTTCAAGGTAAAAACGGATCATGATAGCCTTAAATACTTTTTAGAGCAAAGATTATCCTCTGAAGAGCAACAAAAGTGGGTCACAAAGATGTTGGTTTATGACTTTGAAATCATCTACAAAAAAGGGAAGCAAAATGTGGTGGCAGATGCACTCTCAAGAAAGGATGAGGATGTGGAAGCATTGTTGTGCGTCATTTCTATTATCCAACCCAATTGGATAAATGAAGCAAGGGAGGAATGGAAGAATGATGAAGAAGTGTGGGCACTTATTTGAAAGTTACAACAAGATTCTACTACATCTGATACATTTAGCTAGAAAAATGATTCGTTATGGTACAAAGATCGCTTATACCTCTGATACCAAATGTTATGAAACCAGCTCAAGAAAAGATAGAAAAGATAGATCAACGCCATAGAATTCAGCCTCTTCGAGGGGGCAACCTCCTTTACATTACATAAATGAACAATTCTTGGATGATACAAATGACAAAACCTCCTTTCTATATATAGGAGTCTAAGGAGTCACAATATAACCCAGTCGACCTAACAATAATACTATAAAGCCACAAAAATAACAATAGAGGGTTTCTATGGGGCACAATAATAACAATATGAGGGCAATAGGGGCACAACAATATTAATAAGGGACACAACTACAATAGTAATGGGGTAATCACTAGTATTATAGGGATCTAACACATATATACCCAAAGGTACGTGGAGGCCCAGCTCGTATAAGCATTGTCTAATGCAAAACCGCACAGTGAGAGCATTCCCATATTCTTTACGTACTATAACACCTACCTATATACCCAAAGGTATGTGGAAGAGCTATGATATACTCACGTATGTGGAATGAGGTATCACACTCGAGATGTATTGCAAACAAGTTAGTGATAGTTGCTTTGTTTTACGATTTCGGAACGCATCTCTAACCTAGACCTCTAAATGTTTTTCGTTAGGTGACAATGCTCCATTAGGTAAATTCAGATAAATTTTAAGATGATCTTCTTTAGAATTTTCCCTTCAAGGTTCACCATGTGATGTATGTTTGCAATTCCTAAAATGCAACTAATATGATAAGCACTCTTTCCATTCAATTTAACAATGAGAATCCTAGCTACTAGGGATAGAGCAAACAAGCACTTTTTAATCAACCAACAAAGAGCACAAACTAGATGCAATTCCATAAACCATTCATTTCAAGAATTCACAAACTTTAATATGCACAATGCATGCTTTTCTTTTCAATTTCCCTTAATGTGAATGAACAAAAAGGAAAAGTAATGCACAATCGATCAATAAAATCTTTTAATAAAAATGACGATTTTGCGACAATTTCTTTTCAAGGAAAGGAAGACTTTACAACACTTTTGTTTTCAAAGAAATGAGGAATTACGACACTTTCAATGAAAAGACTAATCATATTCACATATCAATCAATAGATCTTTCATGAATGAAGATTTGGCGACAATTCAATTTTCGAAGGAAAAGACGACTTTACGACACCTTCTTTCGACAAAGATCAATCGACCAAAAACTAACTTTGACTATAGACTGATAATGAAAAAGAAAACAATAAAGAAACATTAATCAATCCAATCAAGGTAGGGCTGGATAAGGAGTTGAAAAACTATTTTCAGAGACAAAACATCATTGACATTCAGCAACTCATTCAAACAAAAGAAAATTGGCAAAAAAATTTAGTTCCTAGATGGGAAACTAACCCTGAAGGGATCAGCGCAGGCAGTAGTTAGATATAGTGTGATGAATTGCACTGCATCTATGCGAGAAGTGCACTACAGTGCACTGTTTCCTTCATTAGACTACGCTGGTGATAGTAAGCCATTCTGAAGGTGATTTTGTCATAGTTTCGACTCAATTTTTAATGAAAGAAGATTGAAATTCAATCAATGACCACAAGTCCAGTATGTAGAAATGTCTTAAGAGACTGATAAGCTACTAACATGGATGATCGCTCCCCAGTGGAGTCGCCAATTTTTTTCGAGAATATTTAGTGTTCTTGGACAAACGCCTAACCCTCTAGACTTAGTAGCAGGTCTAGAAACAAGAGACAAAGTAATCTCTACCTTTTCTATAATCAACAGATAAAACAAGAGAGAAGAGCAACCTACTTGTATTTTTCGCTAGCCCCTTGTCTCCCTTGATCGATCTTGTTGCTCCTTTCCATACTTAAGCTACTTGGAAAGAACCTACACAAACACAGAATCAAAAACCCATCAAGGCAAAAGATAATGATCTATTGCTTATAAATAACATGGAATCGAGAACATGATATACATATGAAAGCATTAACATAAAACATGAGCATAAGTAAAAAGTCTTGAAAACTTTATTGATAAGAGGAAAGATTACAACCCATATGTGCTCGATCCAGTGACACTCTTCCAATTCAATCCCTCTTCACCTCATGAAAAGCAAGACACTCCAACACTATTACAATACTTGCACTCAATTCTAATCTCATATCACCAGCATCTCCTTACAACTCAATATTTTCCAGCCCTTGATCTCTTAGATGAGTGATCTTTTTATAGGTGAGTGAAGGAGGTTATGCCATCAATGGTGATAATGAATGCCTTTCTAAATTTAGAAATCAGTTCCATGGAAGAAGGGATAGGGGATTGATGTTTCCTAATTCCCTTCCTCATCCAAATGTGAACTCAAAGGAGCAGGTGGCATTGAGAAACTTCTAGAGGCTTCCAATGGATAAGGAATCTTCAAACCCTCACGGAAGTTTGCTCAAATTCACCCAACGCGGGCCAAAGAGGGACCAAGTGCGCTGCATAGCACCCTGTCAGTGTATGGTTTGCGATGCAGTGCCCCGTAATGAAGGCCTGCCTGAACTGATCTTCTTAGAGGTAGTTTTTGGATGTTTTCAGTGATCAAACTTCTTGGGAAGTGAGGCATTCTGATGACTAACTTCTTTAGGGCATGTAACAAATGCACTAGGGGTTGATGGGCCCTAATAGTATCGATCTGTAATTTGGGGTTGATATAACAGTAGGTGCATAATTCACAGCTCAAGTCTATAGAAAGAGACTCTGGTGTTCGATTAAGGGAAGTGAAACGAATAAAGTTTAGCAATATTGATCTGAATATGATGAATCAAAAGGGGGAACATGGTCTGCATGCAGTGATCATGCCATTTCCTACACAGGGTTATGTTAACAATCTCATGGACTTGGCTCAACTATTGGCTACTAGTGTAGTGTTTGTCACTTTCGTCAATATTGAGTGGATACATGAATGCATGGTGGAAACTTCAAAGAAAAATAAATATTTTATTTCCAAAGGTGATCTAGATTTGGAATAGAAAGCATGGAGAATTTGTTTTCTGTCTATTCCTGAAGGTTTACCACCTAACCATGGCCACATATCCAACACGACCCAGTAATTTATTTCACTGAAAAATTTAGGCCTTGCCTTGGAGGACCTCCGTACCATTTCTCATGGAAAATCACCACCATTTCCACCCATCACATCCATCATCACAGGTGCCTTCATGTCCTGCATGGAGCAAGTCATGAGCTTGAATATGAAATTTTCCAAAGTTATCTTCTAGCCTCTTTGTTTTGTTTCCTCCATTTCTCAATGCTACACCAATTTAATTTCTTATACAGGCCCACATAAACTCCACAATTAAACTTGTGCATCTTTATTGATGAAAAATCATGTATTTATACATCCACAATGTTAGTACCAGAGAGTTATTCCTAGACGGTATAAAAATGAAATCTACAACTGATTACTCACATTTACAATCTTGAAGGATTAGTTAACATCCCCCCCTTTAATACAAAGGGACATCTGACATGCCAAGTAACATTCTAAACTTTTCAAGCCTTCCTCGTCTCAATTCTTTAGTAAATATGTTTGTGATGTGCTGTGAAGTAGGATAATGTGTCAGATGAATAAATTTAGCCTCCACATAATGTCAAATCAAGTGATATTTCACGTTAATATGATTTCTTCAATCATGAAACTTTGGATTCTTGGCCAAGTGAATTGCATAAGAGTTGTCAATAAGTAGTGGAGTTGAAGACTTTTTTGCCTCTTGTAAGTCTTCAAGTATTTGGTGAAGCCAAATGATTTCTTTTGTAACTTGAGTTGTTGCAATATATTCAGCTTCGATGGTAGAATCAACAAGAATAGATTTCTTGAGTGATCTCCAACTGATGTTTTTTGATCCAAGACTCATTAAATAACTAGAATTAAAAACTCCATTCTCCTTATCTCCATCAAAACCGAATCTGAATAGCGATGAGATGGAAATATGCAAGTTTGGAATATTTAATGTCGTATGTTCGAGTGCATTTCAAATAATTGAGCACTCACTTTATTTCATTCTAATGGCCTTCACATGGTTGATGCATGAACTTAGAAAGTTTCCCTACAACAAAAGTTGTGTTAGGTTGAGCAATAGTTAAAATTTTTAAACTTCGAACAAGTTATCTATACTTTGTCAGATCTTTAAACATACTTCCTTTAGTGGAATTAAGCTTCAATTTCTTCTCCATTGGACTATTGACAGGATTAAAACCCTGCATCCCAAATCTATCCAATGGTTGTCCAGTATACTTTTTTCTGAGAAATAAAAATATATTTAGGTTTTTGATCAACTTCAATTCCTAAATAATAATGTAATAAACCCAAATTTGTCATGTCAAAAAATTTCAATAATTTTCTTTTAATGGACACTATATAGTCATCATTGTTTCCTAAGATCATGAAATCATCTACATATACAACCAAATATACAACTGACTTTCCAATATTCTTAACAAAAGAGTTGCATCATCCAGATCAAATAACTTATAATTCAACTTAAGGAGGTGTTCATTTAATTTTTCATACCATCAGCGAGATGCCTGTTTCAGTCCATACAAATCCTTCACCAACTTATATACCTTTTTCTCTTTGCCTTTGATAGCAAAACCTTTTTCCTAAAACATATAAACATTCTCCTTAAAATCACAATCCAAAAAACTTGTTTTAACATCCAAATGGTGTATCTTACATCTGTTCTAAGCTGCAAGAGAAAACATAGTTCTAATTGTGCCCCATTTTGTTGTAGGAGAAAATGTATATGTGTAGTTAACACCTGCCTTCTAAGCATAGCATTTTGCTATAAGCCTTACCTTGTATTTATCAAGTGAACCATCTGCATTGTACTTGATCTTGTACACCCACTTGCAACCAATAGGTTTGACGCTAGTAGGAGGATCCACTAACCTCCAAGTTCCATTCTTAATAAATGCATTATATTCCTTTTTCATTGCATCCTTCCACTCATCACAATTAGTATTTTCTTTAAAACAACTGGGTTCACTAATTGTAGAATGATTAAATTCACAATCATGAGAAACATTACCTGAATCACCTTTGGAAGACCTTCCTATTTCAAAATCATCATACTTGCTTGGAAATTTTCAAGCACATGTGGATCTTTGTAAAGGTTGTTGAAGTGGTTGTGATGGTTGCTCATCCTAAAATACAAGTTCTTTAGGAACACTTTCTGACCCTGTAGAAACAACACTATCCTCTAAATTTTCTTCAACATTAACATCCCCATCATTCTCACGAGTCAAAGATGGAAAAACCATTGATTGAACCAGAATGGGAACCAACCCTTCAACGTGTGGAACATCATTATTAGATTCAAAATAGAGTTTCTTGGATGTAAATTTCTCCAAATGAGTCAGTTGTCTATCAACAGTGGAATTATCTTTATCTAATTAAAAAAATAACATCTCTGGAAAGGATGAACTTCTTTTTTTTCATCATACAACCTATAAGCTTTATAAGTATTAGAATAACCCAAAAATATACATTTTCGACTCCTTGCACCTAATTTATTTCATTGTTGCTCAGGAATTAAAACATAACATTTAGATCCAAAAAATCTAAAATGTTGAACAGTTAGAGTCTATTATACGAAAGTTCATAAGGAGTTTTGTTGTTGATAAGAAAAGAAGGACAATGATTTCTAATATATTTTGCACAAAGAACTGCTTCTCCCCAAAACATCAACTTCACATTCTAAAAAAACATCATATATCTAACCATCTTAATCACATTTCTATTCATACGTTCTGCAATGCCATTCTGTTGTAGATTATAAGGTATGGTCGTCTGGTGTTTGATTCCATTTTCCTTCAAATATTGTTCAAAAGCATGAGAAGTATATTCTCCACTGTTATCAGTTCTAAGAATGCCTAAATGTTTTTCATTTTATTTGTGACTTGTTCATTAAGGGAAGCGAGAAATAAAGAAAAACTCATCACTTGCCTTCCAGAAACATCCCACCATTGAACCCAGCTCACCTAATTTAATGGAAAAGAGACTAGGATTTGTCAGGCATTTGTTTGAATATCTTTCTTTACGAATCAAAAAAGCAAAGAAAAGGCGACTATGTATTAGTGAATACATTCAAGGAACTCGAAGGGAGGGATTCAATAACAACTCTCTCTTTTAATGGTTGTCTTGCTTTGGCCATTGGACCTCTTTTCTTCCCAATTTTTTACAAGGAAGTTATGTGTGTAGCAGTTTGTTGGAGGAGGAGGAGAGTTGCCTCACATGTCTCAATATGCAACAACCAAAATCAGTTATATACGTTTCCTTTGGGAGCATGGCTACAAAATCCTAGCAACAACTAGAGAATATAGTGCTAGGGCTAGAGGGAAATGAACAACCTTTCTTGTGTGTTGTTTGGTTGGATATTGCAAAAGGAAATGTTGTGATTTTACTCAACAACTTTGAAGAGCGAACAAAGGAGCAGGCACTGCTTGTGAGGTGAGCACCACAGTCAAAAGTACTTTCCCATTTCTTAGTGGGATTCTTCCTCACACTCAACGAATGGAACTCTCCCTTGGAGGCAATGAGCATAGGAGATCAAGTAGAGGGATTCGCATATGCTACTGATCAGTTCCTTGATTCTAGATTCACCAAGGATAAGTGGAAAATCAGCTTATATTTCTAGGATGTGTTGTTGAAAATAGCAACAAGAAAGTCTAAAAATAGCATTTCAGAATATTCCAATTTTAATTTGTCCTTGAATTAAAATTCAAATTTAGTCTCACCAATTGTTTGAAAAATAATTAATTAATTCATCTTGAGTTAATTAGTTGGAGAAATTCAAATATGAAGTCTTTGTGAAGTCATGCAATAGTTATCCCTTTGATTAAGGAAGTTATCCCTTAATTAAGGAGATAAGGATGAGTTTTATTTGAGTTGTAATTAGTTAGCTCAGTTAACTGAGTTAAGTCCAGTTAGATTATTTCCAAACAATTTGTGGAAATGATTGTGAGTTCAGTTACTTAATGCATGCATGAATGAAACTAGTGTACTCCAGATAACTGAATATTCTCTCATAAATAACTCATGCATGCCAGTTCAGACAAAGACCTAGTTGAGATTAAAGGCATGGATAGCGTACTATTGGTTGTAAGAGTTTTCCTATGAGAAAATCTCTTGCATGCAGAAGGAATTCATTCCTTTAGGATTGCACAGTTTTACAGTGTATAAGAGCAGTGTTCCACTTGGTTGAAGGTGAATCATCCCAAAGGAATAGCGCAAGTAAATAGGAGGCTTGGAAGACAGAAATTATCTGCATATCCCTCACAAAGTGATACTGAACATCAATGTGCTTTGTCTTTGAATGATAAGCAGGGTTCTTTGCCAAGAAAATTGCACTTTGGCTTTCACAGTCTATTCTTATAGCTCCCTGTACCAACCCCATACTTGAACACAATCTCTGCAACCAAACTGCTTCCTTGCTTGCATGAGTGGCTGCCATGTATTCTGCCTCTGTAGTTGATAGTGCCACTACAGACTGTTTCTTACTCATCCAACTGACTGCACCTCCAAATAGGTTAAACACATACCCACTTGTAGATCTTCTCTGATCCAGATCTCCAGCCCAGTCTGCATCAACAAAACCATGAATATCCAACACTCTGTTCAATCCTGGTCTTCCTTGGTGTTATAGACATTTTTGTGCCTCGCAGCATGGAGCATGAAATGTCAATAATTACAGGGATCCTCAGTCCCTAAACATGTTGTTCTTACCCCTAAAAGAACAAGGTCATCAAACAACAGCACTTCCAATCAGTTCTCCACCTGAAAACACTTCAAAACAGGCTTATTTTGGATCATGTCAGCTGCTCCACTGAGCTTCTGCGCTGGAATGCAACTGTCCCTCCTTGTACCTGCGCTGGAAGTCAAGATTAATGAAGACTACCTGCGCTGGGCGAGATTGGCCAAGTGGCACAGTCATCCTGCAAGGTGTCAACTGCCCAGGAAGATTCCAAACTGACACTTGGTTCATGAGATTCGCCCTGTGATGAGTAAGAGGTACTTGATCACCATGTGTAAGCAAGGATCTCCAAGTGGACTCAAGAACTGAAGAGGGAGAGGACACAAGGCAGCTTCATGCCAGCCTCAAGCTGACTCATCCTCTCTTCTTCTCTCCTATATATAGAGCTCTTCTATGAGGTCTGAGGAGGCTAGAATTTTGTGTTAAGCAAGGAGGTGCTATTGGATTACAGTTAGAGCTATTGGGTGATTGTTTTACTAGAGGTGAAGAGGAGAGTTCTTGCTGCTGGGGAGGTGCTGCTGGATTGGAGCCATCATTGGTTGTAACCTTCTCAGAACCCTGTTACTTCTATCAATAAAGTTTTGCATGTTCTCCTATATACTTGTATTGCATTGATGTATTGTATTTACATGTATATTTGATTCACCCTAATCCATGCTTCAGTTATGAGTACATGTATCTTGTAGTTTCCTCTCTTGTTTTGTGCAGGATCTGTGTGTAGCTGGACCGGCAAAGAGAGCAAGGAGCTGGGAACAAGAGACAAAGAAAGAGGACAAGGATCGACTAAGCGAAGGACACCAGGTTGGTTGACCTTCTTTTCCTTCTCTCTGTACTTTCATAAAGGAAATCATCAAAGCTTTACTTTCAGTTGTTGCTAAAGACTGTCACCTTTAGAGTAGGGATAGGGTCATCCGCATCGGATACTTTTCCCCACAACACTTGGTAGCACAAACCATAATCACTAGTGCCATGCAAATACCTGAAAATCCGCTTCACTGCTGTCCAGTGCTCCTTCCCAGGTTTTGACATAAACCTGCTCAATACTCCCACTGCATGTGCAATGTCTGGTCTAGTACAGACCATTGCATACATCAGGCTACCGACTGCACTTGCATATGGAACACGGGACATGTCCTCTTCCTCTTCTTGTGTCTTGGGACACTGTTCAGCAGATAACCTCACACCTACAGGAATAGGAACCTTCACCGGTTTACTATCCTGCATATTAAACCTCTGCAGTATTGTCTCGACATACTTCCTCTGGTTTAACCAGAGCTTCCTCTTTGCCCGATCTCTTTTAATTTCCATGCCCAAAATATAGTTTGCAGCACCGAGATCTTTCATGTCAAATTTGGAGGACAATTGGGTCTTCAATTCCTGGATAATTTCTTTGTCATTTCCAACCAGCAACATATCATCCACATACAAGACCAGATAAATAACACGGTCACCAATTAATTTAAAATACACACAATGATCTGCTTTGCTTCTGGTGAAGCCAAGTCCCCGTATAAATGTATCAAATTTCTGATACCACATCCTTGGTGACTGTTTTAACCCATACAGAGACTTCTTTAACTTGCATACCAGTTCTTTCTTACCCTTCACCGCAAAGCCTTCAGGTTGCCTCATGTAGATTTCCTCTTCCAAATCCCCGTGAAGAAATGTTGTCTTCACATCCATCTGTTCTACCTCAAAATCAAAAGCAACAGCAACAGATAAAAGTAATCTAATAGAAGCTACCTTGGCAACAGGAGAAAAAATATCACTAAAATCAATTCCCGACACCTGGGAATAACCTTTTGCTACCAACCGAGCTTTGTATTTCTCCACCTTTCCTTCTGCATTAGTCTTCTTCTTGAACACCCATTTGCTGCCAATGGGTTTCCTTCCAGCCGGCAACTCTACCAGATCCCAAGCCTCATTTTTGTGCAAAGATGCCATTTCATCAACCATGGCCTCTTTCCAGAGTTTTCCATCCTCTGAATCCACTGCTTCCTTCACAGTTTTGGGATCATCATCAGTAACAGACAAAGCAAAATTTGAACTGAAAGCAGCTGGACTATACCTTTCTGGCTGCCTTCTTTCTCGACCTGATCTTCTCATAGCCGGAGTTTGTGGCTCTTCATCTTCTGATTCCTCCTCTGCTGCAGAGTCTGATTCTTCCTCCTTTGGCTCAAACTCTATCTTCTCAGGTTCCTTTGGTTGGACTTCAGATTGAATAACATCTTTTACCTCTCTGAACACCACATCTCGGCTATACACAACCTTCCGTGTGACTGGGTTCCAAAGCTTATAACCCTTTAAACCATCCTTATACCCAATAAAGATGCACTTTTCAGATTTACTATCCAACTTGGTTCGTTTCTCCTTTGGAACATGTACATATGCATCACATCCAAATACCCTCAGATGTGAAAGAGAGGGTTTCTTACCAGTCCATACTTCTTGTGGAGTCTTATCCTCCAACGCTGATGAGGGTGATCTGTTGATCAGGTAACGTGCAGTATCCACCGCCTCTGCCCAGAATTCCTGTCCTAACCTGGCACCACTGAGCATGCTTCTTGCCCTTTCCATCAATGTCTTGTTCATTCTTTCTGTGACTCCATTTTGCTGAGGTGTATATGGAGTAGTCTTCTGCCGTGCTATACCACACTTCTTACAAAATTCTTCAAATTCCTTGCTGCAAAATTCTCCACCATTATCTGTCCTTAGCACCTTTATCTTCTTCTCTGTCTGATTTTCCACCAGAGCCTTAAATTCTTTAAACCTGTCAAAGACTTCAGATTTCTTCTTAAGGAAATATATCCATGTATTCCTTGAGAAGTCATCTATGAATGATACATAGTACACAGACTTACCCAGTGATGGAACCTTCACAGGTCCAAACACATCACTGTGCACAAGCTCTAATATCTGTTTCGTCCTCTTACCACCAGAGGGGAAACTCACTCGATTCTGCTTCCCATACACACAATTTTCACAGAAATCAAAATCCAGAGAGCTATCATTCATACCTTCTACCATACCTTTACTATGAAGTATTCAAAGGCCCTTCTCTCCAATATGTCCAAGCCTTTGATGCCACAACATGGTCTTCTCTCCAGAGACCACTAGATTTTCTACTCCATTTTCAGGAACCGTAGAACTATTGCACCCATCAACAACAGTGCTACCTTGCAGTTTGTACAGAGTTCCAGTCCGAACTCCCCGCATCAATATCAGTGCTCCTCGAACCATCTTGTAGGTATCTTTCTCGAACACCGTCTTTACACCTGCATCAGCCAACTTTCTTACAGAAATCAGATTTCTGGCCAATGCAGGAATATGTAGAACACCCGGAAGTGTTCTAACCCTTCCACCTTGCAACTTCAACTTTACTTTTCCCCGACCAATGATTCTAGCCTTCCTATCATCTCCTAAGAAGACATCACCACCATCGTATTTCTCATACTCGCAGAACCACTCTCTATGGGGAGTGAAGTGAAAGGATGCACCTGAGTCAATCAACCATGCCTCATGATCTACATGTGTACTTGAAGAAGCCAAGTACACATCCCCACCTTCATCTAAGGTGGTTTTCGCCTCTGCAGAAGGAGCATCATCAGATCCCTTTCCTTTATCAGGAGCTTTAGATTTACAATCCCTTCTGAAGTTCCCTTCCTTTCCGCATTTCCAGCACACCACCTTTGTAGGTTTTCCTGGAGATATAGATCTCCCTCTAGATTTAGATCTCCCACTCGATGACTTATTTTTGTTTCTGTTCTGGGACCGTCCTCGTACAGACAAGGCATCACCATTCTGGTTGTCCATATTCTTCCGTCTCATCTCCTCCGTCAGCAAGGCTGAGACTATTTCATCAAATTGCAAAGCAGTTGCATTGCTACCTATTGCAATAACCAGACTATCCCACGAATCTGGTAGAGAACACAATAGACTGATGCACTTATCTTCATCTGAAATTTTAATATCAACAGATAATAACTGACTTACCACAGTATTAAATGCATTCAGATGCTCTGTCACCGAGTCTCCATCTTTCATCCTCAGGTTATACAGCTTTTTCCGCAGGAACAATTTATTCACCAGAGACTTAGATTGGTACAAAGTCCCTAACTTGACCCACAAAGCCTTCGCCGTAGCTTCTCCTGATACATTCAACAATACTGAATCTGAGACACACAATCGTATTGTGCTCTTTGCCTTCCGATCCAACTTCTTCCATTCTTCATCGGTCACTCCCGATGGTTTAGTACCCGGATCTACCGCGATCCACTGATCTTTATCGACCAACAGATCCTCCATCTTGAGTTTCCACAACTCAAAACTCTGACCATTGAACTTCTCAATCTCGATCTTTCCACTGCTCGCCATCTTCTTTCACCACCAGAATCGATCTCGCAGATCTCCCACTGAACAGGGTCTACCACAGGCCCGAGCGAAACCCCTCAGCAACAAAGGCATCCCCTTGAAGCCAAAATAGCTCTGATACCAAATGTAGGTTTTAACCCTGTACAGAAATTATCTGCATACGAATTCTTAAACAAAGAAAATAAACAATGCGAGAGCATAACCCATAAAACACATATGCACAGAGATTTTTCCCTGGATCCCAAAACCGGGACTACCAGCTTGATTTTTCATTATGTTCCTTTCAATGTTACAATACATATTTATACATGCCGAAGCATCCAATACCATGAACTGAAAAACCATCGAGTCCAATACCGTGTGCGAAAATCATGCACAAAACCATAGGTAGGTTCGCCCAACCTAATATAGGGTCCAAAAAAAATTTTCCCGGGGCGCTGCCCCAGACTCCGTAGAGGGGGGCTACCCGCCCCCCTCAAACCCCCCAGACAGGGGGGGCTGCCGCCCCCCCTGTGACCCCCCCGCTGCGCAATCGGCGCAACGAAGGGGGGCTTCCACCCCCCGTTAAACTACGTGGGTTAGTCGTGGAAAGAATATAACACAACCCAACAGTGTTGTCTATTTTGTCTATGAGCAGCAGTGAGGGATTGTACTGAGAGCTGTATAGCTGTGAGAGCTAAAGCTTTGTGTAATCCTAAGACATTTCCACTTGTATGATAATACAGATAGTGAGGTTTTTAGCTGAGGCTTTCCCCAGAGTATTCTTCTGTGTTTCATGTGTATTTATTCTTCTTCTCTATTATATGTGTTCTCTTTGATCTTGCTCAAAATTGATTAAGCTTTCACAAGTGTGATTGTAGAAGTAGATTAAGTATTTTGCTTTAGTACATTGCATAACCAAATTAATCTACAGTGAAAATTTCTACATGGTATCAGAGCAAAGGTGATCAAAGGAAATTCGAAGTTTTCAAGTTCTTGATTGCAGGTACAAAATCGAATTCTTATCACACCTCAAAGTTCACCAATGGTGTTCAATGGCTCGAGACCCGAGTATGCCCTAGATGGAAGCTCGAATTACATATCATGGAAGGATCACATGGAAGTGGTATTAGAAGACAATGGTTTGAAGGATTTCATTGATCAAGAAATCACCAAGCAGGTTGCAACTAATGCACAAGAATTGGTTGAATGGAAGAAGTGTGTGGCGAAGGCAAGAAGGATTCTTCTCGAGGGAGTTCAATACCATATTGTCTCGAGTCTCCATGGGAAGGAGACTTCATTTTCAATGTGGAAGACATTGAAGGACCTATATCAGAACAACAATGACCAAAGGAAGTTGGCACTTAAGGACAAGCTTTGGAAAATCAAGTGTGAAAAGGGTGACACCATTTCTACATATCTGAACAAGCTCACCGCCTGTACAGATGAGATTGGTAGTGTGGGAATAACGATAGCCAATGATGATATGGTGAGCCTTGCTATCCTTAGTCTTCCAAAGAGCTAGAATAGCTACCAGGACTTAGTGAATGGAAGAGAGAAACTGTCAGATTGGGAACGACTATGGTCGGATCTGATGCAAGAGGAGATCAGAAGAAGCACCAGAGATGGTTCTTCATCTAAGCATGATGATGAAGAAAATCTAGCCTTAGCAGGTAAGGCAAGGAAAGGGAAACGGAAGGCTTCCCATTCCAAATTGAGTTCTTCCCATGGAGGGAAGAAGATTGACAAATCTAAAGTGAGATGCTTTAATTGTCATGAGGTGGGCCATTATGCAACTAATTTTCCATTTAAGAAATCCAAGAAGGGATCCTCGAAAGGATCAGAAGGTGAGGCACTAGCCTCCCAGTTCGAATTGGATTTTACCCTCATCGCATGCATGGTTTCATCGATGGTGGCTTTTGTTTGGTACCTGGACAGTGGAGCCTCATTCCACATGACCGACAATAAGATTTTATTCAGTACATTGGAGGAGAAAGACCTCAAGATGCGCATAGATATGGGCGATGATGGAAAGTACCATGTTTCAGGTGAAGGTACGATTGTTTTTCAAAGGAAGCATGGAGCTCCTCTCACCCTGACTGATGTAAAGTATGTGCCTGGACTGAAGAAGAACTTGGTATCAGTCGTAATGTTGAAAGACAAAGGCTATGATGTAGTCTTAAGTAAAGGAAAGGCATTCCTAAGACACATAGCCATGGGTCAGAGCAGGAGGACTGGGATTCAAGTGAAGAATCTCTACAAGCTGGAGGTAGATGATTGTGTTGCATTGTGTTCCAAAGAAGAATTGGTGCAAAGCCAAGATATTGGCAAGTTATGGCATAGGAGGTTGGGCCACTTGCATCATGGGGCCTTGAAGATAATGCAGCAAATTTATACCAAACTTCCCAAAGGTAAACTTGAGCAAGTGGACACATGCAAAGGTTGCACCTCGAGAAAGTACGCCAAGTCTTCCTTTCATGATCGAGACAGTCGAGCTGAAGTGATCTTGCAGCAAGTTCATATAGATGTGTGTGGACCATTCTCGACAACATCCACCACGAAGCAAAGGTATTATGTGATTTTCATTGATGATTTTTCTCGTAAATGCTCGATCTATTTCATGCAGAAGAAGGATTAAACCTTCTCAAAGTTTTGTGAGTTCAAAACTTTGGTTGAGAAAGAATCAGGGAAGAAGATTAGGGCCTTGAGAAGTGACAATGGTGGAGAGTATGTCTCTCAAGAGTTTAAGGACTTCTATGTTGCAGAAGGAATTAAATGAGAACTGACAGCACCTCATAACCCATAGTAGAATGGGGTGGCCGAGAGGAAGAACAAAATGATTGTGGGGGAAGCTTGGGTGATGCTGCATGACCAAGGTCTACCACTTCATTTGTCGGCTGAGTCATGCAACACAATGATCTATTTGCAAAATAGAAGCCCACATCGCATTCTTGGGATAAAGACACTAGAGCAAGCTTCCTCCGGAAGAGACCAGATGTGGGTCACTTCAGGATCTTTGGCTCATCGGTATATTGCCATGTGACCAAGGATGCCGGGAAGAAACTTGAGTCGATAGCAGAGTTGGGGATACTTTTGGGGTACACTGATACACCCCATAACTATCAGGTGTATTTTCTTACCATTCAGAGGACAATTGTTCGTAGAGATCTCAAGTTTGATGAGCAGAAGGCCATGCGAGTTTCCCTTGAGAGGGAGCTCCAACTACAAGCTATGGAGGAACTTTTGGTTCCTAAGGAGGAGGAGCCTCAGACTGATGCGGAGCAGCTGCATGCAGAGGTTCCAAGAGTGGAGACATCCACTCAAGCAGAGTCTTCCAGAGATGGGCGAAAACGCATGAGAGAAGCTAAAAAATTGTTGTTGGATGCGAGAGAGAATGTGGGAGAGCCATATTCTTAGTGCAGATAGAGGAGGTCACCTGATAGGTATACTAGATACATGGACCTTGTTGGAGAATGTGTTGAGACTGAGCCATCTTCCTTTGAGGAAGCAGTGTAGCAGTCAATTCGGGTTGATGCTATGGTGGAGGAGTATGACTCCATAGTTCAAAACAGTGTTTGGGATGTTGTTCCAGGACCGAAGAACAAGTCAGTTGTGAGTTCCTGTTGGCTTTACAAGGTAAAGCAAGCTGTTGATGGTAGTGTGGAGAAACATAAGGGAAGATTTGTTGCCCGTGGTTTCTCACAAGTCAAGGGGATCGACTATGATGAGACTTTTTCTACTATAGCAAGGTACTCGTATATCAGATCGATGTTGGCACTATCAGCACAGATGGGTTGGAAGATCCATCAGATGGATGTGAAGACTACATTCCTCAATTGCAATATTGAGGAAGAGGTGTACATAGAGCAGCTAGAAGGTTTTGAGGCCTTCAATCGTGAGTCGCATGTGTGCCGACTCAACAGAGCTTTATATGGGCTGAAGCAAGTACCTCGTGCTTGGTACACTAGGATCAACAACTACTTCACCAAGTTGGGCTTCACAAAGAGTGAAGCGGATGCAAACTTGTACCACATCATGGTGGAAGGTAAGCAGTTGATCATTGTTATTTATGTTGATGATCTGATATTGATAGGTGATGATCATTTGATCGAGCACCTTGCAAGAGAGATCGAGATGAAAGACATGGGTCTCATGCACTACTTTCTAGGCATGGAAGTGCGGCAGAAGGATGGGGAGTTGTTTGTGTCTCAAGGCAAGTATGCCAATGAGATACTCGGGAGATTCCACATGGAGAAGTGCAAGACCATGCAGATTCCTCTAGCAAGTAACAGGAGGAAGGAGGATTCTACTTTAGGAGAAGTAATAGAAGCTATTGTGTATCAGCAGCTTATGGGTTCAATGATGTATTTAGTGAACACACGACCAGAATTGTGCTATGCGGTGAACCAACTGAGTCAAGCTATGGTTCAGCCTACCAAGTTGTTTTGGAAGGTGGCTATGCATGTTTTGAGATACCTCAGAGGCACATCTTAGTATGGATTATGGTACAGACAGACAGAGGGAGTGAAGCTACAAGGCTTCACAGATGCAGATTGGGCAAGGAATCCATCATATTAGAAGAGCACATTAGGAGGAATTTTCAACCTTGGTTTAGCTGCAGTTTCTTGGTACAACAAGAAATAGAGGTCAGTTGCACTTAACTCAGCAGAGGCTGAATACATGGCTACAAGTCAAGCAACATGTGAAGCCATTTGGATGCGAAAAATTATAGTTGGTTTGTTTGATCAGAGGATGGATCCAACTGTGATCTATTGTGATAATCATAGTTGCATCAAACTCTTTAAGAATCCAATATTTCATGACAGGTCCAAGCATATCGACATTTGGTATCATCATCTCAGAGACTGTGTGGCGAGGAGGATCATGTTGTTGCAATATATTTCGACCAAGGAGCAAGATGCTGACATTTTGACTAAGACATTGTCAAAGTGTAAATTTGAGTTCCATAGAGACAAGATCGGGGTGGTAGATAATCCATTTCTTGTTGAGAGGGATTGTTGAAAATAGTAACAAGAAATGCTATTTTATAGCATTTTAGAATATTCCAATTTTAATTTGTCCTTGAATTAAAATTGAGAATTAAAATTCGAATTTAGTCTCACCAGTTGTTTGAAAAGTAATCAATTAATTCATCTTGAGTTAATTAGTTGGAGAAATTCAAACATGAAGACTTTGTGAAGTCATGCAACAGTTATCCCTTTGATTGAGGAAGTTATCCCTTAATTAAGGAGATAAGGATGAGTTGTATATGAGTTGTAATTAGTTAGCTCAGTTAACGAAGTTATTTCCAGTTAGATTAGTTTGAAACAATTTGTCGAACTGATCGTGAGTTCAGTTAGTTAATGCATGCATGCATGAAACTAGTGTACTCCAGATAACTAAATATTCTATCATAAATAACTCATGCATGTCAGTTTAGACAAAGACCCAATTGAGATTAAACGTAGGGACAATGTACTATCAATTGCAAGAATTTTCCTATGAGAAAATATCTTGCATGCAGAAGGAATTCATTCCTTGAGGATTGCACAATTTTACAGTGTATAAGAGCAGTGTTCCACTTGGTTGAAGGTGAATCATGCCAAAGGAACAATGCAAGGAAATAGGAGGCTTGGAGGATAGCGGAGAAGGCATTTGTGTTGTCTATTCTATCTATGAGCAACAGTGAGGGATTGTACTGAAAGCTGGATAGCTATGAGAGCTAAAGCTTTATGTAATCCTGAGATATTTCCACTTGTATGATAATACAGATAGCGAGGTTTTTGGCTGAGGCTTTCCCCAGAGTATTCTGCTGTGTTTCATGTGTATTGATTCTTCTTCTTTGTTATATGTGTTTTATTTGATCTTTCTCAAAAGGAATTAAGGTTCCGCAAGTTTGATTGTAGAAATAGATTAAGTATTTTGCTTTAGTACATTGCATAATCAAATTAATCTACAGTGAGAATTTCTATATGTGGAGGTAGATAACCACAAGGTGGTCATGAAATAAGGGGTGCAGGATTTTATGAAGAGAATGATGACAACAACCAAAGGAAAGAAGTTGAGAGACAATATTCTCAGACTAAAGGAGTCAACAATGAAGATCATCCTCCCTGAAGGATCTTCTTTATTGAACTTAAATACTTTCATTGAATACATGACGATGATGGGTAAAGAATTCCAATGCTAAAATGAAACCATGTGACTCGATTTTCAGAATATGTCGTAAAAATATAAGTAGTTTTGAGAATAAGTTGATGATCGTTATCAAAATTCTTGCTAAATATTTGGATACCTCTCTCATTTCCTAGGTGCAGATGAACATGAATGAGGAGGGCTTTAAAGGCTCTCAGGTTTCACTCACCTTTGTGTTCACTGGGTGAATGCCTGTATTATTCTTCTTAACAAAATAATTTCTTTGGCTTTTGAAAAACATATTTTTAATATTTCTGGAATAGAAATAAAAAATACAATTTTTTGTTAATAGACATTTTATGTTATATATATGGCTCACATAAATGTTATGATCAGCCTCACTACATTTCATGGTTTAAATAACTTCATTATGTTCACAACAAATTTAATTTTAAGGCTTTCGTAGTTGTCCATTAGATGACTTCTAAATACTTCAAGTTTTGTGTATCATATATTCTCCTTCAATAACTTCATTTGGTTCATGGCAAATTTTTCAATTATGGAGATTCATCCTCACTCATGAGATTCTTAATTTTAAATAGCCTTTGTTGCAATATCACAGGTTAATATCATGGTTTTAAATAGATTTTGTTGCAATACCACGGGCCAATATCATGGTTTATCAATACTACATGCGCAAAAAGCCTTAGGTCATTTTATATGAAACTTTCTCATATTATATATTTTTGATTAATCAGTTTAATTAAAAAGGAAAAAAGGACAACAGCTACTTTTGAATTTATTATACTAATAAGAATATTCTAAAATATTTTGTATAGATTAAACCCATACCATCCACCTAATAATTATTGATAACTAAATTAAAAATATTAGATTCAAATTTTGGAAGTCTTGTTTCAAAATAAACACAATGACCAGCATAATTAATTGAAAGAGATGTGTCATATCCATCACCTAAAATGCTATCTTATCATGCAAGAAAATAGTTGAGATGCTACCTTCTCATGCAAGTAGTATGGAAAAATTTATTATGAAAAGCTACAATGAAGGTTTAATCAACCTCCCCTTATTGAACCATTCTTTGGAAACTTTTATGACGTGTCAAAATCTTGGATATGATGGTGAGAACCAATGCTTTTCTATTATTTGTAGGTGGAGTTTTGGTGGTGAAGAAAATATAAAATGATCTTTTTCTAATATGTTAGTAGTTACTAGGTGTTTACTTAAGGTATGCTTCTTAGTGGTTTTGGTGAGGATATTGTATGACATCATTAGGTGGAAGGAATTTACTCTAATTGTGTAGTCATGTGTTATTGTTTGTAAGAATGTCCACAAGTCAAATATAGTAATGATTTATGACTTAGCAATAGTTGAGAAACATCCTTCGTAGTGGTCATGTTTACACTTCTAGCTTTATCACAAGGGGCCAAACATGTCCCTTAGAGTTGAATCCAGTGGGCACACCTACCCTTTTAGCCGCATCACAATGGGACACACGTCTCTCAGAATTGAACCCAACTAGATGGAGGAACACACCTTGCTCCCAACAACTCAAATTGCTAAGAAATGACAAACTAGAATGTGGTTATGTATTAAGTTATTTTCATTAAACACTTAACTTAGATGTTCCAACAAAGTTCATCTCAACTTTATAATTTGGGATAACTACATCTAATCCTAGGATTTAGAGGTGGAGCCAACATTGATGTATAAGAAGAGTTTGGGACCTTAAATTGACTTTGAGAATTCGTTTTTTTGGTTCTATATATGCTATTTCCTCCTTAATACTCTTCACTTGACATTGTAATTTCTTTTCTTTTTTACTTCTCACCTCTCTCTCTTTAGAGCTATATGTACCATTGATTAATTTTTTATTTTTATTGTTATTTTGACTTAACATAATAGTGATTTCATTGTCAATGCCTTATTCTGTATAATAATAGAAATGAAAATATTTTTAGGTCATTATATGTCCACTATCTTCCAAAACTTAATTCCTTTGCTTCTTGAACTAATCATCCCCTCATCTACTTTGCCAGTAAAAGTTAAACCCCTTCTCCACTTCTTTCTTGACATTTACCTATTTTTTCAAACCATCAATTTGATAGGTGACTTAAAAATTCAGGTATCCATATTTACATATATAAAAGAAATTTCAAATAAAATTATAGAAAACAAAAGATGTTAATGATTCTATTGATTGAGACTCCAAGATAAGTATATTACTATGCAACGCCCAAGTATTAATATTTTAAGATGACACTTCAAGATAGGCATAGAGTCATCTATAATGGATAGAGTCATCTATAATGGATCTTTGGATTTACTAGAAAAAAGTCCATCTTTATCTTCAATTACAACACCTGATCTTACATTGTACACAACTAAACATAAAACATTAACATTTTCTCATCAAACGGAAATTGCGTCCCCAACTTTATTTTAAATTATTATTATTAATTATAAAAATAATTAACCTATTAAAAAAACATACATATAATAATAATAATAAATTAAACACAAACATATATAATAACAATAATAAATTAAACGCATATCAACCTAAATATAGATTTTAATTATTTAAAATAAAATTTAAACTATCTAGTCAAATTATATGAACTATACCACTGTTTCCAACTAATCCATACCAAACTTTTTAATAAAATTAATAGAAAAATATCACATCAAATGTTAAAATAGGAGTTGTCTATAATGCGACTTTTTGGAGATTCCGGTGAGTCCGGTTGAAGAAATTGAGGTTAAATCTTGATTTGTTGCAGTTAAAATGGTTTTTTAACTGCATATTTGGATTCAGCACCCTGAAAACCCCTAGGACACTTTGATTGTGCAGAGACTAGCTATAATACTTGCGATTCTAATAAATTACTGCCGGATTTTGACCAGAAAAACCCACCAAAAAAACTTCTAAAAAATCTCATTATAAACAACTGCGTTAAAATACGGTTAGCCTGTCCCGTTGCCTTCAACAAAGAAACGACAAAGTCGTAAAATTCAAAATCCAACCCACAGCTAACAAAAGCGGGAGGGTGACCTATAAGACCTGTGGGGTAACGGAAGTAAAGTTCAGAGGATTTTGCGGGGTAGCAGAAAATGGTCTGAAGTTAAAATAGTCAATTGGCATGAAGAGTGCAAATAGAAATGAATGCCATTCTAATGATTATGCTTTATGCTCTGAAAGTTTCAGAAATTTGGGCCATATTTTTTTAAAAAAATTAGCAGGATTTTTGTAAATTTAGTTCATAATTTTAAGTGTTTTAAAAGTTTTTATGATACTAAATTTATTTCTACTATCAAAACAATTCAAACACTATATTTACAAAATTTTTTGAAACTTTTTTTACCATATTTCAATCACTTTTCCTCTGCTTTTCATAAAAGATTTTGAAATAAATAAATTAAATCAAAGTAGATTCGAGACGAAAGATGCAATGGTGCTTATTAGCCACCCGGAAAAGCGCATGTGGAATACGTGGCTTGTCTTATCCCTGTGATTCCATTCATCATTGCCTCTGTATTTAGCATAAAAGAGTAACTGCGCATATGAGAAATGAGGGGTGATGCACCCACTTAATCTCCACATATAATATTCACGTCTGCTTTAAGCAACCAAAGCAACAAAGCATGGAAACCGTAAACAATAAAATTTCTTTATTCTTTTGAAAGTGAGAGAAACAAAGCAGGGAAACCCTAAACAATAAAATTTCTTTATTCTTTTGAAATACATGAAATTGCGTCAGAGGGCATGAAGTTATTCTTTTGAAATACATAAAATTGCGGGGAATGATTTAAATTCAACTCTTTTAAATATTTATTTAAAAAACACTTCTTTTTTAAATATTAAAATAATAGTAAGAAAAAATAAAAATTAAAAGGAAAATCACTTTTTCAATTGCCCATCAATTCCCAATTTTTAAATATTTAATAAACACTGTGTTTTTAATATTAAATAAAGATGGATGTGAATCATGACATTGATTTAAGATTATATACTCATTGCTTTTTGAGCATGATACTCATTATTTTTTTTTGATATGTAAAGACTAAAAATCATCTTTATTCTGGTTGGCTCTCATATATTCTCTTATATAGCTTATCTTTTTACAACGTAAATTTGATCACAAACTTATGGCTAGAGAATTTTATCATTTTATTGACATAACTATGTAAGAGAAACTTTGACACTTTATCTCTTGGAATCCTCAAATAAATTCATGTTTTAAGTGTATCTTTTATCCGTATCGATATGATAAATGGAATAATATTTAATATCGTATTTAATGTCATTTCCTTTGTTATCTTGGTCTCCACTCTAAAACTTAAAAAAAACAAAAATAATCAGTTATTGGTTATGGTGTCAAATGACATTACAAATTTATTAGCAAGATTCATTACAAATGAGTCTAATTCAATGATAATAAAAAAAACAAAAATAATCAGTTATTGGTTATGGTGTCAAATGACATTACAAATTTATTAGCAAGATTCATTACAAATGAGTCTAATTCAATGATAATTTTAAAGAGAAAAAGACAAACATCCGCTTAGGTGATAATTTTAAAACTAAGACTTACAAAAAGCTAAAATAATTAGTTATTGGTTATGGTGTCAAATGGCATTACAAATTTATTAGTAAGATTCACTACAAATGAGTCTAATTCAATGATAATTTTAAAGAGAAAAAAATAAACATCCGGTTAGGTGATAATTTTAAAATTAGAAAAATAGAAATCCACTTAACCCAAGGATACAAGGCCATCTCTTTTTCTTCATATTCATATAGTATTTATTTTCTCTAAAAGCATCTAGCATATTGACAAATCTAACATGGTTATGGCAATGCTATCTAATATTTTCTTATTATATGAGAACATTTGTTGGCCTCTCCACTAAGTATGTAGATCATGGCATACACATTATGAAAATAGATTCTTAAGCAAAAAAGCACATTATTAGTATTTGAATGTAAACCTCTCAACAATCCAAGAACACTTTGGTTGGGCTTATAGCCTCTCAGCCAGTAAGTTTGTAACTCAAATCCAAGAATCTTTAGTACAACTTTGGTGAGGCTTCTAGTCTCTCAACCACTAAGTTTGTAAATCATGGCATCCACATTATGGCAATAGATTCTTAAGTAAAAATTATGTAATTAATATTTGAACTTAATCCTCTCAACAATACATGAATCTTCTATAATTTTGGTCAAGATTTTAGTAAATATAATGCATAGTTTTTTTTTTGTTTCACACAAAACTATGTTAATGATTTTGTTTGTGATTAAAAGCACTATTAAGATCAGTGATAACTTGTATATTCTTTATTAAGTATGAACATGCAAAAAATTATGATTACAATAGTAAGAAGTGTGATATTCTACATCATCAATTCCAAAATTCGGGTTGCAATAGTACATCTTCAATTTGTTACTTTGTTCATTCTCTTTTCCTCAATTTTATGCATATTTATATATAGCAGGCTTCACATACTTCTTCTTCTTTCTAGAAACATTAGCATTAGTGTGATTATAAGTGTCAAATATTTGAGAAATGTTGCTCACATCTCTTTCTCTCTACCTTAATGAAGCCCAAGAAAAATGAGATGTATTTTTTACAACTTTAATGTTTGGAGCAACATTTTTTATGTTCTATGGGATTCTTATGTAAGATATAGAGAAGGTAGCATAATTAATGTTATCATGATATCTATGCAATAGGGATTATGCTATCAATCTACTATTATTATGCTATAAATCTACTATGTCCCATATTTTTTGCATGGTTTGAGAAATAAAGTGAACTATCAATGTCCTCACCAAGAATAACATACTTGATGTTCTTGATGAGTAATTTAATTTCTCTTTGTATTTGTATTGACCATGGAAATTATAGATGTTTTAGTTTACATGATAAGAAATGGATGGAATCATATTAGGTTTCCAACTTCCTAGAACCCTATAAAACAAAAATTCTCTTTCATGGCTCTTATAGTGTTTTGATAGAGTTACAACCCTTCAATAAAGGCCTATGACAATTTTCTAATGAGATTTATAACTAACATGACTCTTATGGTTAAGCATGATTGTGACATGCTTGAGATATTAATAAAATATTAAGTACTCAATCATCAAATAGATACACAAAACAAATCATCTTTATATAGATGTCACAAAAATGTTTGATTACGATATATTTTTTTCAAAAAGAAAAAACTAGCTTTTTTCATTAAAATGAAATGTGTTTACATACACTATGAAAAAAAGCAGATAACAAGCCACACAGGCCCACCAAAAAACCTAGTAGGAAGTACTAGAAAAGCCTAAAACTACACTTAACCAATCATAACAATGTAGATCAACAAACTCCAACAAATATCTAAAGGAAAAGAGGTGCAAGGAGGTTTTGTGTTTAAAGTTTTATATTATAGTTTTAAGTATTTTGAAATTCTTTCTAAGAAAATAGATAAGGTTGAACATCAATGAATTTTATTTTTTTCATCGATTTTTAACAATATAAAATTAGAAAAATAATTTTTTTTAAATTAATTTTATTTTAAAATATATATTTAGTTTTTTTCTTCTCAATTAAAATAAAGGTATTTTTACAATTTTTTATTCTTAAAAATGGGACAAAAATATATCGTTAAAGAATATATAATCCTTTTATAATTTAAATTAATATTTTCTTTAAATTAAGCATTTTAGATATTATTTTATGGCATTTTCTACGGGGTCATAAGTTCAATTTAGCTTGAATGGTGAATTTGGCCAAATATTTTTCCAGAAATATGAGTGTGACTGTGTTTAAATCTATTTTTCGATGGTAGAAATGGATTCAAGACCATTAAAAATTGCACCCAAAATCTAGGGAATTTTAAAAAAATTCTCCTCGATTTTCTAAATCATGTTGGAATTTCTATTGTTTTCTAGGAGAAATTGTGGCCTTTTTAGTCTATACATTATTTATTTCCAGATACAAAACTATGTCGTCAAAATCAGACTAATTAAAAGTGCTAGTTCATTTCCCTACCCTAATTAAAATGATATATTAAACATGATAAAATATAAATTTACATAATCAAATATAATGGTAATGTCATCCTTGTAACTCATTGGACGCTAGGGTTGAGAAAGCATCCATAGAATTTGTAATCCATAGAATAAACATGGACCGCAAACAAAACAAAACATGGACTACTTAGGTCGATGACAATGAGATGTACGCAATAAGAACAGTGGTAGGTGCATAATTCGCAGCTCAAATCCAGAGCAAGAAACTGTGGTGCTGGATTAAAGTTTGGCAACGAATAAAGTTTGGCAATATTGATATCAAATGACGAGTCAAGAGGGGAAACATACTCTGCATGCAGTGATTGTGCCAATTCCCACACAGGGTCATGTTAATGCTCTCGTGAATTTGGCCCAGCTGTTGGCTATTAGGGGAGTGTTTGTCACTTTTGTCAATATTGAGTGGATACATGAACGCATGGTGGAAACTTCAAAGAAAGCTAAATCTCCTGTTTCCAAAGGCGATCTAGATTTGGAGCAGCAAGGGGGAAGAATTCGTTTTCTGTCTATTCCTGATGGTTTACTGCCTCACCATGGCCACATCTCCAATGCAACCGAGTTATTTATTTCGCTGCAAAATTTAGGCCCTGCTTTGGAGGACCTCCTTACCACTGCTCATGGCAAATCACCATCATTTCCACCCATCACATTCATAATCATAGATGCCTTCATGTCCTGCACGGAGCAAGTCGCGAGCAATATGAAATTGCCTAGAGTTATCTTCTGGCCTCTATGTGTTGTTGCCTCCATTTCTCAATGCTACAGCTGTTTGCTTGCTTCTGAGGGATATATTCCAGTAAATGGTATATCTTTCTCTTTGCAGTCTATGTCCAGTATATAATTTTTTTTAACATTGTTTCGGTTGAATTTAATTTCTGAATACTTTGAATGGGATAAATTGAAAAGTATAGAAGAGAAAAATTGTAAAAAATTCCCAATTATGCCATACATGGCACAAACATTCTGACCTATTTTCAGAAATGGAACAAACATTCTGCATCTTTTCATGTGATAGAAATCCCAATCTACGCACTGGAATTTCATATTCGAGCTGCAACTGTCCCACCACCACAAAAAAAAAAAATTCTAAAAAAAGAGTTGATTTTAAACCAACGATATCTCCCTCATCCCGACTCTGATTCAACCAATTTGTTTTCAAAATGGGCTAATTTTTCAAGAGAACCTCATATCTACAATTTTTTTCTCAAAATTCCCCCCAAAAACAACAAAAATTAACTGGAGATCCGTCGTGCACTAATTTTCGTCAAAAACAATTTTGCAACACAACTGATTTTTAAATTAGCAATATCTCCCTCACCCGGAATCTGATTCGGTCGATTGTTTTTTGAAATTGGATATTTTTTGCAAAGAATCATGATCTGCAAAATGTTTCTTCAAATTTTTCGCTAGAAGTTACATATCTAATCTACAAACTCGCTACCCCAAAAACTTCCTGCAAAAATAAAAAATTCTCTGCTTTGCATAAGAAAGTGCTATGATACCACTTGTAATAGATCTGACCTGCAAATATATGAGAATACAAATATACCCAGATATAATAAGATCGAACCAATAATATAACATGAAAATTATTCTTTATTGATCAAACCCTTAAGGTAGGGCAACACCATACAATCACTCCTTAAGGAAGGAAAACACTCCATGAGCCATATGCTTTTCCATACAATATTCCTTCACATCTCTCAATGGGGAGTCTCTAGCCTCTATATAGGATTCATACATATAATACCATGGGTCATTTCCATGGTTCTCTCAATACCATATATCTAATGCCATGGGCTTATAACATTACTATTTTTGGTCACTTACATGATGCGGGTTATCCACTTTATTTATTAACTATGGCCCATCCCATTATTACATTATTCCCTTGGGTGCCTCCCTCTGTACCCCATACTATCCCCCCTAGGTATACTAAACGTGACTTGGTCATATTATCTCTGTTTTGTGCATAAAATACATTGTTGGAAAGGTCTCGTCGAGTACTACAATTTTCATTGCAAGCCCTTGCCTATGGCTATGGGCCTACTGTGGACCCCAAAAAATGTCATTTAGGGGGTCAAAACTGCTTTGAAAGTTCAAGACCCGAAAAATTGCTAAAAATAGTAAATGTTGAAATGAACAATGAAACAGATGAAACTAACTGGGGGGTCTTAGTGGACTAGGCGGGTGGCCACCAATATCCACCTGGATCATTCCTCCCCCCTTAGGAAGCAATGGTCCCCATTGTGTGTAGAATCTCCGTGAGGTGAAGAAATTTCTATTGAACCTGGTCCTTAGTGAACCACTTGCCCTGGTGAAGGAGTTGGCCTGATTTAACAACTCAATTTAATTGTATCCTCTGTTGGCAAGTGTTCTTGACCTATGTGTCCATGATTTGATCAGTTGTGGCATGTTCCATGCATTCCGGGTTGAGCTCTATTAGTGTGAGATGTTATACAATGTTAGATGTGTCCAACAATGGTGGAAAGTATGGCCGAAGGCGACCTACATTGAACATTGGGTGTAGACCATGGAACGGTTGGATGTTGAGCTCGAAGGCATTGTCACCGATGACCTTGGTGATGGTGTATGGCCCATATCAGAGCAGGCAAAGTTTGCGGTGGGGTCCAGCAAGGCGTTCCTTCTACAAATGTAGCCAAATTTTGTTGCCCATCGGGAACTTGTGCGGCACTCAATGTTGATCATGGCGCTGCTTGTACTTAGCATTGGCTTTGTCCAATATATCATTGACCTTTTGGCAGAAGTGTTGAATTCACTCAATGAGGTTGTTAGTCCTTTCAACTTCAGACTGAACGTGAGCCGAATCTACCTGAGTGGTTGCAAACGGTATGACCAGATCAATGGGGCATAATGTCTAAAATTCCATCCCTACATGAAAGGGGATGTGACTTGTTGAGATGTGGAGAGCTCTGCTGTAGCTGTGTTGGACATAGGGGAGACTTTCATCCTATATGTGTGGATGCTTCAAGTTGTACATGCACAGAATGTGTATGATCATATTGTTGACAACCTCTATTTATTCATCAGTTTGGGGATGGAAAGTCATGGACTTAGTAATTTTTGTATCCAACATCGACGAGAGACTTGACCAAAATGCACTCAGGAATTTTACGTCTCGATCTGAGACAATGGACTATGGGATCCTAAATTTTACCCACACTCGCTCAAAGAAGAGCTTAGCAGTGGCCTCTGTTGTGATACTCTTATTGCAGTCCACCATGATGGGCCATCTTAGAGAATTTATCAATGACCATGAAAACGCAATCATTGACATGCTTAGTAGAAGGAAGGCCCAACAGGTAATCCATGGATACAGATTACCAAGGTCGGCCAGGCATAGGTAGAAGAGTATACAAGCCTTGCTTCTTGATGGTTGGTTTGGAAATGGCGCAGGCGATGCAAGATCTAATGTACTTCCCAATATCCTGATGAAGTTTTGGCCAATAAAAATACTTTTGCAATACCACCACTATTTTTTCTACTCTGGAATGTCCAGCGATCCAACTGTAGTGAACCTCCCAAATCATCTTGGCACGCTCACTTGAAGGAACACAGATGTGTCCCAGGTGGCATAATAGTTCATCCTAAAGGTGAAAATTTGGAACTTTCGTCCCTTCCAGGAGTGTTTGGTATATGTTGCCAAATTCTGGATCGCTCTTATAAAGATGTGGCCACAGTGATGTCTCGTACCCATGGGAGTCGAGCACAATGATCAGCACCATGACCGGTGGTTGGCTGAGGCAATCAGCGACATTATTGGTGATACCGTTCTTATACTTAATGTTCAAAAGGAACTTTTGCAAATAGGTGGATCATTTCTTATGGTGATCATTCTGCAACTTCCCTTGTGTCTGTATGAACTCTAGAGATTGGTGGTCTGTGTGGATGACTGTTTCTTTCCCCGGAATGTAATGATTCCATTGACGATAGGCATGCACAATGGAATACATTTCTTTGTCGTAAGTCGGGTACTTTCGGACTGTGTATGAAAGTGTCTCACTGTGTTAAACCACTGGATGCCCATGCTAAGTAAGAACTGCACCAATAGCATAGTTGGAGGCATTTATCTCAATCTCAAATGGATGTTGCAGGTCTGGTAATGTGAGTACTGGTGCAGAACATAGGCGATTCTTCAACTTAGAGAACACCTTTTTTGGGTTTCCAACCAAAAAAATATTTTCTTTCGCACCGCCCTTGGTGACTTGACTTAAAGGCCAAGTGATATGAGAGAACCCCAACATGAACCTATGGTAGAAATTGGCGAGACCCAAAAATTTGTTAAGCTCTGTTAGAGTGGTTGGGGCTGGCCAATCCCAAATTACTTGTATATTGGATGGGTCCACATGTTCACCCTTCTCATCAATGATATATCCCGTATATTAAACCTGGGTCATGCCAAAGGTGCATTTCTCCACATTATCACACAACTTATGTTGTCATAGGGTTTGAAGGACCTCTCGAATATGGTGGAGGTGCTCTTCCCAACTCTGGCTGAAGATCAATATCTCATCTAAACACCCCACCATGAATGAATTGGTGAATGGTCACAAGATGTCATGCATCAATATCATGAAGGTTGCAGGGGCGTTCTTCAATACGAATGGTATGACCAACCATTCGAAAAGGCCCTCATTGGATTTGAAGGTAGTCTTCCACACATCGGAGGCTTCGATAGGAACATGGTGATAACTTGACTTCAAGTCAATCTTGCTGAAATATTTGGCCCCTTTGAGCTGGTCCAGAAGATCATCAATCTATAGGATTGGGTACCTATTTCAGACAGTGATCTTGTTGAGCACCCAATATTCAATACAAAGCCTCCAGGTCCCATCCTTCTTCTGTACCAATACAATGAGGCTCCCACAAGGTGATGAGTTTGGCCGGATGTGCCCTTTCTGCAATAGTTCCTGAATCTACCTCTTAATCTCGTCGTTCTCTAAAACAGAACATCAATAGATCATTCCATTGGGTAGCGGCACACCCGAGGTTAGATCAATGGAGTACTTGACCTAACAGTGCATAGGTACCCTTGTAGGAGAGGTGAAAATATCCTTGTACTCCTCCACGACCTTGTCCATCTGTTGTTGTTGTGTAGAGGAGCCCTGCCTGAAAGCCATAGCCACAACGTTCTTCTTTCCCTGGTGGTGAATCACAAGGAAAACAATTTTCCTAGTCTGGGAAATGATCTTACTACATTGGTTTGCATGATCAAAGATATGGAGGTAAGCGGGGCTACCACTCGTATCATGTACAACTTATTAGCCAAAGTAATAATCACATAGTGAGGTCTAGACTCATATATAGCATGTCGCTTCCACAAATACAGTTGTCCTAACAACACATCACAAACTTCAAGAGGATAAACATCACACAATACCTCATCCATGAAGGGCTTGATGTTGTATGGAAGGCAACATTGCTGCCTGACACGAAGATCTCATCCTTGGTGAAGCCACCTGATAGTGTATGGTTGTGGATGTGTTGTAGTCTTTAGGCCTAGCCGCTTCACAACCTCTAGTGAAATGAGGTTTGTTTATCTTCCACTGTCGACAATGAACTACAATGGAGAACCCTTCACCCACATCTATGAGTGGAAGATGCATCCCCCCTCCTCTGAATATTTAGGCTCAATCTTCTGGATCTTGGTGGTGACCATAATGTTACTAGGCTCCGCATCAATGATCTGCTTCCCTTTCCCAGTTCCCTTATTGGGTTCTAATTCTAAGCCAGAACCTACGTCTAATTCAAAAGCCTTCAGCTTGACCACCAATGACTGCTTGGCTCGACACTCACTTGTATTTTGAGTGGAGCTCTTATGGAACTCACACCATTTTCCTGTGTCCTTCTTCGTATTTGTGGTGTTGTTCTTTGCTTGCCGATTTAGTGGCATGTCCTAGGTAGCCTGGCCTTGTCTTGGTCCTTTGTTCTGAGGTTTGGGGGCACCTTTTCCTTGCTTTGGATTTGCAAATCCAGATTCCTACTTCTTTTATTTAAACTTCTACTCAATCTTGACAGTGTACTGATACGCCATGTCGAGCGAGGAAATCTCTAGGAACTCCATCTTGTCTTGGATGTACTTGTGTGGACAATTGCAGTACTTGAGCATCAAATGTCGCTTAGTATCCTTGATACCCAGCTTCATGAAAAGGGTATGGAAAATATTTGTGAAATTTGGCACATATTGGTCCCTTCCCTACCGTAGCATGGTCCACTTTATGTATCTGTCTTAATATCTCCCAACAGGGTAATATTATTCCTTGATGGCATCTCGAAAAGAATTCCAAGTGGGTATGGCTGAAAACAACGAGGGTTCACTCTCATCCTTTTGTTCACAATAGGTTTCCCACCAGTCCTTGATGTGTGGGGTGGCTTTGAGAAGTGCAAAAGTAATCTTTTCCCGATTGGAAAAGTCATGAATTGAAAAATATATTTCCAACACATTTAACCATTTATCTATGGCATCTGCATCTATCAGGCCTTCTAAAATGGGAATATCAAAGTTAAATTGTACCTTAAAAGGAGTGGTGCCTCCATTATCACTATTGGATGAAGATGCATCGCTTATGGGTAGTCATCAAAGGATCTGGACAAAATTATCCTCTATTGCATCCCTCTATCGCTCGAGGGCTTTCTCGAGAGACATTTTGAAAGGATCTCCTGCCCCCTAGTTTTCTTTTCATGACACCATGGGAGGTCATCAGGTTTTGCAAGGCTAAAATTGCAATGCTTCAACCAGATCAAGACCCAACTCCTTATAACCTAACCTCAATGGGGACATGCAGCGAAAAACAAAGAAAGAGAAAACATGTTCTGATACCACTAATCCGAACTTAAACAGGGACGCAACTGTTAGAAAATTATATATTACGGAGCAATGGAACACATAAAATATTGCAGAAATATAAACACAGAAAACGCACAAAACAAGAGAGACACAAATATACGTGGTTCACCCAGTTTGGGCTACGTCCACCCCGAACAGCCAGTTCTTCCTTTCTATTATCCAGCAAAATGAAGAGATACAACCTACAGCAAAACCGCTGTAATATCCTCTGTTTTCTCTCACAGTCTCACCTCTATGTTTCTCGCTCACCGAATACACATCTATCACAGCCTCAAATACAATGCCCTCATATAAAGAGAGGGGTTGCCTTCTAGGGCAAAAAACCCTAAACTAAACATAAGTTCTACCATCAGATCATCCGCCTAATGAACGGCCCAGATTGACTAGAAATTACTATACTTTTACAAGGCAATTATACAGCTGTTTTTAGCTTCGGGGGCGCTGCCCCCGAAACCCCCCGCTAGGGGGGGCGGCAGCGATCATTTTATGGGCGGCGTTTCCGCCCCATTTTGAACTGGGGTCCAAAATGCCGGTACTATAGAAGATAATCAGGCTCCACACCCAACAACAACAACTTACATATATAATCATAAACATAGAGATGTAGTAGAAAAACACTTCATTCCATTAATAGAAAAATATTGAACTATGATTACAAATAGAATGGAAATAAGATAGCTCAAGTGATGGTAGTTTATCTCTGAGAAACGATGTGGTGGCTACATGCCTCTAAAATGTGATACAATGAGATTCAAGGGCATATTTATTATTGGAAAACATGAGAAAACTCTAACCCCACAAGATGTAACACCAAGAGTTTGTGGGCCTCGTTGGGGTTAGTTGGGCAACCGACTTCTTGGGGTTGTAACTTGTTCATATTATCTCTGTTTGGCATGTACGATACCTTGTTGGAAAGGTCTCGCTGAGCACTACACGTTTCACTGCATGCCCTTTCCAATGGCTATGGGCCTATTGTGGACCCCAAAAAAATGTCGTTTAGGGGGTCAAAACTTCTCCGGAAGTTCGGGACCTGAAAAAATTCTAAAAATAGTAAATGCTAAAATGAACAAGGAAATAGATGAAACTGACTAGGGGGTCTAGGTGGACTAGGCTGGTGGCCACCAATATTTACCTAGATCAGGAAGTTTATAAAAATATCACAATATCCTCCTTTAGGATACTAATAATAGATCCCTCTTTTTTAGGGATGCTTTTTTATTTTTTATTTTTTATTTTCCTAGGGAAACTTGCCATGCACACTTATAGTAAAAACAACATGGTTCTAGGAACTGGGAAACTTTCCTTCTCAGTGCATTGTGCATTTTCTAAGCTTAGTGAGGGTTGTGAAATTTATGGGCTTAGTGTTGGGCTTCCTCCTCATGACTGCGCATTTTTTGAGCCTAAGTCTCATTGGTATTCAGGATTTCTCAATTCCCAATATCAAGGCTAGTTTCCCTCAAGAATTACACATTTTTTGGGGCAAGCCCAAAACTGTTGTGAGACCCAGTCAAGAGATTAGCTTGTGAGATAGAAAATAAACTATGTAAGAAAAAAAAAGCCAAAATGAAAATAATAAGTCTCAATCGAAGCACAAATACCTAGATCAGTGCAAGATGAACTGTTGTGATTAATAAGGAAGGCTCCAAAACCAAAGCATAGGCAAAATCTTAGAGGGTGGTTGTAGCCGCTATAATAGGGTGGTATGTGAAAGTCCATTACTTGGTTGGATTTTCATATGTTAATAATAATTCTTTCCTCTTGTAATTTATGACTATTCATGCTTGTTATTATGTGGTTTTGATGTTTGTTCTATCATTGTTATTATCCTAGTTACACGTTGATTATAAGCATAGTTTTATGACATATTCTAGTTATGGCTATTAACATATTGTGATTAGTAAATGAATGGTTATTTAATGTTTGACCTAATAGATGTCTTTGAAACTACTATGAGAGGTAAATATAACTTCTTATTGATTCTTATGTACCCTTATGTTCAGATATGTAATTATGACCTATAGATTACATGTTCATGATGTGTTTGACGAAATGTCTGTCATGGTTAGGATGGGTTAGGTTAATTCCTTGATCATGTTTTGAATTAAAGGCTTTTTCTTTTTTTCATTTATCATTTCTGAGAGTTTCATCAAGTTCTGGGTAGAGTTCTAGATCCTTTCCCTTAAAAAGTGGCTCAGATCTCAGCGCGCTGGTACAAAACTGAGTAATTTAGTCTACATATGTTGGGAAGCAGATTTATGGTCCGAGAGAATGGAGGTTTACAGTCATTGGCATGCCTTTTCATGGGAGAAACTGGGATTCCAGATCATTAAAAAGTCAAGTTAAATCAGGGGTTGGGCACCTGGAGTGGTTGGTTAGCTCTTGGGGGTACTGTAGCAACTGAGGAAGGTTAGTAAAGTTTTGGTTTACCTATTCCACTTCCTTTGTTGTACTTAGGGAGTTGAGTCATATCAGAGTAACTCTTCGTCACATATTTACCCTAGTGACCTAGTGAACTTGGGTAAGTGTGGGAGGAGGGTGTTACAAGAAAGCCTAGAGCTTCCTTCATTCCTGGAGAGTGTTATCTATAGGAATAAAAATATTGGAAAACTCAGAACCATTCCCACAATAGGAGAATCACTAATCATTACTAAGGCAAGCCTAGAGCTTCTATTGAGCTGCTAAATTCCATTAGAAAGGTAAACCTACAACTTCCTTCATGTCTAGAGATTGTTATCTATAGGAATATTGGAAAACACGAGGCTAAAAAAAAACAATTTATAAAAAGGAATGAGAATGAGACCATATCAACATCTCAACCATAAATGGAATGAGGTGTCACTTTTTTTAGTTAAAATTCCCCCAACATTTACATCATTTTCTTATAACGCATAAAACATTTTATCTAAAACATATATTGACATAATTGAAGACACACAACCAATTCTAGGTTAATTTCAACACACCGGCAATAATTTTCCAAGTGCAAATATAGTCATGGTATTTTAAGTGTAAAAACAAGTTATTAGAAAAACAATTACTGATATAATTGAACACATACAACAAATTCCTTCTATAGATTTTATTTTTAAAGGATATTGTAAAAAAGGCATATATATGAAAATTTGTTAACATGCTACTAACATACATGTTGTTAATTCTCCGAAGCAAAGCAAAAATACTATTAGCTTGTATGAAAGCAAAATTTCATTTATTGTTAGTTGAATGCATGCAATAAATTTGTAGGTAGTTGCATCTATGGAAATATTTAGTTATGTTGCTTGTACAAGGCGAAGTGGCAAGCGAGTGACCAGGGGTGCCCAACTACAATTCCCTTCATTAAATGAGAACATACCAGATCATGTGAATGTAAACAATGCTCCCAACAATGTTGTTGAGGGTGGTCATGTGACAATAGTTGATGTTGTCCCACCATCAACCACAAATCCATCATCAACCACAGTATAAGGGTCAATTTCAACGAAGAAGATCAACGCTATAAGAGGTTGGACAAAATAAGAAATGTTAGCTGCAATTGACAATATAGAGTTTACCGGATATTCAGTTCAGGCATCTGCAAAGAAGCATGTTATTTCTCCCTCATCAATACATTATTGGATAAATGGGCTCAATCATACAAAACACAAAGGAACTCTTACAGTTATGACTAAAGAGGAGGAGGCCGAGGTGGTTGAGCGGTGTAATGTTATGAAACCATCTCACAAAAAGATGGAAAAGATAGATCAACGCCTTAGAAATAAGCCTCTTCGAGGGGGAAACCTTCTTTACATTACACAAATGAAAAATTATTCGATGATACAAATGAAAATGCCTCCTTTCTATATATAGGAGTCTAAGGGGTCATAATATAATCAAAGTTGACATAACAATAATAATGTAAGGGTATAATAATAACAATAGTGGGCTTCTATGGGGCACAATATTAATATTATGGGGACTACATGGGTACAACAATATAATAAGGGGGTTGTACTAATAACAATAAGGGGTTACACTAGTAGTATAGGGGCCTAACATGCCCCTCTCCTTCAAAAAGTGTTGTCCTCAACGATTGAGTAGTTTTTGATGCATCTGTATATAATTTTTGTCCTCCCATGTGGAATCTTCAGCAGGTAAGTTGTTCCACTTGTTGAGCTACTCTGAAATTGATCGATTTCCTAGCTGTCAGGTTCTTTTTCCTATGACTTCTCCAGGTTCCAATATGATTTTTCCTTCCTCTTCAAGTTCTAGCAATATTGTTTGAATTGGGATATTCTGCAACTTTTGAATGAGTGGCCACACTTCTTTGTCCTTCTTCCATTCATCCCTTGCTTCATTTATCCAATTTGGTTGGATAATAGAAATAGCACAAAACAATGCTTCTACAGCTTCATCCTTTCTTGAGAGTGCATTTGCAACAAAATATTTCTTCCCTTTTCTGTAGATGATGTCAAAGTCATAACCCAACATATTTGTGACCCATTTTTTATGTTCTTCTAATGATAATATTTGTTCTAAAATGTATTTAAGACTATCATGATCCATTTTTACCTTGAAGTGTCTTCCCATTGGGTAAGGTTGCCATTTCTTAAGTGCATGTAGTATTGCCAACATTTCCTTCCCATAAATAGCTTTCTTGAGATGTAACCGTAAAAATACCCAATCGCCTACATCAAAACATTTTTCACTGCGATGTTTATCTACCTGTTTTTTCATTCGATTCTGCACCAAAGTGGCGTTATCCTTTAAAATTTGGAGAACTTGTTGTTGATGCTTGATGTGATATTTCACTGCTTGAACCTTTTTCTTCTTGATAATTCTTTCTATCTTGAGAGTTTGAAGAGTGGTAATTTCTTCCAATGATTTACAAGATATGATCAGATTCATTTCTTGATGCTCGATGTGATCTTTCACTTCTTGAACATTTTTCTTCTTGATATGTCCTATCTTGATAGTTTGAGGAGTAGTAATTCCGACCAATGCATTACAAGATATGGTTGGATTCATTTCTTCTTTCTCGATGTGATCTTTCACTTCTTGAACCTTTTTCTTCTTGATATGTCCTTCTGCCTTGAGAGTTTGAGTGGTAATTATTGCCAATGCTTTACAAGATATGGTCGGATACATTTCTTCTTTCTCTGGGGTTGGGTCCTGGCGTATATCCTCTTCTTTTGATGTTTCTTGATCCTTTTCTTCCTCCTGTTCATACTCTATGTAAAATAATTTCTTCTCAACACACTTATGACCTTTAGTGCATTTTCTATCACAATTGTAACAAAGCCCTTTTTCTCTTTTTTCTTCCAATTATTGTGGTGTAAGCCTTGTAGGTTGTGGAAGGCTAGGAGAAGAAACACTTCCATAATTATAGTCATGAGTGGTGGGATTCCTTATTTTCATAATTTCGCTTTCAATTTTTCTTGCCAACTCGAATGCCTCCTCCAATGAATCAAGTTCCCAAAAATGAACCTCATGTTGAAAATTATCCTTTAAACTCCCTATGAAGACATCAATCCTTGCTTCTCTAGAATATAATTTACCCTTCTATTCAATTTTTGAAAGTATTCAATGTGCTCTTCCATTGAACCCTTTTGTTTGAGATTTATCAATTGGCTAAAGAAGGAGTTTCTCTTTGTATCCTCATAATGTGCTATCATTTGCTCCATGAAAATTGACCATGTGACAAGTGGTTTACGAGAACAAAGTCCTTTATACCATAAAAACTGATTCGGTTCTAAATAATTAGATGCAATACATACCTTTTGTAACAGTGGTACACCATGTAGATCAAAATATTTCTCCATCTGTAGTATCCAATTTACCGGATCCTTGCCATCAAACTTCCGCATCTCGCTTTTTCTTGATTTTAGGAGCTCGATCTTGAAATGACTGTAACTCTGTAATTTCAGATCTTTCAATTTTGAAATCGTGACCTGCAGTAGCCCTCTATGTCCTCTTTCCAATTCCACAAGTCTAAGCCAAATTTGATTCTCCAAGGAAGAGTTATGTCAAATCTCCCATGGTGACCTGATTATAGACTAGTTTAGTAGAGAAAAATTGTATGACATGCCACGTGTCACTGTTTCGACCTTTGGATCTAAAAAATTTATACAATAAACTACTGTCTATCCTCATTCTGTAACTTCTTAATAAATTTCAATCTAATGCTCAAAACAAAAGTTATGACTATTTTCCCCAGGTCACCTGTTTGGAATGTAATTCGAGGGTCTACAAAAACCCTAATTGTCTCAGACTATATCTCCGAAAATATAGCAAGATAGGATCTGAAATTCGAAGCCAAGGTTCATACTGATTTTGTCTCAAACGAATTTTTTTCCTAGCTTCTGAAACTTTGTAGCGAAACAGTTATAGCGAAAATCCCATGATGGCATGTTTGGAGCAGCGAAACCCTAGAATCCACAGCTCTGATACCAAATGTTATGAAACCAGCTCACAAAAAGATAGAAAAGATAGATCAATGCCTTATAATTCAGCCTCTTTGAGGGGGAAACCTCTTTTACATTACACAAATGAATGATTCTTGGATGATGCAAATGAAAATACCTCATTTCTATATATAGGAGTCTAAGGGGTCATAATATAATCAGAGCCAACATAACAATAATAATGTAAGGGCATAATAATAACAATAGTGGGCATCTATGGGGCACAATAGTAACAATATGGGGACTACATGGGTAGAAAAATATAATAAGGGGGTTGTACTAATAACAATAAGGGGTTACACTAGTAGTATAGGGGCCTAACATGTAAGGAGATGACCCAATTGGGACATGGGCTAGATTTGATACAACTCAAATCCATAGTTCCTAAAATCTATGAGGGGAGGCCAAACCCATTAAAATATGGGTTTCTTGGTAAATCATGTTCGTTTGGGTTTAAAAAAAGGCGTCTATACCTTGTATTGCATAAAACTGAGGGCCTTAACATAGGCACATCTTTAAATCTTCACCTTGCAATTGTATGTAAGTTCTATGACACTCTTTCTAGTGCATACAATAAGCATTTTTATGTTGCAGACCATATATGGAATTGTGACAAAACAAGTTTATAGGTGTTGTGCCAGTTTAGTCACTGTTTAATTTGACTGAACCACAAGCATTTAATTGTCAACCAGGGTAAGTCTATTTATTTCAAATATATATGCACTATTTGTGCCAATACATAACAGTTAGAGAAAGAAATGGAATAAATTGTTGTTGAACACAATTGCAGAACTTAAATAACTCATGCAGAAATTAAAAATACATTCTACAGGAATGAAATTCACCCATCACACTTCATGTTTTTCTCAAAGAACAGGCATGCTACACATCATTGATAAAATTGTATCAACTGATTAAATATTATAGTTCTAACCAATCTTGTATAAAAACATATAATGAATTTGAAAACAGAGGTGAATATGCACTACAATTCATACAAAAACATTAATGAATCCACACTTAAAAGAAAGACAAACCAAACAGCTAATCTACTACTATTGCAATCCCTGCTAAAGAGAAGGGCCCTTCCTCCCTAGCAGGGTGTGGGGATGAAATAGAAACTAGTTAAAAACTCAACACAAGATATGTATGAACATCACCAGAAGTGTTTTGTATTCAAAATGACTAGAAATTACAATATAAAAATGTCAATGTTGTTCCTGTGTTTCCATTCCCTTTTCATGGAACCGAACCATTTTATAAATTTTACAAGCCCTGAAAATTAGGGAACAGATCAATCATGAGAATCTTACGATTCTCATGATGATAAATATTAAGAGAAAAATAGAAAGTGTTACAAATAATTTCCCAATAAAATACCAATTCAAGTTACACCATCTCCAAAATCATAATCGCTGAGATCCTTTTATCATTCGTAGATAAATCATGATTCTTGACAAATGTCTTTGAAGACAACAACCAAGGTCTTTGGCAGTTGTGGTGTAACAACAACTCAAGGTGTTACAGAAAAAAATCGAACTGTAACAACAAATCCTCGAAGTGTAACAGTGAGTAACAACAACATCTTCTCATCGTTAGTCCTTAGTTATAGGCAACACCTGAAAGAAAATTAACCAGAAAACTTCTTCCACAATTACCTTGGTTATCCATCTCAAAAAGACATCACTTCAATCGATATTTAACGAAATATGGCAAAATAATATGTTGAGAAAGGATTTCTCTTATAAATAGGGAAAATGGTAATTGGGACATAAAGTTCATAGGTTTAGAGAGAGAGAATGATAAAAAATGGGGAAATACGTGTCTAAGATATGCTTAAAAACTGCACCCAACAACAAGTAGGAAGGAATTGTGGCATGGGAGTAATTACCAAGAGAGGGAGCTAAAACATGCTAAATATTTTTCCTAAGAGCACGAAGTGGATAACTATTCTATATTGTATCAATGCAATTGGTGCTTCAATCCTAGGATTTTATCTGTGGCTCCCTCAGGTCTGTGAAAGACCCTATCGATCCCAAGGACATGAAGGGCGTCTATGTCATTCCTTGTTCCTGTGGGACCCCTTATATTGGTGAAACTGGTCTCTCTATCAAACAACGGATTAGCGAGCATTCAGCGGACTTAAGGCATGGTAGGACCAAGTCCTCAGCCCTGGCTGAGCATGCGGGGAAGACTATGCATCATGTATGTATAGAAGAGGCTCAAGTCATTGCAAAAGTTGCACAGTTTCACCATCACAAGTTTAGAGAGGCCCTGGAGATTGAGAAAAGGCCGAACAATCTTAATAGGGATGATGGCTGGAAGATTAGCAGTTGCTGGGTCCCAGCCTTGTCTTCCTAGCCTCCTCATCCCCCTTTTGTTAGGTCCTAAGGTCTCGGTCTTCCATCCCCGTAGGTGTGTTTTTGGCCGATTAATCCTATGTATGGATTATGAATTAGTTTCTAAGCAACTTCAGGCTTATCCCGTTTGATTCTAAGGGGTTTTTTCCTTTAGATTAGATTTTTATCTCCATTCTTATGCATTTTTATTTATTTATCCCACTCCTTTTGAATTTCCCTTTGTCTAATTGCTTATATATTTGACTTTTAGTAATAATCTATTTACCTAATTGACTTAGATATCTTTTGAGTGAATTAATACTACTTAATGAATATATTTATTAAATATGAATTATAGAAAGTGATATAGTTGAAAAATGACCTTTATGTCAAATAATAAATAATAAATTATTATATTTTTATGTATAATTATTTGATTTTATTATATGATATGCCTATAACAGTGAGTGAGTTTGAGTTAGTTATATTTGTTGGATATTCTACTATTAATAAACTTAGTCTTTAAGAGTGGTATTTACCTAATGTAACTAATTAATAAAGATTTGACAAGAATACTAAATTAAAAATATTGGAATTATACATAATATAGATTATTTAACAAACATAAATTATTATTTTTAATTTTTTTTTTACCATTAGCTTTAAACAATTAATATTAGATTAATACACAATTTACCTATATTCTATTATTAATAAACATACTTTAATTATGTATTTACCTAATGTAACTTAATAATAAAGATTAACAAGAATACTATTTTAGAAATATTGGAATTATAAATTATAGAGATTATCTAATAAACATAAATTATTTTCGAATGGGCCAATTTGATTTAATTAAAATAATTTACCTTTGGACCATTAGCTTTAAACAATTAATATTAAATTAATACACATTTTTCTATTATTAATAAACGTATACTTTAATTATGTATTTACCCAATATAACTAAATATTAAAGATTTAACAAGAATACTAAATTAAAAAACATTGGGATTATATTATCTTTTAATAAACATAGATTATTTTTGGGCCAATTTGATATAATTAATTAAAATAATATGATAAGGGTTACCTTTGACCTTAGCTTTAAACAATTAATATTGAATTAATACACAATTTAACTATATTCTATTATTAACATATTCTTTAATTATGTATTTACCTATTGTAACTAAATATTAAAGATTTAACAAGAATACTAATTTAATAATACTGGAATTATCAATTATATAGATGATTTTATACAAAATAACATTATTATATTATTCATACTCAAAAATAAATTATATGTTGTAGCGGTTTTTAAGAATATTAATAATATAATTGTGGTTTGACTAAGACCTTTGGTCAAAATTAGCCGTTGGCATTATAGCCGTTGGAATCTCTGCATACTATATTTAAACCAGCTTAACCAGATTAGTCTTCAACTTGTCCTGACGATGAACCACACTGGTTGGTTCGAAACGCGTCGACAAAAGATTGATTATGTGATTTTGCCGAAGATTATCTAACAATGTTATGGATCACAGAAGTCTAAATTCCTTAATAATTTCCCTGCACGGAGAAACCGCTGCTAAGAAGGTTCATCAATTCGAGCGGTCACGCATGCAGGTTACTAAGTTGAAATCTGATCTGGTATTTCTTAAACGTTGCAGAGATTCCTCGGTTATTCCTAAATTTGCCCGGATTAAGCATATCCTCAATGTTCCAAATAATCGTAACGTGTTTCTGAAGGCTAGCTTAGGGTTGATCAGATCCGAGATTGGCAGAGTAAGGAGGGATCTGGATCACCGTTCCAGACTTCTTCTGGCGGCTCATTTGGAGTTGGCGAATCTGTTCCCTGCCTCTATCTGGTCCAGGATTGATGCCTGTTCGGCGTTGAAGTCACTGAGATTGGAAGAGTCCCTTAAGGTCAGACAGTCCGCGAAGTTTAATAAACTTTCGGGCTGTTCGGATCTGGAGTCTGGTCGGGGTTCTGTCAGTCGAATCTCCTTTAACCAGGTCTCCTCCCTGAGGGCTTGGGTTTTAAGCGGCTCGTCTTCCGGGGGTATGGATCCGCCACCCTCTGGCTCTGGTTGGATGATAGGAAGCGGCGGTAGGAGCAGCGTCAAGGTGTCGGACCTTGGATCTGTCGACGTGGATCGAGGGCACATGAGTCTTGTCAACCAAGCAGAGGATTCTGGTGATCGCTCTCCGGTTGATCAGCAGCAGTCGGTGGCAGATTCTACGTTTGACTCTTCAGTGGTTAATCTGCATGGTGGTTCTGATGAATCCTGCTTTCGTATTTCAGAGGGTTGTGCTGCGGGTGGACCAGTGGATAGAGATCTGCGCGCGGAGAGATCAAGCCGTTCTGTTGAACGCTATTCGAGGGGCATCCCTGTTGCTCAAGGGCTAGAGTCGATGGTCCGAGGTTCATCTTCGGTGGATTCTGAGGCCGGTTTAAGCGTTTCGATTTTTGGAGAACCTGTTACCGATTCGGATTGTGATGTCAAGGTTAGTACGATTATTGTGGAAAATAATCTTATCAATAATTCAAACATAAGCGATCACAACAATAAAGCTCTATTACCTGAATTCGATAGTTCATATAATAAAGTCAATAGCGGTGACATTAACAATTACGACTATGATAATAAGGCTATGTTATTTAAATACAATATGTCAAATAATGAGGTCGATAACGGTAGTATAAACTATTACGACTCTAATAATAAAGCTCGAATATATAAATGCAACTCTAATAATAAAGCTCAAATTTATAAATGCAATAATTTAAACAATGAAGTCGAGATTTTGTGTGGTGGACTTAATAAGGTAGATTGTATTAATTATGGTAGTTGTAATAAAGGGTTAGATGGGATAGATAACGTTAATTGTAAAGTTGGTATGTCAGTGGGTAGTTCTAGTTCCCTCCCTCAGGACAATAGGGTGGTGAATCTGTTTAGTTTTTCCTTTCTGCCTGCGGTTTTTAGTCTCTTAGGGAAAGGTCTTAATTTTGCCTTAGCACCGAGAAAGATCCCGGTTGAAGACATCATTTGTGATGTAGAATATGGCATTAAGAACCTTCCCGATAAGATTAAAGACACAATTAGACAGGATTGTGCCGTTACCCTGAGGAGGGCTAAGCCTCCCCGTAGCAATATCAGCAAGGTTGAATTTGAGGCGTTAAAAATCTTAAACGATAATCGTGACATAGTGGTCTTAAAAGCGGATAAAGGTGGGGCTGCCGTTATCCTGGATAGAAAGGATTACAAGAATAAGATGCTTGAACATCTCTGTAATAGTGGGAGCTATAAGAAGCTTTCGAAAAATCCCCTCAAAAAGGTTTCCAGAGCGGTCGCTCTTGCGATCAAGTCGTGCAATTCCACCCTTCCTCTGGCCCAGAAACTTATTGAGGGAAACCCCATCACGCCTAGGATTTATGGTCTTCCTAAAATCCATAAGGATGGGGTCCCCCTGAGACCCATTGTCAATACCATTGGTGGTCCAACTTACCTCTTGGCCAAGTTCCTCGCTGCAAAGTTGAGACCCTTGGTTGGGCAGACTGAGTCCTTTGTCAAAGACTCAGCTTCTTTTATCGAGGATCTTAAGAGAATTGATCTTGAGCCCGAGGACATTCTGGTAAGTTTCGACGTGGTCTCTCTTTATACCTGCATTCCTATCAATGAGGCCATGAAGGTGATTAATAAGCTAACTGACCCGGATACGGCTAAGTTAGTTGAGATTTGCCTTACCTCCACCTTTTTCAGCTTCGAGGGAGAGTTCTATGAACAGACTTGTGGGGTTGCCATGGGCTCCCCCCTGTCCCCTGTCGTCGCCAATCTCTTCATGGAGGATTTTGAGGCTAAGGCTTTAGCCTCCTCTCGTCTCTTACCAAAGCTTTGGAAAAGATTCGTCGATGATACTGGTGTTGTCTGGTCTCATGGTCCGGACGAGCTGGATCGTTTCTTCCATCACCTCAATAACTAGTCCGCCGCCATTAAATTCACGATGGAAAAAGAAGTTAATGGATGTCTTCCGCTCTTGGATGTTCTCATCTCTAAGAAGGCGGATGGTTCCTTTTCTCATCAAGTGTTTAGGAATAAGACGCATACTGAGCAATACTTGCATGCGTCTTCGCATCATTTCCCAACTCAGAAGTTAGGGGTTCTTAGCACGCTTGCCACCCGTGCTGTTAGAATTTCGGATGAGGAGAACCTGGAAGCGGAGAAGACCCATCTCCTGGATGTCTTTGAGAAGAATGGTTACAATAGGCACCTGGGTCGTAAAGCCTTCCTCAAGGCCAGGAAGGAGCCTTCAACCCGAAGGGTTCCTAAAGATCATATCTCGGGTGTGAACCTCCCTTACATCCAAGGGACCACGGACAGGATTGCGAGGATTCTGAGGAAGTACGATGTGCCCGCTACTTTTAGGCCTCTCAACACTATCCGTGGCTCCCTCAGGTCTGTGAAAGACCCTATCGATCCCAAGGACATGAAGGGCGTCTATGTCATTCCTTGTTCCTGTGGGACCCCTTATATTGGTGAGACTGGTCGCTCTATCAAACAACGGATTAGCGAGCATTCGACGGACTTAAGGCATGGTAGGACCAAGTCCTCAGCCCCGGCTGAGCATGCGAGGAAGACTATGCATCATGTATGTATAGAAGAGGCTCAAGTCATTGCAAAAGTTGCACAGTTTCACCATCGCAAGTTTAGAGAGGCCCTGGTGATTGAGAAAAGGCCGAACAATCTTAATAGGGATGATGGCTGGAAGATTAGCAGTTGCTGGGTCCCAGCCTTGTCTTCCTAGCCTCCTCATCCCCCTTTTGTTAGGTCCTAAGGTCTCTGTCTTCCATCTCCGTAGGTGTGTTTTTGGCCGATTAATCCTATGTATGGATTATGAATTAGTTTCTAAGCAATTTCAGGCTTATCCCGTTTGATTCTAAGGGGTTTTTTCCTTTAGATTAGATTTTTATCTCCATTCTTATGCATTTTTATTTATTTATCCCATTCCTTTTGAATTTCCCTTTATCTAATTGCTTATATATTTGACTTTTAGTAATAATCTATTTACCTAATTGACTTAGATATCTTTTGAGTGAATTAATACTACTTAATGAATATATTTATTAAATATGAATTATAGAAAGTGATATAGTTGAAAAATGACCTTTATGTCAAATAATAAATAAGAAATTATTATATTTTTATGTATAATTATTTGATTTTATTATATGATATGCCTATAACAGTGAGTGAGTTTGAGTTAGTTATATTTGTTGGATATTCTATTATTAATAAACTTAGTCTTTAAGAGTGGTATTTACCTAATGTAACTAATTAATAAAGATTTGACAAGAATACTAAATTAAAAATATGGGAATTATACATAATATAGATTATTTAACAAACATAAATTATTATTTTTAATTTTTTTTACCATTAGCTTTAAACAATTAATATCAGATTAATACACAAAATTTACCTATATTCTATTATTAATAAACATACTTTAATTATGTATTTACCTAATGTAACTTAATAATAAAGATTAACTAGAATACTATTTTAGAAATATTGGAATTATAAATTATAGAGATTATCTAATAAACATAAATTATTTTCGAATGGGCCAATTTGATTTAATTAAAATAATTTACCTTTGGACCATTAGCTTTAAACAATTAATATTAAATTAATACACATTTTTCTATTATTAATAAACGTATACTCTAATTATGTATTTACCCAATATAACTAGATATTAAAGAATTAAGAAGAATACTATTTTAAAAAACATTGGGATTATATATTATCTTTTAATAAACATAGATTATTTTTGGACCTATTGGATATAATTAATTAAAATAATAGGATAACGGTTACCTTTGACCTTAGCTTTAAACAATTAATATTGAATTAATACACAATTTAACTATATTCTATTATTAACATATTCTTTAATTATGTATTTACCTATTGTAACTAAATATTAAAGATTTAAATTTAATAATACTCGAATTATCAATTATATAGATGATTTTATACAAAATAACATTATTATATTATTCATACTCAAAAATAAATTATATGTTGTAGCGGTTTTTAAGAATATTAATAATATAATTGTGGTTTGACTAAGACCTTTGGTCAAAATTAGCCGTTGGCATTATAGCCATTGGAATCTCTGCATACTATATTTAAACCAGCTTAACCAGATTAGTCTTCAACTTGTCCTGACGATGAACCACACTGGTTGGTTCGAAACGTGTCGACAAAAGATTGATTATGTGATTTTGCCGAAGATTATCTAACAAGGTAAAAAACAACTAAAAAACTATATTAAAAATTGTGAAGCAAGTGCATGCATGGCTACTCATTCCCATGAATGGATGATTAAAGAATTTTTTCTAAATTGGCTTTGTCACTTTGCTACATCTATACTAGGTGGTGTCAAAGAATCCAGGGGTTGAGGTGAAATGGTTCGAGCTAGTAGAGCTTGCAAGTAAAGCATTTAAAAGGGCTCTTATAACATCAAATATCTAGGTTGCCTTTAGGAGGACTGGAATCTGACCACTGAATTGTGATGCTCTTATGCATCATACTAGTTGTAGCCAAGTGTTTCATGTGGATGGTCAAGAAGAAGGGCATGTCCAAGAAGATGTTGAGTGCAAGAAGTAGATGAACATGAAGATGCAATTATAGTTGATAATATGATTTCCCTCTCTCAAGGACACTTCTATAGTGATGATGATGAATATGTAAGTGAAACATAGTATAATAATGAACCAATTTATAGTAACATGGAGGTCATTCTACCAACTGAAGCATATGGAACTTCCACTGGTGATATTTTTAATGAATTTGTTGAACATGAAACTGACAATAACAATGTAATTGAAAATGACATTATTAATATTGCACTAAGAAGCAATAATGACCAATTGACATTTCCAAGCCAATTAACCCCATCATCATGGTTGGCAGAAGCCGCGATGAATTTGAACAAACATAGTGTCTCAAGAATTAGTGAACGAAGCATGAACACGCCTTCACAACCAACATAATGGAACAATGAAATTGTTCATTTTTTTTCGTCAATAGATCACTAGAAGAAGATAGTGCACATAATGAGGCATCAGATGAAGAGAACAATATAGTTTAATTAGTTGGCCCAGATATTGAAAGGTAGGTGTCAAGAAATGACATGCACATGGTGTGGAAGCAAAAGTTACTTGGTTAGTTCCTAAAGCTACCAGTAGAGAGAGTGTCAATCATAAAAATCAAGTAACACCAGGTAGTCTTTGTTTGGGCCGAAGTTCACAGTTACTCACCTCATAATACTATATAACCTTATTAGTTTAGTTTGAAAAAAATAAATTTTAAATTTAGGAATTAAAATAGAAAAAGAAGGAGTTATCCAAGGATAATAAGGCAATAATTATTGTTGTAGTACAACGTCGAGTAGAGGAAAGGCATGGCAAGACAGGAAATGGAAGTAATAAAGGACCAACAAATGCTTGAAAAGGAACAAAGGATGACCTATATGGTTAACAATGATGCAAGCACAATTAATGAAATTAGGATGATGTCAAACACATTGGACCATATTGTAAATAATACACCAATATTCCTATACCTCATAAACATTCAATTCCCTCCCTATCAAAATGGGGGTTTACCGACTTTCTATATTCCTACTAGTGCATGTGTCAATTTTATGTATGCTTATCAGACACCTCCACTTAATATGGGTACTCAATTCCTTGATGGTTGCAAGGGAAAAATCAGAGTCAATCATATGGAAACAATAGAACACATCCTAATAAACCATTATTAGGTAGGCCAACCTACTTGACCCAAGTAGGAGACTCAACAAGTTTGGGCACTAAACATTCTGGAGGCCATCAAGAATAGGGATGTCATACGTTTTTCATTGTAACCACATTATGATGTGGATTTTTGATGGGTCGCCTCTTTTTCTTATAATATGAAAACTCCATAGAACAGTGAATAATAAAAGTACCAAACCTCACACCTCATATCAAACCTCATTTACTGTGATATATTTGTAAAAATCAAAGTAAAAGTATCAAAACCTTTCTATCCCCATTTAATGTGATAGGAAAGTAAAATCAAAAGTATCAAACCTTTCTATCCCAACAATGATACATGTTGAACTCTGAATAGAATTACTCAAAGTAGAGAAATTGTAAATATGCCTAAGGCATTTTGAATACAAACATATGGAAATTATTGAAAAAATAAATTAACTGTAGACTCAACTGAATACCTTACAAATGAGATACAACCATCCTATATGAAGCCTCACTTTAGTCATGGATATTCTTATATGCCACATAACTATCATGTAGAAGACTAAAGACAAAATAGTAAGTTGAAGGAAACAATTTCAAGAGTTGTAGCAATCTATGAAGTAGAATATCATCATATCAATCAATTTCAAGCATCATTGTCAATTAAGCTGAGAAGATTTTGACAGATCTAAATAAAGGAAGATGAGAGGGTTTTGTCATATCTGAATAAAGGAAGCTGAGAAATTGTAAACATGCCTAAGGTATTTTGAAGACAAACATATGAAAATTCTTGAGAAAATCAATCAACTGTAGATTGAAATGAATACCCTACAAATGAGATACAACCAGCTTGTCTGAAGCCTCACTTCAATCATGGATATTCTTATAGGCCAAAGAACTACCATGTAGAAGACTAAAGATGAAATAACAAGTTGAAGGAAACAATTTCAAGAGTTGTATCAATCGCCAAAGTAGAATATCGACATATCAATTAATTTCAAGCATTAATGCCAATTAAGCTAAGAAAGTTATGCCAGATCTGAATAAAGGAAGCTGAGAAATTGTAAAGATGCCTAAGGCATTTTGAAGACAAACATATGAAAATTCTTGAGAAAATCAATTAACTGTAGATTGAAATGAATACCCTACAATTCTAAAAATGATGGGATAGGAAAGAAAATGTATATTGAGTAAGAAATAGGAGAAATGAGGGTAAAAATATTCTAAATCACATTATGTTTTAAACAAACAAAATTTTGATTGGAATTTGGGTTAATATAAAATTTATTTTTTCGAATTCCATACTATAAAACATTCCGATTTTTTTGAATCGAGCAAATACACTACACTAAATATTATTAGGTTTCCTAACAACAAAACTCAAATTGAGAAGAAAATCATGCCATTAACTAATAACATTGTAATTTGGTGTTTATATTTTTAACTGGGACTCATATAATGATTGACACAAATTTTCTAGAGTCTACTATTCTCTCTACTTCCTTTTAGAATGCAATCTCATTGATTTCTCTTTGATTCTTCCACCAAATGTTTTACATTCAAAGAACAGATAGATTAACATCTCCAAATAGCATACCCCATACAGAGTATGGATAAATATATAGAGACTACATAAAGGAGATGAAGACACAGATTTACAATTAATGGAAATCGACCACTCAGCAGGTACATCAATGCCTACACAATGTAAACATCTTGGTGAACTATGCGATGAAATGAGAGTAGGTAGACTCCATAAACATTGAAGAGATATGGAAATATCACAAGGTTGACATGCTAGAATGCGCAGAAGCACATATGAAAAATCATAGAAGGGGAATTGATATCGAAACTTAAATAAAAATAAATATCCATTTATGCAGAAAAAGATTATGATGTCTCTCTGAAGGAAAAACAAGGAAATTTGCCCAAGCACGGGTTTATAAAAGGGAGTAAACATAATGAAAATCCAAACTATATTTAAAATTTGTGGAACATTGAGGAAGAATCGACTGTGAAATGGAGAACCTGGGTAATACGAACAACATCTTTAAAATAATGCACTAAGAATATTGTTACCTCATCAAAGCACAAAAGCGGAGCATGGGGAATTCGTTGCAAGAGTGATAACTCTATGAATTTTTACAAAAACCAACATTGTAACCAAATTTACAGAGAACCCACAATTTAGCAACAATGAAAACCCTAATTTACAAGTAAATAACAAACAAATTTATAAAAACCCTATGAATTTAAAAAAAACAACACTATAACCAAATTTATAGGGAACACACAATTTAGCAGCGTCTAAAACCATAATTTACAAAGAAATAGAAAACCTATTTACAAAAACCCTATGAATTTTTACAAAATCCAACGTCATAACGAAAGTTACAGAGAACCCACAATTTAGCAACATCGAAAATCCTAATTTACAAGCAAATAACAAATAAATTTACAAAAACCAACATTGTAACCAAATTATAGAGAACCCACAATTTAGCAGCATTGAAAACCCTAATTTACAAGAAAATAGTAATTTTTTTATAAAAACCCTATAATTTTTTACAAAAACTAGCACCATAACTAAATTTATAGAGAACCAGTAATTTAGCAGCATCAAAAGCCCTAAATTACAAGTAGATATGAAAAGAAATTTTCCAAATTTACAAAAAACCCCATGAATTTTTAGAGAAACCACCTAATGGATTAAAATTCTTAGAATATGGATGGAATGTGTTGACAAACACAAACATAGTGGGCTGGTAGGATTAAAAATCTTATCAGACAACCATCGATGAAGCCATTGAGCCAAAAGAATTCCTTTGCATAAGTGTCGAACACCTCAACATCTTTCCATACATGACTTGCAACCAGAACCCAACATACCTGCAAGAACAAGTGTAGAAAAACCTTGAAAGACCGTTAAAAGCAACAGAAATTGCATGTAAAATTACAGGGGTGTAGAAATTACCTTCATATTAACCCACTTGAGCGTGAAACCTCCATATCCATCGTTGAAATGAATGAAACCCTATAGAGTCGAAAAAAAACAAATTTACTAGGCATTGTTGCATCGTGGGCCTGTAGAAATAGTCCATAACAGGCTAAACCACACACAACAACAAGATATACCCTAAACAACCCACAAAGCAATGCTCATAGGAACGAATACATGGCAGGGAAAAGATGGAGAACCATGTGAACGATAAATGGAGGTCGGTGGACCTATAGTCGAGGCATTATAACAACCACACACTAGCCCCAAATAAAACAAGACTGAACCCTAAACCACGGATGACACAAACCCTAAATTATGAAGAAGAGTGACCCTTTCGAGGAAAATCTTAATTTCCCACCTACCATGACACATGGGATGCCCAGTCAGCCACGTGTCGTAAAAGTGATGTGGTGACTATGTGGGCTTGCATCGGCATGGTAGGGAGGACGTGTAACAACTGGTGTCCCTCCCCTAACCTTCTACATGGTGATTATCATCCACATTTGCAGTGTGTGAGGGAATTAAGTCGTTCTTTTGAAAAACATAAAATTATGGGGAATGATAAAAATTGAACTCTTTTAAATATTCATTTAAAAAACACTTTTTTAAAAATGTTAAAAAAATAGTAGTAAAAATATTATAAAATCTTAAAAGAAAAATCACATTTTCAATCGCCATCAAATCCCAATTTTTAAACACTTAATAAACATTTTGTTTTTAATATTAAACAAATATGGATGTGAATCATGAGAATTATTTAGGATTATATTCCTATTACTTTCGTTTGGCATGACACTCATTATTTTCCTTTTCCTTTGGTATCTGAAGACTAAAAATCATTTTTATTTTTATTGGCTCTCATCTATTCCTTGATATAGTTTATTCTTCTACATCATAAACTCCATCACAAACCCATTCTTATATAATCCTATCATTATATTGACATATCCAACATTTTAAGTGTAACTTAATGTAAGCTTACAAGAGAAGCTTGGACACTATATCTCTTGGAATCTGCAAATAAATTCATGTCTTATGTACATTTTTTATCCATATAGATATGACAAATGGCATGACATTTCACATCGTATTTAATGTGTTCAATTCCTCCAATCACCATAAGGTCATTTACTTCGTTATCTTTGTCTCCACTCTAGGATTTAGAAAAAGGCAAAATAGTTAGTTATGGATTATGGGTGTAAATTGTAATTGCATTACAAATTTATTAGCAAGAATCAGTATAAATGAGTCCAATTTAATGATAATTTGAAAGAGAAAAAAATATACATCCACTTAACTGTGATAGTTTTAAAAAGAGAAAAATAGAAATCCAATTAACCCAAGGATATGAGGCCATCTCTTTTGCTTCATATTCATATAGTTTTCCTTTTCTGTAAAAGCATGTAGCATATTGACAAATATAACATGGTTATGGAAATTCTATCTAATATTTTCTTATTATTTGAGAACATTTGTTGGCCTCTCAACCAATAAGTATGTAGATCATGGCATCCACATTATGGAAATAGATTATTAAGTAAAAAAAAGACATAGTTAGTATTTGAATGTAAATCTCTCAACAATCCAAGAATCTTTTATAGCTTTGGTTAGGCTTCTAGCCTCTCAACCACTAAGTTTGTAAATCATTGCATCCACATGAAGTAAAAATTACATAATTAATATTTGAACGTAATTCTTTCAATAATACACCAATCTTCTATAGTTTTGGTCAAGTTTCTAGTAAATATAATGCATAGTTTTTCTTTGTTTCACACAAAAATATGTTAATGATTTTTTTTGTGATTTAAAACACTATCAAGATTAGTAATAACTTGTATATTCTTGATTAAGTATGAAAATGCACAAAATTGGGATTACAATAGTAAGAAGTTCATTCTTCTACACCATGAATTCCAAAATTGGGATTACAATAGTAAGAAATATAATTGTGATATTCTACATCGTCAATTCCTTACTTCGTTCATTCTACTTTCCCCAATTTTATGCATATTTATCTATAGAAATCTTCACTTACCTCTTCTTCTTTCTAGAAGCATTGGTATTAGTGTGATTATAAATGTCAAATATTTGAGAAATGTTGCTCACATCTCTTTGTTTCTACCTTAATGAAGCCCAAGAGAAATGGGATGTATTTTTTACAACTTTAATGTTTGAAGCAACATTTTTTATACTTCTATGGTATTTTTATGTAAGATATAGAGAAGGTAATGTTATCAAGAGATCAATGCAATAGGGATTATGCTATAAATCTACTACATATTGCATTTTTTGCATGGTTTGAGAGATAAAGTGAACAATCAATGTCTTCACCAAGAATAACATACTTGGTGTTCTTGATGTGTAATTTCTCTTTTCTTTGTGTTTGTATTGACCTTGGAAATTATAGATGTTTTAGCTTACATAATAAGAAATGGATGGAATCATATTAGATTCCCATGTTCCTTGAAACCTATAAAATAATAATGATCTTTTCATGGCTCTTATAGTGTCTTGATAGAATTACCACCCTTCAATAAAGGCCTAAGGCCTATGACAATTTATAGTGAGATTTATAACAAACATGACTCCTGTGGTTAAGCATGGTTGTGATATTCTTGAGATATTAATTTAATATCAAGTACCCAATCATCAAATAAATACACAAAACAAATCATCTTTATATAGATGTCACAAAAATGTTTGGTTATGATATTTCTTTTCAAAAACCTATGGTTAAGCATGAATGTGATATTCTTGAGATATTAATTCAATATCAAGTACCAATCATCAAATAGATACACAAAACAAATCATCTTTATATAGATGTCACAAAAATGTTTGATTATAATATTTCTTTTCAAAAACATATGGTTAAGCATGATTGTGATATTTTTGAGATATTAATTTAATATCAAATACCCAATCATCAAATAGATACACAAAACAAATCATCTTTACATAGATGTCACAAAAATGTTTGATTATGATATTTCTTTTCAAAAAGAAAAAACCATCTTTTTTCATTAAAATGAAAATTGTTAGCATAAACTATGCAAAAAAATAGATAACAGGCCACACAGGCCCACCAAAGAACCTAGTGGGAAGCACCAGAAAAGCTTAAAACAAAATCCACACAAGCTTACCAAAGAACCTAGTAGGAAGCACCACAAAAGCCTAAAACAATAGTCAGTCAATCTTAACAATGTAGATAAGAAAACCCGTGCAAAAATCTAAAAGAAAAAAAAGTGCAAGGCCCACAAACCTTGTGTTTAAAGTTTTATATTGTCATTTTAAATATTTTAAAATTCTTTCTAAAAGAATAAATAAAGTCAAACATCAATGAGTTTTATTTTTGTTGATTAATTTTTAACGATATAAAAGTAGAAAAATAATAATTTTTTAAATCAATTTATTTTAGAATATATATTTAATTTTTTCTTCTCAATTAAAATATAAATATTTTTACAAATTTTTATTCTTAAAAATAGGATAAAAATATATTTGTTAAAGAGTATATAACCCTTTTATAATTTAAATTAATATTTGCTTTAAATTAAACATATTTTATTCTTAAAAATAGGATAAAAATATATTAGTTAAAGAATATATAACCCTTTATAATTTAAATTAATATTTGCTTCAAATTAAGAATTTTAAATATTATGTTATGGCATTTTCTAGGAGCATAAATTTTAATTTAGCTAATATTTGTTTTAAATTAAGCATTTTAAATATCATGTTATGGCATTTTCTAGGGGGCATAAGTTTAATTTGGCTAATATTTGCTTTAAATTAAGCATTCTAAATATTATGTTATGGCATTTTCTACGGGCATAAGTTCAATTTAGTTTGAATGGTGAATTTTTGGACAGAATTTGGATAAATATTTTTCTAAAGATACGAATGGATTTTGGGTCGTGTTTAAATCTATTTTTGATAGTAGAAATTGATTCAAGACCATTAAAATTCCCTAAACACCCAACATCCAAAGGATTTTAAAAAAATTCTCCCAGATTTTCTAAATCATGCTGGAATTTATTAGGACCTCTTTATACTACGTATTATTTTATTTCCAGATACAAAAATAAATAGTCAATGTCAAATTAATATCAAATTAATTAACTGTGCAACATTCTTGTTCAATTCCCAATATATTTTGGGGAAATATATTAGGCATAATAAAAATGTAAACCCACCAAACTTATAAATAAAAAAGAAACTTACCAAAAAAAATAGTTTGCTACCCACCTGTATGCGATATTCTTGAATCCACAAGTTGCGGATCGTCCCAGTCATGCTTATTGTTTTATATGTTGCGTGTTAAGCAATAGCACCACATACTGCTAGCTATGGATTGGAAAAAAGTATTACCACGTTGTACAAATCAAATCTGGAGTCGTCAATATTAACGTGTGAAGGAGATTATCCTGCGTAAGATTGAGAAGCTGACAGTAAAAAGGAAAGTTTACTGGCAAGTTAAGTTACCATTGATGACAAATACCAAGTTGAAGTGCACAACAATCAAAATACCAAGTTGAAGTGCACAACAATCAAGTAACCTTACAAAACAAAACAAAAGATGGACCGCAATTGTTTGACACTGACATCACTGCTTAGGTCGATGACAATCAGATGTACTCAATAAGAACAATGATAGGTGCATAATTGGCACCTCAAATCCAGAGCAAGAGACAATAATAGGTGCATAATTGGCAGCTCAAATCCAGAGTAAGAAACAATGATAGGTGCATAATTGGCAGCTCAAATCCAGAGCAAGAGACAATAATAGGTGCATAATTGGCAGCTCAAATCCAGAGTAAGAAACAATGATAGGTGCATAATTGGCAGCTCAAATCCAGAGCAAGAAACTGTGGTGCTGGATTAAGGGAAGAGAAACGAATAAAGTTTGGCCATTTCCTGCACAGGGTCATGTCAACGCTATCGTGAATTTGGCCAAACAAAACCTTACTGACCAAATAAAACATGGACCGCAATTATCTGATACTGGCATCACTGCTTAGGTCGATGACAATGAGATGTACTCGATAAGAACAGTGGTAGGTGCATAATTCGCAGCTCAAATCCAGAGCAAGAAACTGTGGTGCTGGATTAAGGGACGAGAAACGAATAAAGTTGGGCAATATTGATATGAATATGACGAGTCAAGAGGGGAAACATGCTCTGCATGCAGTGATTGTGCCAGTTCCTGCACAGGGTCATGTTAATGCTCTCATGGAATTGGCGCAGCTGTTGGCTATTAGGGGAGTGTTTGTCACTTTCGTCAATACTGAGTGGATACATGAACGCATGGTGGAAGCTTCAAAGAAAGCTAAATCTCCTGTTCCCAAAGGCGATCTAGATTTGGAGCAGCAAGGAGGGAGAATTCGTTTTCTGTCTATTCCTGATGGTTTACCGCCTAACCATGGCCGCATCTCCAACACGACCGAGTTATTTATTTCGCTGCAAAAGTTAGGCCCAGCTTTGGAGGACCTCCTTACCGCTGCTCATGGCAAATCACCATCATTTCCACCCATCACATTCATCATCACAGACTGCCTCATGTCCTGCACGGAGCAAGTCGCGAGGAATATGAAATTACCCAGAGTTATCTTCTGGCCTCTATGTGCTGCTGCCTCCATTTCTCAATGCTACACCAATTTCCTTGCTTCTGAGGGATATATTCCAGTAAATGGTATGTCTTTCTCTTTGCAGTCTATATCGAATAGAGATTCTTTTGTGAACATTTTATCCGTTGAATTTAATTTGTGAAAATTATGAATTGGATAAAGAAAAAAGTATACTGGAGCAAAGTTGTAAAAAAATTCCCAAATATGCCATACATTTTCTTTTTTATTTCTCCATTTCCGTAAATTCAATTTAAACTGGGATAACTATAAATAATTTTAGGTATCCATTTATTTAGGTATTAATTCGAATTGTTTCTTCCGTTAAGTGCACAGCGTTGTTTTATTTTTCATTTTAATTATATATTTGAGAATTTTATTTTACAGAATTTATCCACGATCATGAAAGATTCATCGCAGGACGCGTTACGTTTTGTGAATTTAATTTTACAGAATTTAAGAGTGATCTTACAGTGATCTTACAAGTTGACAAGAAAAGTCCAATTGCTCGTTGATGCCACCCCAGACTACTATTGCTTGGAGGTGATTTGACACGGAGGGAAACGATAAACTTTAACCTGGAAATTTCTCCTCTAACACTACCCGTCTACCATTAAACCACCCACAAACCTTGGATTGTGTTCCACAAGGAGGGTGAGGGAAACATCTTGTATTAGCTAACTCTTTCTTTGTATCCTCGAGGAAGAAACCCCAAGTTTACCTAACTCTTACTATAAATAATTTATGAGGAGAAGGAGAATGCCAACCTTCACATGATGGATGTTAAAGAAGAAGAAACCCCAAGTTCCCAGGTGTTGGATTGCCTCCATTCCTAATATACACCACAGCCACACCTTGTACCTTGCAAAATAATGATTTCTCGATCATAATTTGAAACCAAATATCTTCCTCCTACTGCCAATTGAAAGTTGTTGCCTTAGTGTGAGAGCGTAGATTGATAGGCTCCCTTTGCTACCTAGTACACATTCCATTCACTCCTCTAGATATGCTCATAGTGCTTGCCAACCCCATTAACATAAACTCCGTGTAAGAATTAGCTTTTGACATCGTCGGACGATGGAGCATTATGCCAAATGGTGTTTGTTGCATGACTTATATTAAACACTTAAAGGGATGTGTGGCTATATTCAGCTAGCACGTGAGCTAGTAGGATGGTAGCATCCTACCTCCCCACCTTAACTTTTTTAATTTTTATCTTTATTATTGCTATTTTAATTTTTTATTAATTAATTTTAATTTAATTAATAAATATATTTTCTACATGTATTAATAAATATTTAACTAGATTCATTTAAAAACATGAAAAACAATTTTTCCATAATTTTTAAAAAATATTTATATTCCATGTTTTTTAAATCTCATAATTATTTACAACTTTATTTAAAAAATAGATATAAAATATAAAATACAATCTAAAATTATTAAATTTAAAATTAAAAAATTTGAGTGATGTGTCTATTTTGAAACATGATTTCTCTACCAAATATTTTTGATGGTAGTAACAAATAGAAAGCTACAGTTTATTTCAAAGGTAGTTATACCTACTACAGTTGAGGCTACAGTTTTAAAAAAATAATTATTATTAATTACTACTTTAAGCTTCTATTGTCTTATAAAAAAAATTATTATTATTAATTACTACTTTAATTTCCTATTGTTTTATAAAAATGAGGAGTTTTGGGTGACGTTAGATAAAAATTTCCCAGTTTTTTTCTATTAGCTTTATCCAGATTTAAAAAAACATAAATTTATTTATTTAATATTAAATATTTATTCAAATTAAAATTAAAATAAATTTATAAAAATATTGATTATTATTCTTATTTTTAATTTTTCATGTTTACAATAATTTTTTTGCATTTAGATATTTACGATGTATATCCAGCTAATCCGGGTCACTCCAATTTCAATGAAGTATTGGAGATTGACCATGAAAGATAAAGCAATCAGTTCATTTCTATTTTAATTTTCTTTGCAATGTCACTACACCGTAGAAACCTAAATGCTTTTCATTTGTTCTGCAAAGATAATGATTATACTTTCTTTGCGACTTGTTCAGTAAGGGAACCCAGAAATCAAGAAAAACGCATCACTTGCCTTCCGGGCAACATCCCACCATTGAAGCCAACCGACCTAATTTACCGGAAAGCAGACCACGATCCGTCGGGCATTCGTTTCAATATCTTTCGTTACGAATCACAGAAGCAAAGCAAAGGCGACTACGTATTAGTGAACACGTTCGAGGAACTGGAAGGGAGGGATGCAATAACAGCACTCTCTTTGAATGGTTGTCCTGCTTTGGCCATTGGACCTCTTTTTCTTCCCAATTTTTTACAGGGAAGGTATTCGTGCAGCAGTCTGTTGGAGGAGGAGGAGAGCTGCCTCACATGGCTCGATATGCAACAACCGCGATCAGTTATATACGTTTCCTTTGGGAGCTTGGCTGCGAAATCCCAGCAACAGCTAGAACAGCTAGCGCTAGGGCTAGAGGGCAGCGGACAACCTTTCTTGTGGGTTCTTTGGTTGAATATCGCAGAAGGCCAGGTTGCGATTTTACCCGACGGCTTTGAAGAACGAACAAAGGAGCGGGCACTGTTTGTGAGGTGGTCACCACAGTCAAAAGTACTTGCCCATGTCTCAGTGGGATTGTTCCTCACACACGGCGGATGGAACTCTACCTTGGAGGCAATGAGCATGGGAGTTCCCGTAGTGGGATTCCCATATGCTGCTGATCAGTTCCTTAACTGCAGATTCGCCAAGGAGGTATGGAAAATCGGCCTAGCTTTCCAGGATGTGGAGGTAGATAACCAGAAGGTGGTCATGAAAGAAGAGGTGGAGGATGTTATCAGGAGAATGATGACATCACCGGAAGGAAAGAAGATGAGAGACAACGTTCTCAGACTGAAGGAGTCGTCAACGAAGGCAGTCCTCCCCGGAGGATCTTCTTTCCTGAATTTAAACACTTTCGTAAAAGACATGATGACGATGAGTAAAGCAGTCCAATCCGAAAATGAAACCATGTGACTCGGTTTTCAGAATATGCCATAAAAATGCAAGGAGTTTTGAGATGATCACTATCAAAATTCTCACTAAATCTTTGGCTATCTCTCCCGTTTCCTAGATATAGATGAACATGAATGCGGAGGGCTTTAAAGGCTATCAGGTTTCACTCACCTCTGCGTTCACTGGGTAAATGCCTGTAATACTCTTCTTAACAAAAATAATTTTTTTGGCTTTCGAAAATATATATTTTTAAAATTTCTGGAATAGAACTTAAAAATACTCTTCTTAACGAAAGAATTTGTTTGGCTTTTGAAAATATATAGTTTTAATATGTGTGTAATAGAAATTAAAAATGCAATTTTTGGGTTGCATAGCAACTCATATATTTTTAATATTTCTGGAATAGAAATAAAAAATACTCTTAACGAAAAAATTTGTTTGGCTTTTGAAAATATATAGTTTTAATATTTCTGTAATAGAAATCAAAAATGCAATTTTTGGGTTGCATAGCAACTCATTTGATTTGTCAATACATATTACATGTTATATATCATTCACATTATTGTTATGATCAGCCTCATTGGTTTAAATAAATTCATTTTGTTTAGGGTAATTTTTTCAATTATGAAAATTTATTTTTATTTATAAGATTTTAATTTTAAATAGGGTTTTTATACATTAATATCATAGTTTTAAATAAGACTTTGTTGCAATACCACGAGTCAATATCATGATTTATCAATATTATATGTGCAAAAAATCTTAACTCATTCTATATAACAGTGGGTCATATTATATTTTTTTAATTAATCAATTCAATTAAAAAAACAAAAAAAGATAGTAACTACTTTTGATTTATGTATACTAATAAGAATATTCTAAAATATTTTGTATAGATTAAACCCATACCATCCACCTCATAATTAATAATTATTGACAACTAAATTAGAATTAATAGATTCAGATTTTGAAAGTCTTGTTTCAAAATAAAGACATCTATGAGCCTAATTAATGGAAAGAGATGTGTCATATCCATCACCTATAATGCTATCATATTATGCAAGAAAATAGTTGAGATGTTATCTTCTCATGCAAGTAGTTCATGGAAAATTTTATTATAAAAAGTTACAACAAAAGTTTAATCAACCTCCCCTTGTTGAATCATTATTGGGAAACTCTTAGGACCTCTCAAAATCTTGGATATGATGGTGAGAACCAATGCTTTTCTATTATTTGTTGGTGATGAAAAAATTAGAAAATGATCTTTTTCTAATATTTTAGGTAGTTATTACGGGGTTATTTAAGGTATGCTTCTTAGTAGTTTTGGTGAGGACATTCTATGACATCTTTAGGTGGAAGGAATTTACTCTAGTTGTGTAGTAATTCATTATTGTTTGTAAGAATGTTCATAAGTCAAATATAGCAATGACTTGTGACTTAGCAATTGTTGAGAACCATAATTCATAGTGAGGGCGCTTACACTCCTAGCCTTATCACAATGGGCCAAATATGTCCCTTGGAGTTGAACCCATTGGGCACACCTACCCTTTTAGCCTCATCACAATGGGCCGCACATGTCTCTCAGAATTGAACCCAACTAGATGGAAGAACACACCTAGCTCTCAACAACTCAAGTTGCTAAGACAAGAAAAAATAAAATGTTGTTATGTATTAAGTTCTTTTTATTAGACACTTAAAATAGATGGTCCAAAAAAGTTCATCTCAACATTATAATTTGAAATAACTACATCTAATCCTAGGATTTAAAGATGGAGCCAACATTGATGTATGAAAAGAGTTTGGGATCTTAAATTCACTTTGAGAATTTGTTTTGTTGGTTCTATATATGTTATTTCCTCTTTAATACTCTTCATTTGACATTGCAATTTCTCATATTTTTTTTACTTCGCATCTATCTCTTTAGAACTCTATGTACCATTAATTAATTTTTTATTTTTATTGTTATTTTGACCTAACAGTGATTTCATTATCATTGCCTTATTTTTTATAATCTAAAAAATGAAAATATTTTTGGGTCATTGTATGTCCACTATCTTCCAAAACTTAATTCCTTTGCTTCTTAAATTAATCATTCCCTCATCTACTTTGCCAATAAAAGTTAAACCCTTCTCCACTTCTTTCTTGGCCTTTACCTAATTTTTCAAAACCATTAATTTGATAGGGAACTTAAAAATTTGGCCATATCCATATATACATACACATATATAAATGAAATTTCACATAAAATTATAGAAAACAAAAGAAGTTAGTGATTCTATTCGGTGAGACTACAAGATGAATATAGCACTATGCAACACCTACAATACTAAGATTTTAAAATGAGACTTCAAGATAAGCATAGATTTATCTATAATGGATCTATGGATTTACTAGAAGAAGCCCGTCTTTGTCTTGGATCACAAGAAGTGATCTTACATTATACACATAAAGCACAAACATTAAAACCAAAAATATTTTTTCCATCATGCGAAAACATAACTGCTCCCACCCTACCTTCCCAAGTTTATTTTAAAATATTATTATTTTTAATTATAAAAATAATTAAAACACATCTAAATTATTGAAATTGTAATATCAACCTAAATATGAATTTTAATTATTTAAAATAGATTTTAATGTATTTAGTTCAATTATATATTCTATACCACTGTTTCCTACTAATCCATACCAAAACTTTTTGTAAAATTGATAGAAAAATATGACATAAAATGTTAAAATACAATTAGACACCTGTCCCGTCTCTTTCCTACCCAAAGAAACGACGAAGTTGTAAAATTCAGAATCCAACCCACAGCTGACAAAAGCGGCACGGTGACATGAAAGACCTGTGGAATAGCGGAGCTAAAGTTCAGAGGATTTTGCGGGGTAACAGGAAAATGGTCTGCTGTTAAAATAGTGAAGACTGCAAATAGTCTACGCTGGAAAGTAGATTGTAGCCGCAAGATGCAATGGTCCTTTATAGCCTCCCGGAAAGAAAGCTGGGCGCATGGGAATACATGGCTTATCTTATCCATGTGCTTCCATTCATCATTTCCTCTGTATTTAGCATAAAAGAGTAACTGCCTATATGAATAATGAGGGGTGATGCACTTACTTAATCTCACTATTATATGTAAGGGGTTTTAAGACAATATTTAAGACAATATTTGAGTCAATTGTCTTAACTTAAGATAAAAAGAAACATGTGTATTGTCTTAAATATTGTCTTTAAGGGGGTGTCTCAAAATATAATGTCTAAAAAATTTCTCTATAAAAATAATACAGAACACATATTATTATTGTCTCTATAAAGACAAGAATTACTGTCTATTAAGAGACAATTTCATTTGTCTCTCTAGAGACAATTTTATTTGTTTATGTAAAGACACTTTCATTTTTGTCTCTTTAAAGACAATTACATTTTTGTCTTTTTAGAGACAACAGTTGAGATTAAAAACATATTGTCTCTATAGAGACTATATGTCCATAATTCAAACTATTGTCTCTCTAGAGACAATATAAAAAAATATTTTAAAATAAATAAATAAAATCATTTTAAATGTTCTTTCAAGGTAGTTTCAACATTCAAAGTTCCCAAATAGTGATTTTAATTACCTTAAATCTCTGTTGTTTATGGATACCAACAAAATAAAAAATAAATAAATCCATTATTTTTAAAGCTAACAGCAAAGTAATTTTAAATCTAAATGAAAAAACAATTCTCGAAAGCAACATTGAAAATAATAAGGCAACACACTTATATTTTCTGAAAATGCATTCATGTCATTTGAACATGCAGGATCCTCAGTTGGAACTTCATTTTAAGACATATTATGAGGAAAAAAAAAAATGTTCTAGATTTCTCCATCCTACAAGAGGGTTTACTCTCTAACATATAAATTCAAAGCTTTAATCACATTAAATTCATATCCAGTTGTTAAACCACAATTTCAAGACCCTTGTATAATTGGAATTGGCTTCCTTGATAACAAAGAATTGTAATAATGTATATGCATTTGAATCTACAATTGATTGGAAATTTTGTCTTCATGAAGGTTTTACAAAAGATGGAAAATTGACACAGGTCCTGGCAACATGATATAGGCCAATTCTCAATCTATTGGTGACCTACAAAATTATCTTCTCCACTACTGGCTTTCACAATTCGAGTTGGCTCCATCTCCTGTTTGCAGCCCAAGAATTGTTGCAATTGGTATCCAAATTGGTGGTGATCTAGTTCCTGAGGAAGCTTCATATCCAATGAATCTAATTCAGGTAATGAACTATTATGATCAACTTCATAGCAAGCTGAAGTTGCAGAGAAGTCTCTATCACTAGCTTTTTTTTGGGTAGTTAATCGTTTCTTGGAGGCACACCAAACCACCCATCCTTCTTCCTATTAAGAATAAAATAATAAATTCATGTAAGGAAAGTTTTATACCATTGCTCAACCATTTCCAAGAGAGCTACTTACTGAAATAAAATAAAATAAAATAAATGTAGTGCGTACCTAAAATAGAAATGTGTGCACTCTTAGTATTTCTTCATTATCACTTGCCTTGCCTTGCCTGATTCCCCAGAGCACCTGCAAATGCAATAGTAGAGTCATTTTACTTTTTTTATAATAAAAACCCCTACCATCTTTATAATAATTAATAATTGAAATAAAATTAAAATTCTGCAAACTTATTAAACTCTCAATATAAAAATGGCTCAAAAACAAAATCAATATACTCTTTAATATAAACATAAATTTTAATGATGATACCATCTCTATTTTTGGTTGGTAGCACTGTTTGTTCCCATTCAAAGCCCAAAAATATCATGAATACTAGTGAAAATACAAGGTAAGTTTCAAACCCTTTTAAAATGAAAGTAAAACACCTATTTTTCTCTACAGTGGGATGGAAAGTCTTTGAAAACTCTTCTTAGAAGAGTGAACAGAATCTCTAACTAAAACTTGCAGAATCTCAATCAACATTAATACTCAACAAGCATATGGGATTTTCCCTAAATGAGGAGATAGGGGAGAGAGAAGTGAAGTCTTCCACCTAGCCAGACGTGAGATCAAGTGGTGATGGAACTAGAAAACATCAAACAGAGAAGAGGCAAGTTGGTTCAAAACATAATAAATGTCCTCCTTCCCAGTGAACTACTCAACTGGATGGTACTCTGGCTATTGCAGTAAATCACAAAGAGAACTCTCCCACAAATGCCATTACTTATTACAATAATGAGTTGGGAAGCATGAGAAAACGAGTTCAATGAAGAGAGGCTGAGCAGAATGAATCTTCATTCAAAAGGGTTGGTGGTTTGCATTCCCCTGGAGTGTTGGTAGTGCCGAGTATCACCAATCTGGTCTATTATGTTAAACACCATGGATTACAGCATTACCAAAGTTGGTAGCCTAGTTCACAAAGCCCCAAACATGAGGAAAACCAAGAGGATGTGAGGCAGACCACCCAAGTGTAGGGAACAAAAGAACAGAAAGGAGGAGGACCCTCTCCTCATAGGAAAAAGACAAGGGTGGCAACAAACATTGCTACCTCCTAACTGAACCAACATTCAGTAGTGAGAAGAGAGGTTGAAACCATGGATGATAGGGTCAAGATTACAAGAGGTAGAACCATAAATGTTGAGATAGATGTGGGGATTGGGAAACCCATTCCAAATACTAGCTTCTCTAGAACTAGGGAGTCTAAGTAAACCAACATTGTGGATCCTTATGTTAGCTTTTCGGTTACTCCCAAAGTGTTTACACCATGCTTAAGGGTGCTTCACATGATGTGGAGATAGTGTGTTAGCTACCCTTAGTTGAACTATGATGGGCATACACATTGGATACAGCTTCCTCATCGATTGCTACAGCTTGATATGATGGATATGTGGCACACTTTGTTAAGCAATTTGACATCTATATGGTTTGGTGATATTCTTCATGTAGCATGTTACCCACCAAAAGTGGGTAAACCATAAGTGAAACTTCTTCTCCTCATTTTGACAGCCAGACAGCCGGCAGCCCAATGATGGTCAGCACATAGCATTATGCCACAGTTTTCCACCCATTTCTCCAGTCAGATCTCTCTCCCATCTAGCATTCTTCTTGAATGAAGGTGGCTCATATTTTGGTAGGTACTCAACCATTCTAGCAATCATATATTTTCATAATAATGTTATGGGAATATTAATATGGATCACGAGGCAAACTGGATGACTGACCAATCTGGATTGTATCCTTGTTCCCACACTTCACTTGGGAGGTTAGTATTTGATTCCAGTCCAGTGAGACCTCCTCTGAGGCCTTATGGTTTAGGAAGGGCACTATTGGGGAGACATTGATTGATAGAGCATGTCCAAGGTAATCCATACTTACCACTTTCCATATTTTCCAATTATCCATCTCCCGTCATTGGAATTGTCCCCCTATATCCACATCCTTAAGTCAAGGACAGAAAACTTGGCCCCGGAGGTTGATGCAGCTAAAAGAATGATAAAAGCACATAAAGCCACAAGGAAAGAAAATGTAAAATGCAAAATATGGTTGGGGCAGATTTAGCACATGGACAAAGCCTAGCATGATCTCCACCCTTCTCATTAGCTATCACCTAGTGCCTCAAGCATTTAATGCTTCAATCTCAAACAAAGGAACTCTTGAATGTCCCAACCTCGATGAGTGAGAAACTTCTATATATTAAAGGAGTATTGAAAAGGCATAAAGCAAACTTGGGCTCCTAAGCTATGCACCAAATAAAGATAAATAATTAAAGGTGCACCAGGGGGTGGAAAAAGCAGGCCAAGAAAAGGGATAACTAATGTTAATTTCTAAGTACCATTTTCAATTTTTTGTTTCTTTGCAGCTCCCCAAAAAATATTTTACCCAGCAAATTAATTTTCTACAGTAAATAAATTCTGAAAACTACAAAACAAAAATACTCTAGTACTTTTAACTCAATAATTTTGCAGCAGAAATACTCTGAAAAAAATCAAGCAAACAACAAATATTTTACCCTCCAAATTTCTCTTCATTAACTTTTTCTCATAAAAAATTAAGGGCTTCCTTACCAAGGAGGATGGCCCTTTGAAATACACAAAAATACAGCGAATGAAACCTGGCAAAATCGACCCACAGAAATCAAGAAACTGATCTCTGCCCGCAACTTGTTGCCTGATTTCTCTATCTTAATGGATCATGTTATGTTTGAAAACACAGATAATGGTGCACCTCAAATCTTTGATCGTCGAGGCGCATTAAATACAAGATCTAAATGCGACTAAACTTGAAAGTGAATATATTCTTGGTTTTTTATTCGACTCTTTTATAATTCTTTGAATCTATTATACATTGGAATTCATTGTTTTAGGTTGGTAGTTCTAGTGGTTGGTTGGAGCTAAGGTTCGTTTTTCCATTCACCGTAGTTTAACTTCAAAGCCATATTTCACCGTAGTAATAATGATCTCTCAGCATCTGCTAAATCAAAATTACTAATATATGTAATTTGCCAGTTTTGGAAATATTTCAATAGTATTAGAATAGCCTGTTTAAATATAGTTTTTTTTAATTGTATATGTAATTTCAACAGCCTAAGTTATTAATAAATGGTATATCTAAATATATAATAAGTGAAACAACTACCATGACCTTGCCTATACTTCCATAAAATCGATTTTATGGAACACGTTTTCCTTTACTCCATCTCACATGTTACATACCTGTAACGAGGATCATAAGGGTAACATAATTTATACTCGAGTAAGGTGAAAAATAATTTATACTCAGGTTGTTGCTATCCCTCACCGAGATTTAAATTTCCAAAAGACATGTTCAACATACCCATGTATACGGGCTAGGCTATATGTTCCAGTTAGAGCCAAATACATATCCTTTGGAAATAGATATCTGCAGTAACAGTTGCTTAGCCAACACTGAACAGTTTTCAGAACATCACATTCACTCTTCTTACCTGAGAAGTAGTCCTTTACTCAACTGAAAAGAAAAAATGGTCAAATTCTTCAATGCAATCCTTCACTACTATACCTAATACATGAACATGCTTTTGGTTGTTTAATATGCCCCTCTATACAAACCTCTAAATAAACTAAATGAATTCATGAATGGTCAGAGAACTAGAATAAAAAGGTAAAACAGATATGATAAGCAAGATAGACTTATAGTATCTTCAATATAACATAAGTCGATGCCTATTTGAATTGCAAGGAATGTAATAATTTATTCCTACAACAAAATCACTATGGTACAGAGTATATTCACTACTCTTACCTGAGAAGATTACCCTTTCCATGTTAGACTTGTACATGTCCAGAACGACATCTCCATGTACAAATCACAAACCTCTTGATACACTAAAAATGAGTTCATGAATGGTTATAGAATGGTATAAAGAAGGAAAAACAGTTATGTTAAACAAGAGAGGCTTACAGTATCTTATTTATTTATATTATTTTGAATGCAATAAATAATTCTTATATTGCAGATAATACCCATGTGCTCATACTTGAAGCAGAAAATCTGCTTAACGAATCTTCTTGAAATACATGTTTAAAGCACCATATGCATCTTTACTCTCGATTCTCTTTAAGGTATCAAGAGCTCCAAAGACTTACCAAATGCAAACTAAATGCTGTCATTGTGTCAACACAAAAACAAAGGAAAGATTGTCAGCACAAAAACAAAGACTTTCAATACAAAATCCATTTAGTGTTAGATAAATAAAATGAATACCTCTGCTAAATGAAGCAATCTAGATGTGTGACCTATAAAGCTCTCTTATCTTAACCATATATGGATATTTCCATAAGGTCAACTTGTTATGGCTAAATACATGTGAGCAAATAAAATCCCTATGCTCATTCCTGAAGGAGGAAAATCTGCTTAACAGAGATGCGTGAGATACATGTTAAAATCACTAGTTGCATCTTTACTCTTTGTCCTCTTTAAGGTATCAGGAGCTCCAAAGACTTGCCAAAACCTAAGAGTCTCATCTCCTGCAGCCAATGCAACAGTGTACCCATTTGGACTCTGAAAATACAAAACAAAGGAAAGACTGTCAGCAAAAAGGCTAAGACTATCAGCACAAACCCATTTAGCGATAGATCAATAGAATGAATACCTCTACCTATTTGAATTGCAAGGAATGTAACAATTTATTCCTACAACAAAATCACTATGGTACAGAGTATATTTGCTACTCTTACCTGAGAAGATTACCCTTTCCATGTTAGACTTGTACATGTCTAGAACGACATCTCCATGTACAAATCACAAACCTCTTGATACACTAAAAATGAATTCATGAATGGTTAGGGAAATGGTATAAAGAAGGAAAAATAGTTATGTTAAATAATAGAGGGTTGCAATATCTTCTTTATTTATGATATTTTGAATGCAAGAAATTATTCTTATACCGCAGATAATACCCATGTGCTCATACTTGAAGTGGAAAATATGCTTAACGAATTTGCTTGAAATACATGTTTAAAGCACCAGCCACATCTTTACTCTTGGTCCTCTTTAAGGTATCAAGAGCTCCAAAGACTTACCAAATACAAAGGAAAGGTTGTCATTGTGTCAACACAAAAACAAAGGAAAGATTGTCAACACAAAAACAAAGACTTTCAACACAAAATCCATTTAGCGTTAGATCAATACAATGAATACCTATGCTAGATGCAGCACTCTAGACATGTGACCTATAAAGCTCTCTTATCTTAACCATATATGGATATTTACATAAGGTCAATTAGTTCTAGCTAAATCCATGTGAGCAGATAATACCCTTGTGCTCATTCCTGAAGGAGGAAAATCTGCTTAACAGATATGCGTGAGATACATGTTAAAAGCACCAGCCACATATTTACTCTTTGTCCTCTTTAAGGTATTAAGAGCTCCAAAGACTTGCCAAAAACTAAGAGTCTCATCTCCTGCAGCCAATGCAATAGTGTACCCATCTGGACTCTGAAAATACAAAACAAAGGAAAGACTGTCAGCAAAAAGGCTAAGACTGTCAGCACAAACCCATTTAGCGATAGATCAATAGAATGAATACCTCTACCTATTTGAATTGCAAGGAATGTAACAATTTATTCCTACAACAAAATCACTATGGTACAAAGTATATTCACTACTCTTACTTGAGAATATTACCCTTTCCATGTCAGACTTGTACATGTCCAGAACGGCATCTCCATGTACAAATCACAAACCTCTTGATACACTAAAAATGAATTCATGAATGGTTAGAGAAATGGTATAAAGAAGGAAAAACAGTTATGTTAAACAAGAGAGGCTTACAATATCTTCTTTATTTATAATATTTTGAATGTAAGAAATTATTCTTATACCGTAGATAATACCCATGTGCTCATACCTGAAGCGGAAAATCTTCTTAACGAATCTGCTTGAAATACATGTTTAAAGCACCATCTACATATTTACTCTTGGTCCTCTTTAAGGTATCAAGAGCTCCAAATACTTACCAAATACAAAGGAAAGGTTGTCATTGTGTCAACACAAAAACAAAGGAAAGACTGTCAGCACAAAAACAAAGACTTTCAACACAAAATCCATTTAGCGTTAGATCAATACAATGAATACCTCTGCCAGATGCAGCACTCTAGACATGTGACCTGTAAATCTCTCTTATCTTAACCATATATGGATATTTCCATAAGGTCAGCTGGTTCTAGCTAAATCAATGTGAGCAGATAATACCCCTGTGCTCATTCCTGAAGGAGGACAATCTGCTTAATGGATATGTGTGAGATACATGTTAAAAGCACCAGTCGCATCTTTACTCTTTGTCCTCTTTAAGGTATCAGGAGCTCCAAAGACTTGCCAAAACCTAAGAGTCTCATCTCTTGCAGCCAATGCAACAGTGTACCCATCTGGACTCTAAAAATACAAAACAAAAGAAAGATTGTCAGCAAAAAGGCTAAGACTGTCAGCACAAACCCATTTAGCGATAGATCAATAGAATGAATACCTCTGCCTATTTGAATTGCAAGGAATGTAACAATTTATTCCTACAACAAAATCACTATGGTATAGAGTATATTCGCTACTCTTACCTGAGAAGATTACCCTTTCCATGTCAGACTTGTACATGTCTAGAACGACATCTCCATGTACAAATCACAAACCTCTTGATACACTAAAAATGAATTCATGAATGGTTAGAGAAATGGTATAAAGAAGGAAAAACAATTATGTTAAACAAGAGAGGCTTACAGTATCTTCTTTATTTATAATATTTTGAATGCAAGAAATTATTCTTATACTGTAGATAATACCCATGTGCTCATACCTGAAGCGGAAAATTTGCTTAATGAATTTGCTTGAAATACATGTTTAAAGCACCAGTTGATATGTAGTATGCTTTCCAACCAGAATGAAATAAAATTACTAGAAAGTACTGAATATCTATGTCCTCTTACATACTTAAACCAATTCCCCAAAATATTCAGACGAAGATAGGTTGTCTAAATTCGTCCCTAGTGCATACAAAAGGCTAGGAAATCTTGACTAGACTTTACTTGAAGCATACGATTTTTGGATGTCTAGAACAGTATGTTGAAATTTCACTACATGGAAAACAGACCCGCAAACTTAAGGAACTCTCAAAACTACTTCTGTGTGCTAGATCTGAAATCTCAAATGCTAACCGAAAACTGAAAACAAAACAAAACAATTTACATCATTCCAAAAATCATCTCTATTTGTGTTTATCAGCTTTGGAAAGGAAAAACAGTGCACACACTCTCTGGTAAACTAAATGGATAACAAAAACAGCAGGGACACCTTAACTAGTGCATCCTAATAAAACCTTAATTCTACTCTAGGGAAGTGTACCCAGGCTACATGCACCAGATGCTTATAATATATCACCTCACCTGTGGAATAGTATGCCCTAGCTAAGCCTGATCCACATGGAATTCTAATTTTAGAACTCTGGTAAACTAAATGAATAACAAAAGTAGCAAGGACACCTTAACTAGTGCATCCTAATCAAACTGTCATTCTACTCTAGGGAAGTGTACACAGGCTACATCAGCAGATGCTTATAATAGATCACCTCACCTATGGAATAGTGTGCCCTAGCTAAGTCTAATCCACATGGCATTCTAATTTTTGAACTGAATTGGACAGAAAAAACACATCTAAGGCTGGCACATGCATTTTTCAGCAGATTTGCAGCAACCTCAGCTCAACCATATATTAGCAGCCAAGCTGGACACTAAATTGGTGTCTGATCCCCCCTTGTTTGTGAGACAAGGGATCTCATCCACACAGCAATTTGACTGCTAAAGTCTACCAGACATGTTAGAGAACCCATCTACTTTTTGTACACTAACAAATAAACCAAATCTAAATCTGAATCTACTGAAAGCTTCAAAATATGTATCATAAAAGTAGCCTAGGGTTTATTGTCCATTATCTGAAACTTCTTCAGAATCTCAATTGCTTACTTACCCCTATTCGAGGACCAGCTCACCTCAACTTAGCCAAACCTCCAAGACCAAGAAATAACGCATGAAGTTGATGTCCTTCATGTCAAATTCACTTGCCAATTTCTTCTTGCACCATGGGATAGAGTTTTTTAAACTAACTGTTAGGACCAAGTCATCTACATACAACACAAATATAGGCATATAAAATTTATCATAATCAAACAAATGATACAAGTTAGAACCTGCAATGGTCTTAGTGATGGCCATAATCTGTAGGTACTCATCAATCCATGAGTACCAAGCACATGGAGGCTACTTTAGCCCAGAAAGGGCCTTCTTCAACTTGCGCACATGGGTATCCCATCCTAACAAAGATATTATATCTGAACCCAAGCTAAAACAAAAGCATGAATCACTCTTCCTGCAACCTGCATCTGTGGCCCAGTCAAAATCAACTAAAGCATGCAGCAGCTCAAAGCATTGTTCCAGTGTGCCCTTTAAGTACCTCGCATACCTCAGACCATGGAGCAGATTTGTCGCAACCTCAGCTAAACCATATATTATCAACCAAGCTGGACACTACATTGGTGTCTAAGCCCCCTTATTTGTGAGACAAGGGATCTCATCCACACAGTAATTTGACTGCTAAAGTCTACCAGACATGTTAGGGAACCTATATACTTTTTGTACACTGACGAATCAACCAAATCTAAATCTGAATCTATTGATAACTTCAAAATATGTATCATAAAAGTAGCCTACGGTTTATTTTCCATTATCCAAAACTTCTTCAGAATCTCAACTGGTTACTTACCCCTGTTCAAGGACAAGTTCACCTCAACTCAGCCAAACCTCCAAGACTAAGAAATAATGCATGAGGTTGATGTCCTTCATGTCAACTTCACTTACCAGTTTCTTCTTGCAACATGGGATAGAGTTTTTTAAACTAACTGTTAGGACCAGTTCATCTACATACGACACAAATATAAGCATATCAAATTGATCATAATCAAACGAATAATACAAGTTAGGACCTACAACAATCTTAGTGATTCCCATAATCTGTAACTAAGTACTCATAAAAAAAAAGTATCTTCAAAATTTGTTTTATTGCACACAAAATTAGTTTATGTTTGGACCCTAACAACCTAGTACACTCCTTAGAAGCTAGAGCGATGCACGTTCAAGTTATTAAAATTTAACACATATCAATCCTTTTTGTCCTCTTTTTGGGAGGCACCACATTAATTGTGGATGTGGAATGTTCATCACATTGAACACCCTCCTCATTATTTATGTCTTCCATTTGCTAAAATTCAACAATGGTTTCCTGCCAAGGTTTAGGAATGACAAATGAATGATTTTGTGCAACAAACAAATCATCATGTGCTTGTATCTCCTCCCCATGCTCACTCCCAGAAGTTTCACCTGATTCCTGTACACAACACACTTTAACTTGTTAGAATAACATTATACCTCCAATTGAGTTATTACATTATTCATAAAATATTATAAACAAGTAACCTCAGATCCATAACTAGAAATTAAATTTTCCCCTCGATTTATCATGTGTTGGTGAAGACTTTAGGAACCATGTAATAAATCATATTTTAAGTCTTCCTCTGAAGCTTCCTTTTGAAACTGGTGAACCTACATTAACAAAGATAATCATATTTATAAGGTAAAATAACTAATAAGATACAATTAACTCAATGTGACCATGGTTACTTTTCCTAAAATAGAAAATATAATAGATGGAAATATCACTTACCATGCCACCACGAATACTATTATATCCACCATAGCCTAATTTGTGAGATCCAATTTGACACCCTAGCTTGGATTGCTTTTCTTGTATCTCGAAGCCGTCTCTTAGCTCCTCCTTGTGCAGATGGCGTATAGTTTGGATTTTTGAGAAATTTCCTCTTAAACTTGGCATCTTTCATAAGTTCATCACATGTCACTTGGTCTATGATCCAAGCTGAACATGGATACATTGAGTTTTTAGGCAACTTTGACCTTAAATTGGACCTCTTTGAGTGCATGTACTTACTTGCAATCTCTAAAATAAGTTCCTTATCAAATCCAGGATTACCAAATGCTATTACTACATCTTTAAATAGTTCCTCTTTTTTGGCATTGGCTTATTTCCTCTAATCCATTTGGACGGTATTCCAAATAATTGTTCTACACAACGAAAAATAAAGTGATAAACTTTCAACCCCATTTCATCCTTCAAGACATTTCCTTCTGAAGTGAGCAAGATTGTAACTTCTTGCATTCCTTTTGTGGTCACCGATGATATTGTTGTAGTCTTGGGGATTGAGGAAGATGCCCTTATAGGTACATTAGGCACTTTGTCACTTACTTCCTGCATTTACAATGAAATTGTGGAACTATTAAGAACCCAACCAAAATATGAAACTATTTTTCATTTCTAAAATAATTATCCTAAACATAACAAATGAAATTATAAAAAAATAAAATAATTTTACCTATTGATCTCTTGCAGGAGCTACACTCTCCAACAATGACATTTCCCATAACTGAATTTGTTCAATTATTTCTTGTCCAATTTGAACATTTGTAGGAATATCTGGTAGGAGCCTTAACATTCTTATTTGTGAGTCTATAAGACTCCTCAAAGAAACTTGTTCCGGTCCTGGTGGGAGAATGCTAACTGGACCCACATTTGATGTAAAGGGAATGTTATGGGGTTCTGGTCTAGGTGTAGATGGCATAACATGACCCTCTATACCAACAGATTGTATACTTGTTGGAGTCACCCTAGAAACATCTTGCAAGGCACAAATATAAATAATAAGATGGAATAATAGATGAATAATGTTGAAATATGTAACTAGGTTCGGCCTTCATAATGACATATGTAATCACAATTCTACGTAATTTATGTAAAAAAAGGAAAAAGAATATTAATTTTGTTATGCTTGAGGCATGGCTTTCATGAACACATGAAGAAGCAAGTCCCATTATAGAATGACAATATCTTGGAAGACTCATTAAAAGAAGGTCATGAAGATGGCAAATGATCAATGAAATGTATAGTACCATTGCAAAGAATCATGGCAACCAAAATAATAAGCACTACAGATAGGTGTCCATGAGGTATGTATAATAATTTTCTTTTAAAGGGTCCATTATAATATGTATTAGGGTTGATTTTATGGGTTTATATTTTAAGAAATACCCTAATATTTAGAAACCTTAATCTCAAGGTATTTGTTCCCTATGATTTGATTTCTATGGCATGGGATAAACTCTAGAATGACATAAAGGAAAAAGAGTATGATCTAAGGTTTGAATTTAAGAAACCCTAAAATGCCCTCTTGATTACATAAATACCCTAGAAAAGTAACTTGACATTATGTTTTGGAATAATATTGTTACGTCCCTATGCTACTAGTGTACCCCTTATTGTTATTAGTACAACCCCCTTATTATTATTTTGTGCCCATGTAGTCCCCATATTGTTATTATTGTGCCCCATAGAATCCCACTATTGTTATTATTGTGCCCTTAGATTATTATTGTTATGTCAACTCTTATTATATTATGACCCCTTAGACTCCTATATATAGAAAGGAGGTCTTGTCATTTGTATCATCTAAGAATTGTTCATTTGTGTAATGTAAAGGAGGTTGCCTCCTCAAAGAGGCTTATTTCTAAGGTGTTCATCTATATTTTATATCTTTTTGTGAGCTGGTTTCATAACATTTGGTATCAGAGTTGTGGATTCTAGGGTTTCACTATTCCAAATAGGACATCGTGGCATTTTCGCTATAAATTTTTTCTGCGACGTTTCAAAAATGGAAAAAAAAAACCATTTGAGACAAAGTCGTGTTGAACCTCAGGTATGAATTTCAGAGCTTGTCTCGCTATATTTTTGGAGATATGATCTGAGGAAGTTAGGGTTTTTGCAAGCTCCAGAATTTAAGCTAAAAAAGGTCATCGTGGGATTTTCGCTATAACTCTTTCTCTACGAAGTTTCAGAAGCTAAAACAAAAACCCATTTGAGAAGAAATCGGTCTAAACCTCAGCTTCAAATTTCAGATCCTGTCTCACTATATTTTCGGAGATATAGTCTGAGGAAGTTAGAGTTTTTGCAGACCCCCGAATTACATTCCAAACAGGCCACCGAAGGAAAATCGTCATAGCTGTCTCGCTAAGCATCAGATTGAAATTTTGTAAGAATTTACAGAAAGAGGAATTCCTGTAGTTTTCTGTATATCAGTTTCAGATACTAAGGTCAAAACAGTGTTACATGGCATGTTGTACAAGTTTGCTCTATTGAACTAGTCTATAATCAGGTCACCGTGGGATATTTGGCATAACTCTTTCTTGGATAATCAAATTCTAATCAGACTTGTCGGGTTAGAAAGAGAACTAAAAGAGCTACAGCAGGAAGAAATTTCAGAACTTGCAGATCTGAAATTACAAAGTTACAGTTGTTTCAAGATCGAGCTCCTAAAATCAAGAAAAATTAGGATGAGGAAGTTTTATGGCAAGGATCTGGTAAATTGGATACTACAAATGGAGAAATATTTTAATCTACATGGTGGACCACTGTTACAAAAGGTATGTATTGCATCTTCATATTTAGAGCAAGATCAATTTTTATGGTATAAAGGGCTTTGTTCTTGTAAACCATTTGTTACATGGTCAATTTTCACAGACGAAATTATAGCACATTATGAGAATACAAAGAGCAACACCTTCTTTAGAGAAACACCACAACAATTGGAAGAAAAAAGAGAAAAAGGGCTTTGTTACAAGGTGGAAAGAAAACTTATGGTAACAAGGAAGTCTACCCCTCACAACTATAAAGATGGAAGTGTTGTTTCTCCTAGCCTTCCACAACCTACAAGGGTTACACCACAACAATTAGAAGAAAAAAGAGAAAAGGGCTTTGTTACAATTGTGATAAAAAAATGCACTAAAGATCATAAGTGTGCTGAGAAGAAATTATTTTACATAGAATATGAAGAGGAGGAAGAAAAGGATCAAGAAATATCAAAAGAAGAGGATATACACCAGGACCCAACCCCAGAGAAATAAGAAATGAATCCGACCATAGCTTGTAAAGCATTGGCAAGAATTACCACTCCTCAAACTCTCAAGATAGAAGGACATATCAAGGAGAAAAAGGTTCAAGAAGTGAAAGATCACATCAAGAAAGAAGAAATGAATCCAACCATATCTTGTAATGCATTGGTCGGAATTACCACTCCTCAAGCTATCAAGATAGAAGGACATATCAAGAAGAAAAATGTTCAAGAAGTGAAAGATCACATCAAGCATCAAGAAATGAATCTGACCATATCTTGTGAAGGATTGGAAGAAATTACCACTCCTCAAACTCTCAAGATAGAAGGACATGTCAAGAAGAAAAAGATTCAAGTAGTGAAAGATCACTTTAGAGAGAGATTCTTCGGCGAAAATCACATGGAAAATCATTTGTCCATGTTCAGGCTTTTGTGACAAATGATTTTCCATGTGATTTTCGCCGAAGAATCTCTCTCTAAAATGATATGGATCACAAAAGCCTGAACTCTATTAGTGAAAGATCACATCGAGCATGAACAACAAGATCTCCAACTTTTAAAGGATAACACCACTTTGGTGTAGAATCGAATGAAACAACAAGCAGATCAACATCGCAGTGAAATAAGTTTTGATGTAGGCAATTGGATATTTTTACAACTACATCTCAAGCAAGCAATTTATGAGAAGGAAATGTTGGCAATATTACATGCACTTAAGAAATGGTGACCTTACCTAATGGGAAGACACTTCAAGGTAAAAATGGACCATGATAGTCTTAAATAATTTTTAGAACAAATATTATCTTTAGAAGAACAAAAAAAAAAATGGGTCACAAATATGTTGGGTTGTGACTTTGAAATCATCTACAAAAAAGGGAAGCAAAATGTTGTTGCAGATGCACTCTCATGAAAGGATGAGGATGTGGAAACATTGTTTTGTGCTATTTCTATTATCCAACCAGATTGGATACACGAAGTGAGGGATGAATGGAAAGAGGATGAAGAAGTGTGGCCACTCATTCAAAAGTTTCAGAAGATCCCAGTTCAAACAATATTACCAGAACTTTACAAGGAAGGAAAAACCATATTGGAACCTGGAGCATTCACATAAACAAGAACTCGACATATAAGAAATCGATCAATTTCAAAGTATCTCATCAAGTGTAAGAACTTACTCGCTGAAGATTCCACATGGGAGGACAAGAATTTTGTACAGAAGCATCAAGAACTACTCAAGCGTTGAGGACAACACTTTTTGAAGGAGAGGGGCATGTTAGGTCCCTATACTACTAGTGTAACCCCTTATTGTTATTAGTACAACCCCCTTATTATATTGTTGTGCCCATGTAGTCCCCATATTGTTATTATTGTGCCCCATAGAAGCCCACTATTGTTATTATTGTGCCCTTAGATTATTATTGTTATGTCGGCTCTTATTATATTATGACCCCTTAAACTCCTATATATAGAAAGGAGGTCTTGTCATTTGTATCATCTAAGAATTGTTCATTTGTGTAATGTAAAGGAGGTTGCCCCCTCGAAGAGGCTTATTTCTAAGGCATTCATCTATATTTTCTATCTTTTTGTGAGCTGGTTTCATAACAAATATATTGCTTGGGTTACTTGCTAAAATAGTATTGCAGGCACAAGAAGTAAAAATTGGATGGGGTGATCCATTGAAAGGCATGATGTAGCTCTTGGTAACCTCATAGATCATGGAGTCGTTGTGCAAAAACTTTATTAAATATATGCCCTAGATTTCTCAACAAATAACATAATCAAATGGATGTAGGAGCATCCTACTCAGAAAAACCATTGTATTCTAGTAAGCATAAGGTCTTGTGTTTCAAGGGACCTGATTCCCTAAAGAGTGATTAATTATTTATTTTCCTATGTTTCTATGAGGGTTGTATATTAGTGAGGATATTGTAATGAAATATTCTCATTAAGAGAGATTTCAAGAACAGTGTGTGAGTTAGAGGAACTAGGAGTTAGTCCATGATTTTGGGGATTAGAGAGGATCCTTAGAGATAAGGAAGAGATTTTAGGATTTTCTTGAGAAGGTTATGGATCTAAACAATGAATTGGTTATAGAATCTTTTTGTATAAATGTAAGTCAAAAAGGCAGGGAAAGATTTAATTAGGTTGATATTTAGATAGGTTTGATTGTAAGCCCACGGGCAGGTAGGAAAACAGAGGCCACTGATACATAAGATCGGGCCAAGGAGAGAGTTCCTATGTAAATATCTTTTTATCAATACAAACAGCTCGATTTTGAGTTCATGTGTGTGTATTGGGTACTTGAGATATAGATTGTGTATAATCTTAAGTTATTCTGCGTAACATAGGTTGAAAGTGCAGAATCAAAGGTGTAATATAGAGAAGATTAATAGAGAGAGGTATTACGGCTTTATACACACAGACAATATAGGACGAAGCCTTTAATGTTATAGTGAAGGTGAAGGAAACGTAAAGGTGCAAGCGGAAGTCGAGATCAGTGAGAAGATAGTTTGGAAAACTCCTAAACCATAAAAGGATAGAGCAAAGTCAAATACACAGGTAGATCAATTAAAGACGAGAACCTTCAAGAAACACGAACCAAAGAGAACACTGAAGAAACGACGTAAAAACAAAGCAAAGAAAAGAATCAAAAGAGAGTGTAGTGATGCATAAGAGCCGTTGGATCTTGGAGATAAATTGACAAGATTTAAAGAGATAAGCGGCCAGGATTAAGTCACATAGAATGGAGTAAAGAAATGAATGGAAAAGATCAATTTAAGAGTTAGCAGATGAGGAATTCGGAGGAGTCGTCGTAGCCGTCGATGGTAGAAGATCTACAATCATCACGGATTAAATATATCGGGAGTTAATCAAAGAAGAAATGCAGGTTTGTAAGCAAAAGCAGGTTATCGGATGGAGAAAAGGTTGTAAGTGGTAATGGGGGGAGTCACCCGATTCCAGTAATCAACTGACACGTAGCACGTCGAAGGAGAGAGGAAACCACTTTAGCGGGTGGGTAATCCTCGTATAAGTTGTCCAGCCTCTATCATTATGGAGCATTAGATCAAATAAGGTTTTGATTTATGGTGCAGGATCAACGATTAGTTCTGTTGATTGGGTGTAACATCAACCGTCAGATTAAAGGTAAGATCTACGGCGAAGGTTGAAGCCAATAAGGCTTGGGGAAAAGCGGACCTAAGATGTTATCAACGCAAGTTAAAGTTACTTGAGTTTCAGGAGATGGATGGGGATCACGCGACAACCGTTGATATGGTGGAGTGAAATCAACAGTGGAGGATTGATCCGATAAAGGTAAACATTGAAATATGTGCCAAGGCCGAGAAAAGGTGAAAAGGTAAGGTTTCTGTGTATTTATGTGTATTTTCTATTATACGACGGTTTAATAGAAATAAAGCGGATAAAGGTATTTTGGGTTTAAGTCGGGTTTCAACGAAAGTCGGAGACCATGGTATGGGTTTCGTTATCATCCACAGGATTAATGAATCAAAAGGTTAAGATGAGCGGGGTATAGATAAACTAAAGTTTAATGAAGGTGGAGTTATAAAGTCTTGATGGAAAGGTTAACAAAGGTTTAGACTTTGGGTTAGTCTATTAAAATCTTTCTGCATGAGATTAAGTGAAGGGGCCTTAAACCTTAATTTATGAAGGTTTGACTAGGCAGGGTAATTGAAATTCACGGGGCAAATGAGATTATGCACTTTATTTTCATATTGTGGGTAATGCCGGCTTAGGCTGGCATCATTTAGTATCAGAGCATAATTGTGGTTGAAACAATTGATATCAGAATAGAATAAGGTAATTCTGCGTTAAAGGTCTTTGAGAATTTAGAAGAGAGTTATATTTTAAGATGTGTATGCAGGTAAGAGGAGATCAGATTCTAATCTAACAAAGAGAGAGGCACATAGAGATAATGTGCAACAAAACTTGCAGATGCAAGGAAACAGAGAACAATCCATTCAAAGTGCAGGTGAATGGTAGAACAAGATCATGCAGATATCTTGAAGGTGAGAAGATACGTTTTTATTATAATTTGAGTTGAAGATTGGAGAGTGTGTGGTCTTTATATTGTTACATAGGTAGCAGCATAAGAAGGTGATAAGGTTACAACAATCTAGAGCAAAGAGTGCTCAATTGGTTCCAGAGGAAAGAACCAGAGAAATGATAAGAGACTAAGCTTAGAGGAGAGAAGCTTAGTGAGGCATATGTAGCAAGAAGGAGACTTGTTACTGCAGGGGTTTTGTTGTAGCTCACAAAGGCAATTCCACAGAGGATGTGGGTAGAATTTCTAAGTAATGAAGGAATTTGGTAAGAGTTTCTAAGTGAAAGCAGAGTGTGGTAGAACCTTGAGGAATTCCAACAGAGGTTGGATAAAGAGGACAGTTTTGTTCTTAGAAGGTGCAGATGAGTTGAAGCCTAGAAGGAGCAGAGAGAAGTGCTCAAAAGAGGTTCCAGAGACAAAGAACCAAGTGCTTGCCAAAAAACCAAGTATAGAGCAAAGCTTGGTGAGGTAAGTGGCAGCAGGGAGGACTTTCTATTGCAGAGGCTTTAATGTAGCTCATAGTAAGTGAGTAAGGAACTCATAGAGATGGAAAGGACAATGACTAGTGACAGTCATGGCATAGGTTCTAAAAGAGACCACAGTAGAAGAAAGAAAAAGAAGAAGATACCAAGGCAAATGGCATGAGAATGAGAGACGAAAAATATGATTAAGAAATGGATGAGATAACAATTCAACTTGAAGTATTAATGGAGATGTTGCAAAGAAATGAGAAGGACCTAAAATATGGTTATGTCATGAGAAAGAAAGTGAAGTGGCAGAGGCTACAAGATAAGATGAATTAGCAAGAGAATATGTAGTTAATAAAGGAGTTGAGGGAGCTTGAACAGATTATAGATGTCAAATTGAAGACAGAGGAGCTCAAAGGAGTTGAACTACAGTAAAAGGAAAATGTTGGAGAAGGTGTTGAAGTTTTGGTATGTGAACCAGAACATGGACCATTACTTTTTGAAAGTAATGAAGAGACAGAGGAGTTGAATCATATGAATGATTTAGAGCAGCCAGAAGACTTGATGGCTGAAGCATCAAATGAGACCATAAGGTATTGTGTTTTTAAAACTAATAATTTGTGTATGGTTGCAGGTTTGGAAGAAGATATGAAGTCTTTTAAAGTTGTCAAAAACATGGAAGAATACCTTACATAAGATGAGAGTTTTAAAGCAGAGTATGACAATGAGATTGGAGAAGAAACAGTTCACTACAGTGAACAAGAATAGAGAGGCATCATTAAAACAGATGGTGTGGAAAAGAGACTTGTTGATAGTCTCAAGAATTCTTTGAGTTTGAATCAGCATACTAATGTGCTAAAAAAGGAGTTAAAGGAAAGATCATAGCAACATACTGAAAGGTTGCTAGAGCAAGAAGAGGCACAAAGGCCTTATATTTTTTATTTTGATAGTTGTCTTATGATTGCAAATTTTGTTGCAAAAACTAGAACATATTTGGCATAGGTGGACAACCAAATGAAAGAAGAAGAGAAAGAACATCTACTGAAGGATGTTAAGGAAGATTTAGCAGAACAAGAAGGACCATCTGATGATTAGTCAATAAAAAATAAAGAAATGGGAGATTGTGTAAAATTTCCAAATTTTACTCCAAGTAAAATCATTGAGTTATATAGAGAGTTAGACCTTCAAAAGAGAAAATTGGAAAAGTAGAGGATAAATGTTCAGGATAAATTATTGAAGAAGGAAGACAAAGGAATTGTCATAAATGACAGTCAAGAAGAAGTTGACAGGTACAGTAAATAGAAGTAGAAAATTGTCTTGAAAGATAATATGGCAGCAGCTGAAAAGGTGCAAAACAATAGTGAACAAGAGGGTAAGGATGTAAGGGTGGAAGTAAAAATGAAAATTCAGCAAGTAAGAGTTGAAGGCAATCAGCAAACAGATGATATACTGGACAAAGAGATTGAATTGATAAGAAGGTTAACGATGAAAGTGTCTTAGAAGAAGACAAAATCAATAAAGAAAAGAAGAAACAACAAGAGGAAGACAACAACAGACTATGAAAGCATGGCAAGTGGAGCATTGCAGCATAAGGTATGGAGACCTGGAGAACAACAGCAGACAATAGCAGCAATAGAACAGCTCACAAGCAAAGACAAATTACAAAATAAAGTATGGGATCTAGGAGGAATCAATTATCGAGACTTATGACCAGGAGGTCATAAATTTTTCTTACCCAAGGAGTCTAATGTAGGAGCATCTTGCTCAGGAAAACCATTGTATTTTAGTAAGCATAGGGTCTTGTGTTTCAAGGGACCTGATTCCCTAAAGAGTAATTAATTATTTATATTCCTATGTTTTTATGAGGGTTGTATAATAGTGAGGATATTGTAATGAAATCTTCTCGTTAAGAGAGATTTCAAGAATAGTGTGTGAGTTAAAGGAACTATGAGTTAGTCCATAATTTTGTGGATTAGAGAGGATGCTTAGAGATAAGGAAGAGATTTTAGGATTTTGTTGAAAAGGTTATGTATCTAAACCAGGAATTGGTTATAGAATCCTTTTGTATAAATGTAAGCCAAAAAGGCAGAGAAAGAGTTAGTCAGGTTGAGAGTTAGATAGGTTTGATTGTAAGCCTACGAGTAGGTAGGAAAATGGAGGCACTGATACAGAAGATCAGGCCAAGGAGAGAGTTCCTATGCAAATATTTTTTTATCAATACAAACAACTCGGTTTTGAGTTCATGTGTGTGTATTGAGTATTTGAGATATAGATTTTGTATAATCTTAAGTTATTCTGCATAACATAGGTTGCAGGTGCAGAATCAGAGATGTAATATAGAGAAGAGTAACAGAGAGAGGTATTATGGCTTTATACACACAGACAATACAAGAGGAAGCCTTTAATGTTGCAATGAAGCTAAAGGAAACGTAAAGGCACAAGCGGAAGTCGAGATCAGTGAGAAGACAGTTTGGAGAACTCCTAAACCACAGAAGGATAGACCGAAGTCAAATACAAAGGCAGATCAATTAAAGACGAGAACCTTGAAGAAACCTGAACCACAAAGAACAATGAAGAAACAACGTAAAAACAATGCAAAGAGAAGAAACAAAAGAGAGTGTAGCGATTCATAGGAGCCGTTGGATCTTGGAGATCAACGAACGAGATTGAAAGAGATAAGCAGCCAAGATTAAGTCGCGTAGAATGGAGTAAAGAAATGAATGGTGGAGATCAATTTAAGAGTTAGCAGATGAGGAATCCGGAGGAGCCGTCACAACCGTCGATGGTAGAAGATCTATGGTCATCGAGCATTAAATAGCTTGGGAGTTAATCAAAGAAAAAAGGTGGGTTTGTAAGCAAAAGCGGGTTATCGAACGGAGAAAAGGTTGTAAGTGGTAATGGGGGGGGGTCGCCCAATTCCACTAATCAATTGACATGTAGCACATCGGAGGAGAGAGGAAACCACTTTATCAGGCGGGTAATCCTCATACAAGTTGTCCGGTCGATTTCGTTGTGGAGCATTGGATCAAATGAGGCTTTGATCTATGGTGTAGGATCAACGATTAGTTCTGTTGATCGAGTGTAATGTCAACCGTCAGAATAAAGGTAAGATCTACGGCAAAGGTTGAAGCCGATAAGGCTTGGGGAAAAGCGAACCTGAGATGTTATCAACATAAGTTAAAGTTACTTGAGTTTTAGGAGATGTATGGGGATCACGTGACAGCCTTTGATCTAGTGGAGTGAAATCAATGGTGGAGGATTGATCTGATAAAAGTAAACGCTGAAATATGTGCCAAGGCCGAGAAAAGGTGAAAAGGTAAGGTTTCCGTGTATTTATGTGTATTTTCTATTATACAAGGGTTTAATAGAAATAAAGCGAATAAAGGTATTTTGGGTTTAAGTTGGGTTTCAACCAAAGTCAGAGACCATGGTATGGGTTTGGCTATCATGCGTGGGATTAATGAATTAAAAGGTTAAGATGAGCGAGGTATAGATAAACTAAATTTTAATGATGGTGGAGTTATAAAGTCCCAATGGAAAGGTTAACGAAGTTTTAGACTTTGGGTTAGTCTATTAAAATTTTTTTGCATGAGATTAAGTGAAGGGGCCTTAAACCTTAATTGATGAAGGTTTGACTAGATAGGGTAATTGAAATTCATGGGGCAAATGAGATTATGCATTTTATTTGCATACCTTGGGTAATGTCAGCTTAGGCTGGCGTCACAAACTCACACAAATAGATGGTTTAATCTTACATTTTGCATAACATTAGATGTATATGGGGGCACTAATGATCCCTGCATGCAAACATTGGGTGTATTGAGGGGCATAAATGAATCATGCATGCCAACAAAATGCACGCTTAGTAAAAACACAAATATTAATAAATAGATATAGTGAAATAGGTTAACTAAATGCACAAAAATATTCATCACTAGCATTGCCTTAGATGTATTATAAGGTGTTATAGGGGTTGGAATGACTTTAGCGATTTCCTACATTCCACAAACATAAATTAGCATAATATAATAAGGAACATAAGATAATTGAATATATAAAAGACAATATTCAAGCTTACCTCATGCATCATCATAGCAGCATCTTGCCCTCGTGCATTTGTTAACATTTCCATAAAAGTATTGAAGATCATTGAATCCCCCATAGTAGCATCGGTAACACCCATGGGTACATTCTTAAAAAACACATAATAACATAAAAATAAGAAAACCTTGATCAAAAAGCCGATAAGAAAATAGAATCGGTAACACCAAATATATATGTCTTTCAAGTAAAACCTTAAACATTCAAATTACTTGATGTTCATTACAATTACAAACTCATTACTTAACTTGTAAAGAAAAATTATATTGCAGTGAATCGTTACAACCATCTTAAAGTAAACATAGTGATCGAAAAATAGCATCCTCACAAGTAAAACATTAAACATTCAAATTACTTAATGTTTATTACAATTAAAAGCTCAATGCTTAACTTGTAAAGAAAAGTTATATTGTAATGAATGAAAACATAAACTTTGAAACGGGAACTCATACTATTACCCGTTTTGTAGAGATAGCAAAAAAGTGACCCGATTTCGAAAATGGGTGATGTAGAACACATATTCTCTTTAGAGCACAGTTTTTGGCACTTTAAATAACCGATACGATTACCCATTTCATAGGGGTAGTAAAAACGTGACCTGATTATGAAAAGTGGTGATGCAGAATACAGTGCTTTCTTTTCGGAACATATGTTTTACACTTTAAATTTTCTCATGTATCAAATATAAATATTTGTTTTTAAATGTTAGTGATTTTCATGCTGATTTTGAGACGTGTTGATGCAACATACCTTTTTTTTAGAGAACTTAGGTTTCACACTTTAAAATTTATTATGTCCATATTTTTTGAAATTATGATTACTTAATGAATTTTCAAGTTGTTTTATTTTTTTTTAAATGTTGATTACTTAAAAAAACAAATATATATATATATATATATATATAAAGGACAAAAAAAAGGGTTAAATAAAATAAATAAATAAATAAAATTATCTCATAAACCATGAAATAATTTGAATATATATATATATATATATATGAAGTAGAAAAAAATAAAAAATAGAATAGAAAATTAACAAAAAATAATTTAAGAAACTAGTAAAATTAATATTAAAAACAAAACAAAAACAAAAAAAAATATGAAATTTTTTAAAATATATGTATCTTTTCAAGTTAAATATATATATATATATATATATATAAGTTTAATAAAATATGTATTTTTAATTTTAAAAACAAATAAAAATAAATTATTAAGCCCTATCTCTTATAAAAAAAAAAAAAAAAAAACTATTTTTTAAACCACTTTTTTTTATGTTTTTTTTAAACAATTTTTTTTTTTTTTAAAAGAAAAGAAAATTAAATTATTTTCTTAAACAAATTATTTTTTTATTTATAAAAAAAAAAAAAATTTCTACACCCCGGCCGCCCATGGTGACGCGGCCCTCAGGACCCTCTGCCCAAGGTCGCACCACCACGAGCGGCAGGGGGGTGGAGAGACGATTCCGAGAATTGCCTCTCCGCCCACGGCCACCCGTGGTGCCACGGCCCTTGGGTGGAGAGGCCTGCACGCAAACCCTCCGCCCAACGCCGCGCCACCACGGGCGGCGGAGGGGCGGAAAATTAAATAATAATAATAATTATTATTTAAAAAAACATTGTTAATTTTTTTTTGTTGAAATAAAAATAAAATGGTTTAAAAAAGATAGTTTAAAATTTTTTTTCTTTTTTTTTAAATTAAAGAGATAGAGCTTAATAATTATTTTTTTTAAATTAAAAATACATATTTTCTTAAACATTAATTTATTTATTTTTTTTACTTGAAAAGATACATATATTTTTTAAAAAATCATATTTTTTTGCTTTTTTTTTTATTATTTGTGTTTATTTTAATTTTTTTAGTTTTTTTTAAATGTTTTTAATATTAATTTTACTAGTTTTTTAAATTAATATTTGTTAATTTTCTATTTTTTTTAATCTAGTTTGTTTTTTATTTTATTTTTTTCTAATTTTTGTTAATGTTTTTTTAAATATTTCTATTTTTACTTACTTAATATTATATATTTTTTTAAAATTTTGTTTTTTTTTTCAAATTATTTTATGGTTTATGAGATCATTTTTTTTTTCTAACTTATTTTTTTGTCTTTTTTTATATATATTTTTATATTTGTTTTTTAAAGTAAACAACATTTAAAAAAAGAAAAATAAAACAACCTGAAATTTTTTTATTATTTACAAGATAACTTTCTTTTTCCATTTTTTTTTTTTAAATATGTTTTTCTTACTATTTACTTGTTTATAATTTACAAGTTTTTTTTAGTTTTTTAATTCTTATCTTTTATAAGTTAATTTGTTTTTTTTTTAACATTTTTATAATTGAATTTTTTTGTCTTTTTTTTTTATATGTTTGATTTTCCTTTTTTTTTTTTTTTTTTTTGAGTATATATTTTAATTTATGTTTTGTTATTTTTTTTTTAATTTTTTTGTTTTGGGTTTTTTCATTTTTTAAATTTTTAAAATTTTTATTTTATTTTATGCTTTCATTATTCTTTTGAAATTTTAATGCTTTTCAGGGTCACAATAAAATCTTTTATGCCATTATTTCAAAATGTTGAAATTTTACCCTTGAAAAAAAAGTGTTATCCGAGCATGAATACTTTTCGTTTTCAGTGTGTTTTTTGCACAAAATTTACCATTGAAATAAAAAAGAGTTATTCAAACATCAACACTTTTCATTTTGAGGGTGTGTTTTGGACTTTTTTTGAACAAAAAATTGGTTTTCACTACCATTTCTAAAACATGTTGAAAATTTACCCTAGAAAAAAAATGTGTTATTCTTGCATCAACACTTTTCGTTTTTAGCACAGTTTTTTATGTTTTTACGGGGTTTTTTGGCCAAAATTCCCGTTTTGAGTTTATAGTTCCTGTTTCAAAGTTTACATTGTTGAATCTTTGAAACTATCTTAAAGTATACATAGTGATCAAAAAATGTCATCCTCACATGAAATCTCCTCATCTGATGACATATATACCCCATCGTTAATAGACCCGAAATCCACAAATAAATTAATACCATCATTTTCATAGTCTTCATCACCTTCAACTATAGGTAAATTAGAATCAATGAATTCATATTCTTCATGGATTTGATGCACATGTGGTTGCCCATGTCCTTCAGACACTTCAATAAACTCGTCATGGTCTTCACCTTGGTCATATGCATCATTGAAAATAAATTCTTCATCATCTCCATCTTGGCCATCTATGTCTTCAGGGGGAACTTCTGCATCTTCAAGTAAATCATGGTCCTCTACATCTTGAACAAATGTTACTCTTCGTCCTCTTGGATCATAATCAATCACAAATGACCAACTAGGTTGTTCTAAATTTGGAATGAGAAAATTTTGGTCACATTGACTTGGAAACACATAAGGTTCAGAAGTGGCTTCAAACCTAGATGTATTATTCATATGGAATCCATTATTATGGAGCAAGATAGTTTTTTCTTCTCCCACTTCAATAAGCTTGTACCATTCAACACGAAAAATAACTTTCTTAAAAGACATAAAATCAAGCTCTATAATGTCCTCCAACACTCTATAGTAGCGAAGTGTTCTTATGATTGGTTGGCTATCATTTGCATGTGAACGACATTCCACCTCAAATAATGTTGAAACTCCACAATCATAAGTTTTTCTCTTTTCATCAACTTTTCTGATGCGAAAATGATGATACAATTCCTCATTCCTTTGTAATATCTTACCTAAATTCATATAAATATAAACTAATTAGATTCAAGGATATGAAATCTAGCAAAAAACTTTATTAAATATATGCAATATATTAATATATATCACCTCCCCATTTATAGATCCTTTAATGAAATTCAATTGTTGTTGTGTTACTCTATCATTCCCTTTTGTTGCCTCATGTTCAATATTGGTCTTTAGCCAATTCCATAAGCATCTCTTTGGCCACTTTCTTTTATGGCTTGCAGGCAATCCTCGAGTAGTGTTTTCACCATGTCTATTATATATATCAGCTCATGCATTTTCATCTTCTAATTTCTTTTTTTTCAACGTACTTCTTCATCCATTCCAACATAAAGTCATAATTGTATGCAACATACAAATGTAATGCCTCCCACTCCTTAGCATCTACAATGAAAAATAAATGTGTTCAATGAATTAATAATTATTTAAATCCGTGTAATATAAAACTTAAGATAAAAATAACTCCTAACAATTTTTTATACCTTTTATCCTATTTGAAGTCCCTTCACCCTCTATTTTTTCTCCTTCAAATGATTGAGATTGGTTATAATTCCATAATCGCGGAGCTTCAAGATGCAATTGAGGTAAGTACTCACTCAAATGAACCATGGCCTGGAAAACCATGTACCCCTCAACTATGGACCCTTCTGGTCAAGCCTTTTGCCTCACAAATTGTTTTAAGACCTTCATATATCTCTCCATGAGCCACATTGTTCGAATATGAATAGGACCACATTGTTCAATCTCTTCTACTAGGTGTACAAGGTAGTGCTCTTGAGAATTAAAGAAGCTTGGAGGGAATCACATTTGAATATCACACATCAAAAGTGAAACATTTCTCTTCCAATACTTCAAGTCATCCTCATGTATCTCTTTAGGTGAGACCCACCTACAAGTATTACAATAAAGACTTGTTATTTCTTGTAAACTAAAAGTAAAAACTCATATAAAGGCATAACCAATGATGCACTTCAAATGATAAGAGTAATGGAAGAGTATGCATGATGGATTGAAAAATACCTCAGATATTTACATAATATGTAAATAGTCAAAGTGACGTTGTGGTCAAAAGTACTTGGTATTGCTACAGGCAACACATACTGCATGACCATTAACAAATAACCATGTTAAAATATGCATGAAATAATTTTATCACTATACTAGCATGACTATTAACAAATAACCATGTTAAAATATGCGTGAATTGATATTATCATTAGGATATACAATTTTCTAATTAATATTCCAACAAATATAACATGTGACAACGTTACCTTTATCCAATTTTACCAATCATGTGTTTTTAGGCTTGAGAACTCTAATCCATCTCTTGTGAATAATTTTTTTAATGTCACACCAAAGCCAGAAGGAAATATTATGTTTTTCATAGTAGAAATGATGTTTTCTTTCTCATTTGATGTAAATGTCCATGGAGCATGAACATATGAGTTGTCTTCATGCAACCACATGTTCAGCATGATATTGGCAACTTGAAGTTCATTTCTTAACTTTATTTGTGCTTCAATGTTATTTCCATTTAAATGTTTCCACAAGCACTCTCCCACATTTTTCCCGATGTGCATAGTATCAAATAGGTGGGCTATTGGCAAGCTCTCATAATATTATAATTTGTAGAAAATAGAGAGTATTTTCATTCCTAGGGGAAAACATGTCCCTTCATTTTTGTCATACATCACCTTCCACCTAGAAGGGTTCATCTTTATTGGCTTCCTCATTTCCACTTCCTTTCCATTGAACTTATGTTTATCACGCACTCGATAGCGATGATTTTGTGGTAAGAATTGTCAATACTCATCATAGACAGTTTTATTGAGATCCCTTGACTACCTATGCAACAATTTTGGCCCACATGATGGATAGCCATGTTTCCCCTTTGTTTGTAGTCCTAAAATAAGATTAGAACCCATATTTAGTAAATGATAAATTGAACATAATAATTATAAATGTAATTTATATTATATTACCACAACAAATAGAGAGCCCTGGGGCATCATGAATTGTCCAGATAAGAATCGCATGAAATAGGAAGTTTCTATCATTGATAGGTCTTGATACATCAAACATATTTACACCATCCCATAATTCACAAAGCTCATCAATGAAGGACTCCATGTATACATCCATATCCTTCACCTGATATTTCCCTAAGTGAACAAAGAGTTCTTTATTAGGATTAACTGAATTGAAATATTTTTATATAATCTTCAAGAAATCATTGCATTCACATGTTCTAGTACCTGGTATGGTAAGAGTTAACGTTGCATGTTTATTTTTCATTTCCATCCAAGGGGGGAGATTGTTGTTTATAATTAACACTGGCCAAATAGAATATGTTGTTCTAAGATCTCTAAAAGGATTTATGCCATCCATTGCTAGAGAAATTCTTGTATTCCTTGGCTCATTTCTTATATGTGGCCATTTTACCTCAATATCTTTCCAATATTTACTATCTGCAACCATACGCATGACACCATCTTGGCTCCTCCCTTGTGCATAATGATCCATATATTTTGCCAATTCCTTTCATTTGAACATTCTCTGAAACCTTGGCTTTAGTGGAATGTTTCATAATACTTTATAAGGAACCTTCTTGGATAATTGATCTTGATGATACCTATTTGTGTGACACTTTGGGCATTGTTGTAAATTTGTATTATTTCCATAGTACAATATATGGTCATTTGGACATGCATCATATGTCTTGTACTCTATTCCAATGCCTTTCATTATTGAAGATACTTCTCTATGAGAATGAGGCAACTTATTGTCCTTTGGAAGTATTTTGTTTGCCGAAAGTCTGCATAGTACAACGAATGATTTTTATAAGTATACACAATATTCAAAACTTTTAAGACATATAGAGCATTAATTTATAGGAATATCAGTCCAACCTTAATATATCAGTAAAGCATGTGTTTTTCAATCCATGTGTAACCTTCAACTTCAATAACAACATAAGTGTCACCAATATAGAAGATTCAGCATTTGCATAAAGAGTTGTCCTAGCCAAATGAGCTAGGGGTGAATCAACAACTTCTTTAAAAGATGTGTAGAAGTATTGGATAAATTCATTAACCCTAGCCTCATTTATCTGCAAAGTGGCTTCATCCATAAATGTGTCTTGTCCTTCATCTTGAGAGTCGCTATTATCAATATCATTTGTTGGTTCTTCAAGAATATTGGGAACTGGAAGCGGCTTTTCATAAATAAAAAAATCAAATGAAATGATCAATAATAATGTATTAAATAATGTTCATATTTATTTATTATAAGAATAAAAATTTGTTAATTATAATGTACCTCTTCTAAATAAACTCCATGGTCCAATCTATGGATACCAACAAGCCTTCGCTTCTTTAGTTTCCTATTTTGGCACATTTTTCAACTGCAATATATCATTTCATTGAAGTATTCATCTCTATCTAGAGTAGGTCTTGTTGTCTGTTCATCTGAATATTCAGATGACAATGTGCTATTTCCCCGAATGCACCATGTTTTTTAAACAATAAGACTGCAATTTTTAACTTGGGTATTACTTCTTTTTCAAGAGAACATGACCAATGAATAAACCTAGGGAGTGAATCTATGAATATGTAGTTTTTCAGTGTATTTTTTGGCTCTTTGATCACTTGATTGTTTGTACTTTTGTTTTTTTGTTGTTTCAAGGTAGTGTTTAGTGCTTCTGTAGGAATTACATATGAAACAAATTGAGATCTAGGTTCAAAACTCTACCAATGTGTTGAGTGAGCATTGAAGATCTTTCCAACACTTTGAGGCAAGCTTATCAGAGTGTTCCAACAAGCATCTAACTAGTCACAAACGAACTTTTGAAGTATCGTTTTAAAGTTATTTCTAAAAATAAATCCAACCTATAACTAAATCAATAACATAAATACTACAAATATCAAAAGCAACATAAATACTTGGTCTTCCATTTTCTATATAATAATGTAATAGAAATCTGCGAAGAAAAGTTTGTGGACACTAGTTAGGATCATTACATAAATAAATGTTGAAATACATGACAACATGTAAAACCATAAAATTATTCTAAAATATGTTGGTTTAAACTTGTATCCATGTAATACTAATTTCATTGAGGTAGTTCTATGATTAAAATTCATGTAGTGAATGTAGACCAATTCATACTTTACAAGCTACTAAATTCACATGATGTAGTCTTACTGAATTTACTAACATCTCTATAATATTTCTCAAAAACTTATATATAAATACATTCTTTATTTTATATATATAAGAGCATCATCTGGAGTTGAGTGGTGGAGACCTAGCAAATCCGCCATTGCACTCTGAACAAAACATAAGTGTATTTGAAGACTCATTAATTACTATACAAAAATGTTATAAGATGAAGGATTGTAGGGGAATGACTTTCCTCCAATATACCACTGAATAAAGCTCCTTTTAGATAAGTTTGAGAGTTTTGATCTCTGCCATATTAAAATGGATACCAATCGATTAGAAGATGAACAAGCCAATATTGGAGTTAACTTGGCACAAGGAATGATTGTGGAAGACCAAAATAATCTATCTGTATGCCATATCCCATGATTGCACCCCTTCAAGGGAGGACTAGAGTTGCTTTAGCTGGAGTCATCCTTGTGGGATTTTTGGTGTGGCTAGCTATCTTCTTGAGTAGCCCAGGTACATGATTGACTATGCCTTTTAATCATGCTCTTGAATATGCCTTTGATGGCAAGGGATAGATTCTCCCTAGCTTTACAAAATAAGAGGGCATACTAAAGCCCTGGAAGATAGAGTAACACCTATCCCTCATCATTTATGATAGCTGTAACTGGGCAGCCATGGATGTAACATCCATCGAGAAGGGTAGTTTCCACTGTGACAACATATGGATCACTACATCTTCTTGCTATTTTTAATTATGAGATGCTTTAGAAGAAGGGTTTATGTTTATTGTCAGAATCACCCCACCCCATGCAACCCAACCCAACCCAACCCACTATATATTCACAATAGTGAAACCAACGAGGTTGCATATATGGTGCTAAAAAAACAAGCAGTGTTCCTAACAAACAAGCATAATTTTGTATATAAATTGTCATCAATTTATATTAAACTGTGAAATCAACATTTGAAAAGAAATGCATATTAAGCACATTAAGCATGCATGGAAACTATTAATCAAATTCCAAGGAATTATTATGGTAGATGAAGCGATATGGTGTGCTACCTTAGAAGAGCACCAATATGCAATAAAGAACCCTCAAATTTGCTGTGAAAACGAAAATACATAAAATAATGGAGAGTACTAGTGGTAGAGAGGGTAGAAAAACCCAGAATCATGTTTGTGGTCCCCAGAAAATGGTTGAAAACCCTATTTTTCAAACCTAAGACAACCCTGTAAATACTACTGGCCAGGGAAGGAAGAGTCACACTGATATCATGTTGAGAACATAGATAGAAGATCTATAGTGATCTCTTCATCAAACTCTAATACAATCATGTAGAAACCCTTCAGATTTACTACAACATTTAACAAAACAACAATATTAATTGTAGCAAAATAGCATGAGAGAGAAAAATAGAGAATTGTACTTGGGTAAATATGGCACTGGATCAAAATAATCAATGAATATGTTGTACAAATGAGTGTGCATGAATTTATTCACATCCTTCTAGGGTTGGGCACTAGTGCCAAGAGGGTGACTAGGCCAACCTAGTCATAAATAATAAAGTGGGTAACTTTCCCATATGTAAGAAAATTAAAGCACTCAATACATCAGGTAGTGGGTCGCCATGTGGTCTTAAGTGGAGATTACCCATACTCTAACAATATTTAATGCTCAAGCACAGATTTTGTATTAGTGGAATTCTTGAATCATGAAGGCTTTTATGTTACAGAAATAGTGTTATACACATCAACAATGGCTATAGTGGCAATCCATAAAGATGAATAATGCATAGATCTGGCTAGAAGGTTTTTTCTCTCTGACCTCTATGTTAGAAAAAAAATCTGACTCAGATCCTCTTTTGGGTAAGAGATGAATTTTCTCTGGATTATATTACAAAGGGCAATGCATTGTCTTAAATTGTTGTCGCATCATGCAAAGTAATCTCTCTGTAGAATATTGGGTTTATGTGTTGTCAACCATAGGGTTCTAACATTTAAACTGCTTTATATTATTGTGAAAGGTAATTTCCCTCGGTATTTTTTAACAAGTACTTGTTAGATTTGTTTATTATCTAGTCCCATTATTTATCTAATATGATAAAATTCTACCATACACTTACTGTGATTTAGTTTTCTGCTACCAATCACTTTAACTTTAGAAGATGAACAGGCCAATATTGGAGTTAACTTGGCACAACGAATGATTGTGGAAGACCAAAATAATATACCTGTATGCCATATCCCATGATTGCACCCCTTCAAGGGAGGATAGTCCCAATGAACCTCATTAAGGAGAAATTAAGTTATGACAATCCACATTAAAATGTTCTTAATTCCAAGAAACACAGTCTCAAGGATCGTCAATTTTGGATGAAGGAGCCCACTAATCAGGAAACTAGGTGGAAAACACACGAGTATGGAGAGGTGTCAGGAAAAGTGGAGAAACAATGATAAAATATTAACTTCATATATCAGGGTGGGACCTGATAGTACTATTTCAAAGTTGGATGGGTCACCATTGTTCATGTGTGCTCTCAATTTGTTTGTTTTATCAATGGATATTCAAATTCATTTTGAGTGAGGACTTGATGTAAGCATTGAATGTGAGGAGAGCTCCTCTGCAATTGGCTCGGGCCCAAACAAAGATATAAAGGGTTGGATATAAAATTTAAAAGTGAAGTTGATTATTATTAGAAAGTGAAGGGCATACAGTATGGTCTCAGCTTCTGGGAATTGTATTGATAAATCCCTAAACGAGCAACTTGACATGATGGAAAAGGAAGTCTCAGAGTTGATATCCAATATAGGAGAGACGCTAATCAGCGAGAATCGTTCCCACTTTCTTTTGATTTAAAATCAACTTGGTGATCTAAAAAAATATGTGGAATGCCTACATGCAACAGTGTATTTGATAATCACCAAAATGGAGAAGTTGGAATAAAAGGTAGAAAATTTTGAAGTGAAAGTGGAAACAACCATTGTTAAAGTTCTGAAGGAGGTTTTTGGTCTCAGCAAAAAACAAAATGTCTCGAACAAAGAGCATCATCTGGAGCTTAGTGTTGGATACCTAGCAAATCCACCTTCGCACTCTAAACAAAACATGCACCTGTATTAAGATGTCTCCCAGAATAATACAAACTAATTTATCTGGTTGGTTGACTCTCTGGAATTATGGATTGAAAATATTACACAACTGAGATCAACATTTAAAAGAGAATTAATCATGCCCAGCTCACTGAGCGAAATGAAGATTGGGAGGACTAGAGTTGCTTTAGCTGGAGTCATCCTTGTGGGCTTTTTGGTAGTGCTAGATGTCTTCTTGAGCAGCCCAGGTACATGATTGACTCTGCCTTTTAATTATGCTCTTGAATATGCCTTTGATGGCAAGGGCTAGATGCTCCCTCGCTTTACAAAAGAAGAGGGCATGTTAAAGGCCCTAAAGACAGAATAACACCTATCCCTCAACATTTATAATATATCCTTTGAGATGTGGTGTGATTGGCACTGTTGCCAATTGACATTTGAGACGCGGTGTGACAGTGATTGACACCATTCTCTTCCAAGGACTCTAAATCATATGATGGAGAATTATGCATGAGAAACAGTATCAGGGCAAATTCTCCCTGTGCTTTTGTTTAGGATTTATATAACAACATTCAAAAGTTGGATTAAAGCGAGAGATTGCAAAAAATTAAATGAAAGTCTAGTTGGTTGACTCTCTACAATTATGGATTAAAAATATTACACAACTGAGATCCATATTTAAAAGAGAATTAATCATGCCTAGCTCACTAAGCAAAATTAATATTGGGAGGACTAGAGTTGCTTTAGCTAGACTCATCCTTGTGAGATTTTTGGTGTGGCTAGTTGTCTTCTTGAGTAGCCCACGTACATGATTGACTATGCCTTTTTATCATGCTCTTGAATATGCCTATGATGGCAAGGGCTAGATGCTCCATAGCTTTACAAAAGAATAGGGCATACTAAAGGCTCGGAAGACAGAGTAACACCTATCCCTCAGCATTTATGATAGTTGTAACTGGGAAGCCATTGATGTAACATCCATCAAGAAGGGTAGCTGCCACTGTGACAACATATGGATCACTACATCTTCTTACTATTGTAAATTATGAGATGCTTTAGAATAAGGGTTTGCGTTTATTGTCATAATCACCTCACCCCACGCAACCCAACCCAGCCCAACCCACTATATATTCACAATAGTGAAACCAACGAGGTTGCATATATGGTGCTAAAAAAAAAAGTAGTGTTCCTAACAAACAAGCATTATTTTGTATATAAATTATTTAAATAAATTATCATCAGTTTATATTAAACTGTGAAATCAACATTTGAAAAGCAATGCATATTAACAATGTTAAGCATAGATGGAAACTACTAATCGAAGTCCAAGGAATTATTATGGTAGATGAAGCGATAGGGTGTGCTACCTTAGAAGAGCACCAATATGCAATAAAGAACCCTCAAATTTGCTGGGAAAACGAAAATACATAAAATAATGGAGAGCACTGGTGGTAGAGAGGGTAGAAAAACCCAGAATTATGTTTGTGGTCCCCTGAAAATGGTTGAAAACCCTGTTTTTTAGACCTAAGATAGCCCTATAAATACTACTAGCGAGGGAAGGAAGAGTCACATTGATATCATGTTGAGAACACAGGTAGAAGATCTACAGTGATCTCTTCATCAAACTCTAATACAATCATGTAGAAACCCTTCAGATTTACTACTGCATTTAAAAAAACAACAATATTAATTGTAGCAAAATATCATGAGAGAGGAAAATAGAGAATTGTACTTGGGTAAATATGGCACTATATCAAAATAATAAATGAATATATTGTACAAATTAGTGTGCATGAATTTATTCACATCCTTCTAAGTTGGGCACTAGTGCCAAGAGGGTGACTAGGCCAACCTAGTCATAAATAATAAAGTGAGTAACTTTCCCATATGTAAGAAAATTAAAGCACTCAATACAATAGGTAGTGGGTCGCCATGTGGTCTTAAGTGGAGATTACCCATACTCTAACAATTAATCAATGCTCAAGCACAAATTTTGTATCAGTGGAATTCTTGAATCATGAAGGCTTTTATGTTACAGAAATAGTGTTATAGACATCAACACTAGCTATATTGACAATCCATAAGGATGAATAATGCATGGATCTGGCTAGAAGGTTTTTTTCTCTCTGACCTCTGTGTTAGAAAAAAAATCTGACTCAGATCCTCTTTTGGGTAAGAGATGAATTTTCTCTAGATTATCTTACAAAGGACAATGCACTGTCTTAAATTTTTGTCGCATCATGCAAAGTAATCTCTCTGTAGAATATTCGGTTTATGTGTTGTCAACCATAGGATTCTAACATTTAAACTGCTTTATATTATTGTGAAAGTTAATTTCCCTTGATATGTTTTAACATGTACTTATTAGATTTGTTTATTATCTAGTACCCTTATTTATCTAATGTGATAAAATTCTGCCATACACTTACTGTGATTTAGTTATCTAATACAAATCACTTTAACTTTAGAAGATGAACAGGCCAATATTGGAGTTAACTTGCCACAAGGAATGATTGTGGAAGACCAAAATAATATATCTGTATGTCATATCCCATGATTGCACCCCTTCAAGGGAGGATAGTCCCAATGAACCTCATTAAGAAGAAATTAAGTTATGACAATCCGCATAAAAATGTTTTTAATTCCAAGAAACACAATCTCGAGGATCGTCAATTTTGGATGAAGGAGCCCACTAATCAGGAAACTAGATGGAAACACACGAGGAGTATGGAGAGGTATCATGAAAAGTGGAGAAGCAATGATAAAAGATTAACTTCCTATATCAAGTTGGGACCTGATAATACTATTTCAGAGTTGGATTGGTCACCCATGTTCATGTGTGCTCTCAAATTGTTTGTTTTATCAATGGATCTTCAAATTCAATCTGAGTGAGGACATGATGTAATTGAATGTGAGCTGAGCTCCCCTGCAGTTGTCTCAGGCCCAGACAAAGATATAAAGGGTTGGATACAAAATTTAAAAGTGTAGTTGATTATTATTAGAAAGTGAAGGGCAGACAATATGGTCTCAGCTTCTGGGAATTGTATTGATAAATCCCTAGACGAGCAACTCGACATGATGAAAAAGGAAGTCTCAGAGTTGATATCTAATATAGGAGAGAAGCTAATTAACAAGATTCATTCCCACTTTCTTTTGATTTCAAATCAACTTGGTGATCTGGAAAAAAATATGTGTAATGTCTGCATGCAACAGTGGTTTTGATAGTCACCAAAATGGAGAAGTTGGAATACAAGGTAGAAAATTTTGAAGCGAAAGTGGAAAAAACCATCGTTAAAGTTCTGAAGGAGGTTTTTGGTCTCAGCAAAAAACAAAATGTCTCGAACAAAGAGCATCATCTGGAGCTTAGTGGTGGAGACCTAGCAAATCCACCATTGCACTCTAAACAAAACATGCACTTGTATTAAGATGTCTCCCAAAATAATACAAACTAATATATCTGGTTGGTTGACTCTCTACAATTATGGATTGAAAATATTACAGAACTAAGATCCATATTTAAAAGAGAATTAATCATGCCCGGCTCATTGAGTGAAATGAAGATTGGGAGGACTAGAGTTGCTTTAGCTGGAGTCATCCTTGTGGGCTTTTTGGTGGTGCTAGATGTCTTCTTGAGTAGCCCAGGTACATGATTGACTCTGCCTTTTAATCATGCTCTTGAATATGCCTTTGATGGCAAGGGCTAGATGCTCCCTAGCTTTACAAAAGAAGAGGGCATACTAAAGGCCCTGAAGACAGAGTAACACCTATCCCTCAGCATTTATGATATATCCTTTGAGACGTGGTGTGATCGGCATTGTTGCCAATTGAGATTTGAGACACGGTGTGACAGTGATTGACACCATTCTCTTCCAAGGACTCTAAATCATATGATGGAGAATTCTGCATGAGCAACAGTATCAGGGAAAACTCTCCATGTGCTTTTGTTTAGGATTTATATAACAACATTCAGAAGTTGGATTAAAGTGAGAGATTGCAGAAAATTAAATGAAAGCTCGGTTGGTTGACTCTCTGCAATTATGGATTGAAAATATTACACAACTGAGATCCATATTTAAAAGAGAATTAATCATGCCTAGCTCACTGATCTAAATTAAGATTCGGAGGACTAGAGTTGCTTTAGCAAGAGTCATCCTTGTGGGCGTTTTGGTGTGGCTAGCTGTCTTCTTGAGTAGCCCAAGTACATGATTGACTATGCCTTTTAATCATGCTTTTGAATATGCCTTTGATGACAAGGTCTCTATGTTCCCTAGCTTTACAAAAGAAGAGGGAATACTAAAGGCCCGGAAGACAGAGTAACACCTATCCCTCAGCATTTATGATAGTTGTAACTGGGCAGCCATGGATGTAACATCCATCAAGAAGGGTAGCTGCCACTGTGACAACATATGGATCACTACATCTTCTTACTATTGTAAATTATGAGATGCTTTAGAAGAAGGATTTGCGTTTATTGTCAGAATCACCTCACCCCACGCAACCCAACCCAGCCCAACCCACTATATATTCACAATAGTGAAACCAATGAGGTTGCATATATGGTGCTAAAAAAAAAACAATGTTCCTAACAAACAAGCATCATTTTGTATATAAATTATTTAAATAAATTATCATCAGTTTATATTAAACTGTGAAATCAACATTTGAAAAGCAATGCATATTAAGCATATTAAGCATGCATGGAAACTACTAATCAGAGTCCAAGGAATTATTATGGTAGATGAAGCAATATGGTGTGCTACCTTAGAAGAGCACCAATATGCAATAAAGAACCCTCAAATTTGCTGGGAAAATGAAAATACATAAAATAATGGAGAGCACTGGTGGTAGAGAGGGTAGAAAAACCCAGAATTATGTTTGTGGGTCACCATATGGTCTTAAGTGGAGATTACCCATACTCTAACGATTAATCAATGCTCAAGCACAAATTTTGTATCAGTGGAATTCTTGAATCATGAAGGCTTTTATGTTACAGAAATAGTGTTATAGACATCAACACTAGCTATATTGACAATCCATAAGGATGAATAATGCATGGATCTGGCTAGAAGGTTTTTTTCTCTCTGACCTCTGTGTTAGAAAAAAAATCTGACTGAGATCCTCTTTTGGGTAAGAGATGAATTTTCTCTAGATTATCTTACAAAGGACAATGCACTGTCTTAAATTTTTGTCGCATCATGCAAAGTAATCTCTCTGTAGAATATTCGGTTTATGTGTTGTCAACCATAGGATTCTAACATTTAAACTGCTTTATATTATTGTGAAAGTTAATTTCCCTTGATATGTTTTAACATGTACTTGTTAGATTTGTTTATTATCTAGTCCCCTTATTTATCTAATGTGATAAAATTCTGCCATACACTTACTGTGATTTAGTTTTCTGATACCAATCACTTTAACTTTAGAAGATGAACAGGCCAATATTGGAGTTAACTTGGCACAAGGAATGATTGTGGAAGACCAAAATAATATATCTGTATGCCATATCCCATGATTGCACCCCTTCAAGGGAGGATAGTCCCAATGAACCTCATTAAGAAGAAATTAAGTTATGACAATCCGCATAAAAATGTTTTTAATTCCAAGAAACACAATCTCGAGGATCGTCAATTTTGGATGAAGGAGCCCACTAATCAAGAAACTAGATGGAAACACACGAGGAGTATGAAGAGGTATCATGAAAAGTGGAGAAGCAATGATAAAAGATTAACTTCCTATATCAAGTTGGGACCTGATAATACTATTTCAGAGATGGATTGGTCACCTATGTTCATGTGTGCTCTCGAATTGTTTGTTTTATCAATAGATCTTCAAATTCAATCTGAGTGAGGACATGATGTAATTGAATGTGAGCTGAGCTCCCCTGCAGTTGTCTCAGGCCCAGACAAAGATATAAAGGGTTGGATAAAAAATTTAAAAGTGTAGTTGATTATTATTAGAAAGTGAAGGGCAGACAATATGGTCTCATCTTCTGGGAATTGTATTGATAAATCCCTAGACAGGCAACTCGACATGATGAAAAAGGAAGTCTCAGAGTTGATATCTAATATGGGAGAGAAGCTAATTAACAAGATTCATTCCCACTTTCTTTTGATTTCAAATCAACTTGGTGATCTGAAAAAAAATATGTGGAATGTCTGCATGCAACAGTGGTTTTGATAGTCACCAAAATGGAGAAGTTGGAATACAAGGTAGAAAATTTTGAAGCGAAAGTGGAAACAACCATTGTTAAAGTTATGAAGGAGTTTTTTGGTCTCAGCGAACAACAAAATGTCTCCAACAAAGAGCATCATCTGGAGTTTATGGGTGGAGACCTAGAAAATCCATCATTGCACTCTGAACAAAACATGCACATGTATTAAGATGTCTCCCAAAATAATACAAACTAATATACTGGTTGGTTGAATCTCTGCAATTATGGATTGAAAATATTACACAACTGAGATCCATATTTAAAAGAGAATTAATCATGCCTAGCTCACTGATCTAAATTAAGATTCGGAGGACTAGAGTTGCTTTAGCTGGAGTCATCCTTGTGGGCGTTTTGGTGTGGCTAGCTGTCTTCTTGAGTAGCCCAAGTACATGATTGACTATGCCTTTTAATCATGCTTTTGAATATGCCTTTGATGACAAGGTCTCTATGTTCCCTAGCTTTACAAAAGAAGAGGGAATACTAAAGGCCCGGAAGACAGAGTAACACCTATCCCTCAGCATTTATGATAGTTGTAACTGGGCAGCCATGGATGTAACATCCATCAAGAAGGGTAGCTACCACTGTGACAACATATGGATCACTACATCTTCTTACTATTGTAAATTATGAGATGCTTTAGAAGAAGGGTTTACGTTTATTGTCAGAATCACCCCACCCCACGCAACCCAACCCAGCCCAACCCACTATATATTCACAATAGTGAAACCAATGAGGTTGCATATATGGTGCTAAAATAAAAACCAGTGTTCCTAACAAACAAGCATCATTTTGTATATAAATTATTTAAATAAATTATCATCGGTTTATATTAAACTGTGAAATCAACATTTGAAAAGCAATGCATATCAAGCATATTAAGCATGCGTGGAAACTAGTAATCAGAGTCCAAGGAATTATTATGGTAGATGAAGCAATATGGTGTGCTACCTTAGAAGAGCACCAATATGCAATAAAGAACCCTCAAATTTGCTGGGAAAATGAAAATACATAAAATAATGGAGAGCACTAGTGGTAGAGAGGGTAGAAAAACCCAGAATTATGTTTGTGGGTCACCATATGGTCTTAAGTGGAGATTACCCATACTCTAACAATTAATCAATGCTCAAGCACAAATTTTGTATCAGTGGAATTCTTGAATCATGAAGGCTTTTATGTTACAGAAATAGTGTTATAGACATCAACACTAGCTATATTGACAATCCATAAGGATGAATAATGCATGGATCTGGCTAGAAGGTTTTTTTCTCTTTGACCTCTGTGTTAGAAAAAAAATCTGACTCAAATCCTCTTTTGGGTAAGAGATGAATTTTCTCTAGATTATCTTATAAAGGACAATGCACTGTCTTAAATTTTTGTCACATCATGCAAAGTAATCTCTCTGTAGAATATTCGGTTTATGTGTTGTCAACCATAGGATTCTAACATTTAAACTGCTTTATATTATTGTGAAAGTTAATTTCCCTTGATATGTTTTAACATGTACTTGTTAGATTTGTTTATTATCTAGTACCCTTATTTATCTAATGTGATAAAATTCTGCCATACACTTACTGTGATTTAGTTATCTGATACCAATCACTTTAACTTTAGAAGATGAACAGGCCAATATTGGAGTTAACTTGCCACAAGGAATGATTGTGGAAGACCAAAATAATATATCTGTATGCCATATCCCATGGTTGCACCCCTTCAAGGGAGGATAGTCCCAATGAACCTCATTAAGAAGAAATTAAGTTATGACAATCCGCATAAAAATGTTTTTAATTCCAAGAAACACAATCTCGAGGATCGTCAATTTTGGATGAAGGAACCCACTAATCAGGAAACTAGATGGAAACACACGAGGAGTATGGAGAGGTATCATGAAAAGTGGAGAAGCAATGATAAAAGATTAAATTCCTATATCAAGTTGGGACCTGATAATACTATTTCATAGTTGGATTGGTCACCTATGTTCATGTGTGCTCTCAAATTGTTTGTTTTATCAATAGATCTTCAAATTCAATCTGAGTGAGGACATGATGTAATTGAATGTGAGCTGAGCTCCCCTGCAGTTGTCTCAGGCCCAGACAAAGATATAAAGGGTTGGATAAAAAATTTAAAAGTGTAGTTGATTATTATTAGAAAGTGAAGGGCAGACAATATGGTCTCATCTTCTGGGAATTGTATTGATAAATCCCTAGACAGGCAACTCGACATGATGAAAAAGGAAGTCTCAGAGTTGATATCTAATATACGAGAGAAGCTAATTAACAAGATTCATTCCCACTTTCTTTTGATTTCAAATCAACTTGGTGATCTGAAAAAAAAATATGTGGAATGTCTGCATGCAACAGTGGTTTTGATAGTCACCAAAATGGAGAAGTTGGAATACAAGGTAGGAAATTTTGAAGCGAAAGTGGAAACAACCATCGTTAAAGTTTTGAAGGAGGTTTTTGGTCTCAGCAAACAACAAAATGTCTCGAACAAAGAGCATCATCTGGAGCTTAGTGGTGGAGACCTAGCAAATCCACCATTGCACTCTGAACAAAACATGCACTTGTATTAAGATGTCTCCCAAAATAATACAAACTAATATATCTGGTTGGTTGACTCTCTACAATTATGGATTGAAAATATTACACAACTAAGATCCATATTTAAAAGAGAATTAATCATGCCCAACTCACTGAGTGAAATGAAGATTGGGAGGACTAGAGTTGCTTTAGCTGGAGTCATCCTTGTGGGCTTTTTGGTGGTGCTAGATGTCTTCTTGAGTAGCCCAGGTACATGATTGACTCTGCGTTTTAATCATGCTCTTGAATATGCCTTTGATGGCAAGGGCTAGATGCTCCCTAGCTTTACAAAAGAAGAGGGCATACTAAAGGCCCTGAAGACATAGTAACACCTATCCCTCAGCATTTATGATATATCCTTTGAGACGTGGTGTGATCGGCATTGTTGCCAATTGAGGTTTGAGACACGGTGTGACAGTGATTGACACCATTCTCTTCCAAGGACTCTAAATCATATGATGGAGAATTATGCATGAGCAACAGTATCAGGGAAAATTTCCCATGTGCTTTTGTTTAGGATTTATATAACAACATTCAGAAGTTGGATTAAAGTGAGAGATTGCAGAAAATTAAATGAAAGTCTGGTTGGTTGACTCTCTGCAATTATGGATTGAAAATATTACACAACTGAGATCCATATTTAAAAGAGAATTAATCATGCCTAGCTCACTGATCTAAATTAAGATTCGGAGGACTAGAGTTGCTTTAGCTGGAGTCATCCTTGTGGGCGTTTTGGTGTGGCTAGATGTCTTCTTGAGTAGCCCAAGTACATGATTGACTATGCCTTTTAATCATGCTTTTGAATATGCCTTTGATGGCAAGGTCTCTATGTTCCCTAGCTTTACAAAAGAAGAGGGAATACTAAAGGCCCAGAAGACAGAGTAACACCTATCCCTCAGCATTTATGATAGTTGTAACTGGGCAACCATGGATGTAATGTCCATCAAGAAGGGTAGCTGCCACTATGACAACATATGGATCACTACATCTTCTTACTATTGTAAATTATGAGATGCTTTAGAAGAAGGGTTTACGTTTATTGTCAGAATCACCTCACCCCACGCAACCCAACCCATCCCAACCCACTATATATTCACAATAGTGAAACCAATGAGGTTGCATATATGGTGCTAAAAAAAAAAAACAGTGGTCCTAACAAACAAGCATCATTTTGTATATAAATTATTTAAATAAATTATCATCAGTTTATATTAAACTGTGAAATCAACATTTGAAAAGCAATGCATATTAAGCATATTAAGCATGCATGGAAACTACTAATCAGAGTCCAAGGAATTATTATGGTAGATGAAGAAATATGGTGTGCTACCTTAGAAGAGCACCAATATGCAATAAAGAACCCTCAAATTTGCTGGGAAAATGAAAATACATAAAATAATGGAGAGTACTAGTGGCAGAAAGGGTAGAAAAACCCATAATTATGTTTGTGGTCCCCAGAAAATGGTTGAAAACCGTGTTTTTCAGACCTAAGACAGCCCTGTAAATACCACTGGCCAGGGAACGAAGAGTCACACTGATATCATGTTGAGAACACATATAGAAGATCTATAGTGATCTCTTCATCAAACTATAATACAATCATGTAGAAACCCTTCAGATTTACTATGGCATTTAACAAAACAACAATATTAATTGTGGCAAAATAACATGAGAGAGAAAAATAGAGAATTGTACTTGGGTAAATATATCACTGTATCGAAATAATCAATGAATATGTTGTACAAATGAGTGTGCATTAATTTAGTCACATCCTTCTAGGGTTGGGCACTAGTGCCCAAAGGGTGACTAGGCCAACCTAGTCTTAAATAATAAAGTGGATAACTTTCCCATATGTAAGCAAATTAAAGTACTCAATACATCGGGTAGTGGGTCACCATATGGTCTTAAGTGGAGATTACCCATACTCTAACAATTAATCAATGCTCAAGCACAGATTTTGTATCGGTGGAATTCTTGAATCATGAAGGCTTTTATGTTACAAAAATAGTGTTATACACATCAACACTAGCTATAGTGACAATCCATAAAGATGAATAATGCATAGATCTGGCTAGAAGGTTTTTTCTCTTTGACCTATGTGTTAGAAAAAAAATCTGACTCAGATCCTCTTTTGGGTAAGAGATGAATTTTCTCTGGATTATATTACAAAGAGAAATGCACTGTCTTAAATTGTTGTCGCATCATGCAAATTAATCTCTCTGTGGAATATTGGGTTTATGAGTTGTCAACCATAGGGTTCTAACATTTAAACTGCTTTATATTATTGTGAAAGGTAATTTCCCTTGGTATGTTTTAACAGGTACTTGTTATATTTGTTTATTATCTAGTCCCCTTATTTATCTAATGTGATAAAATAATGCCATACACTTACTGTGATTTAATTTCCTGATATGAATCACTTTAACTTTAGAAGATGAACAGGCCAATATTGGAGTTAACTTGGCACAAGGAATGATTGTGGAAGACCAAAATAATATATCTGTATGCCATATCCCATGATTTCACCCCTTCAAGGGAGGATAGTCCCAATGAACCTCATTAAGAAGAAATTAAGTTATGACAATCCGCATAAAAATGTTTTTAATTCCAAGAAACAAAGTCTCGAGGATTGTCAATTTTGGATGAAGGAGCCCACTAATCAGGAAACTAGATGGAAACACATGAGGAGTATGGAGAGGTATCAGGACAAGTGGAGAAACAATGATAAAATATTAACTTCCTATATCAGGGTGGGACCTGATAGTACTGTTTCAGAGTTGGATTGGTCACCTTTGTTCATGTGTGCTCTCAAATTGTTTGTTTTAGCAATGGATCTTCAAATTCATTCTGAGTGAGGACATGATGTAAGCATTGAATGTGAGCAGAGCTCCTCTGTAGTTGTCTCAGGCCCAGACAAAGATATAAAGGGTTGGATACAAAATTTAAAAGTGCAGTTGATTATTATTAGAAAGTGAAGGGCAGACAGTATGGTCTCAGCTTCTGGGAATTGTATTGATAAATCCCTAGATGAGCAACTCAACATGATGAAAAAGGAAGTCTCAGAGTTGATATCTAATATAGGAGAGAAGCTAATCAGTGAGAGTCGTTCCCACTTTATTTTGATTTCAAATCAACTTGGTGATCTAAAAAAATATGTGGAATGCCTGCATGCAACAATGGATTTGATAATCACCAAAATGGAGAAGTTGGAATACAAGGTAGAAAATTTTGAAGCGAAAGTGGAAACAACCATCGTTAAAGTTCTGAAGGAGGTTTTTGGTCTCAGCGAACAACAAAATGTCTCGAACAAAGAGCATCATCTAGAGTTTAGTGGTGGAGACCTAGAAAATCCATCATTGCACTCTGAACAAAACATGCACATGTATTAAGATGTCTCCCAAAATAATACAAACTAATATATCTGGTTGGTTGACTCTCTGCAATTATGGATTGAAAATATTATAGAACTGAGATCCATATTTAAAAGAGAATTAATCATGCCCAGCTCACTCAGCGAAATGAAGATTGGGAGGACTAGAGTTGCTTTAGATGGAGTCATCCTTGTGGGCTTTTTGGTGGTGCTAGATGTCTTCTTGAGTAGCCCAGGTACATGATTGAATCTTCCTTTTAATCATGCTCTTGAATATGCCTTTGATGGCAAGGGCTAGATGCTCCCTAGCTTTACAAAAGAAGAGGGCATACTAAAGGCCCTGAAGACAGAGTATGGTGCTCAACAAACAAGCAGTGTTCCTAACAAACAAGCATCATTTTGTATATAAATTATTTAAATAAATTATCATTAGTTTATATTAAACTGTGAAATCAACATTTGAAAAGCAATGCAATGTTTACATTTTAAGGAATCCTCCTGAACTATCCAGTAATGATGTATATAAGAATAATATTATTCAGCTCTTAAGGAATAAACTTCTGTTAAAACAATTCGAAGTAAAAATCAATGTGTTTGGACCTGCTACTCAAATAGTTGCACTTAATATTTTTCACTGATGAAGATATAATCCTATCTCCATTTTGGAGGTATAAGAATAGGGTTGGAACCCCTTTTCCGAAGAGGAATTAATACTCCTTGCATGGTTGAACTGTTTGATATCCGTCATAAGGAATATGAACATGCAAGAATAGGTACAATAATGGGAAATTTAGCTACTAGTTGTCTGTATGGTACTATATATCCAGACTATGTTGTTAGCTTAACAAATAAGCATATTAAGCATGCATGGAAACTACTAATCGGAGTCCAAGGAATTATTATGGTAGATGAAGCGATATGGTGTGCTGCCTTAGAAGAGCACCAATATGCAATAAATAACCCTCAAATTTGTTGGGAAAACGAAAAGACATAAAATAATGGAGAGTACTGGTGGCAGAGAGGGTAGAAAAACCTAGAATTATGTTTGTGCTCCCCAGAAAATGGTTGAAAACCCTATTTTTCAGACCTAAGACAACCTTGTAAATACTACTAGCCAGGGCAGGAAGAGTCACACTAATATCATGTTGAGAACACAGATAGAATATCTATAGTGATCTCTTCATCAAACTCTAATACAATCATGTAGAAACCCTTCAGATTTACTACGACATTTAACAAAACTGGATCAAAATAATCAATGAATATGTTGTACAAATGAGTGTGCATGAATTTATTCACATTCTTCTAGGGAAGGGTTGTACAAATGAATGTGCATGTTGTTATCTTAACAAATAAGAATATTAAGCATGCATGGAAACTACAAATCAAAGTCCAAGGAATTATTATGGTAGATGAAGCGATATGGTGTGTTGCCTTAGAAGAGCACCAATATGCAATAAAGAACCCTCAAATTTGCTGGGAAAACGAAAAGACATAAAATAATGGAGAGTACTAGTGGCAGAGAGGGTAGAAAAACCCATAATTATGTTTGCGGTCCCCAGAGAATGGTTGAAAACCCTATTTTTCAGACCTAAGACAGCCCTATAAATACTACTGGCCAGGGCAGGAAGAGTCACATTGATATCATGTTGAGAACACAGATAAAAGATCTATAGTGATCTCTTCATCAAACTCTAATACAATCACGTAGAAACCCTTTAGATTTAATACGATATTTAACAAAACTCGATTGAAATAATCAATGAATATGTTGTACAAATGAGTGTGCATGAATTTATTCACATCCTTCTAGGGAATGGTAGAATATTGGGTTCATGTGTTGTCAACCATAGGGTTCTAACATTTAAACTGCTTTATATTATTATGAAAGGTAATTTCCCTTGGTATGTTTTAACAGGTACTTGTTAGATTTGTTTATTATCTAGTCCCCTTATTTATCTAATGTGATAAAATTCTGCCATACACTTACTATGATTTAGTTTTCTGAATTTAAGAAACTTTAATTGACAAAAACCCATAAGCTAATCATTGCACTTTACACACACTTTCCTGGTAGTCCCCTTCCATAACTGCTCTTATACTAGGATATCCAAGAAAAACTGTGAGTAGCAATGGTCAAATATAGTTTCTACAAGATAGACAAGAAATTGCAAAATCAATCATCAAGCCACCAAGTTATAGTTTTTCTAATCATATTAATAAAGCCTACACTATACCATGAAAATAATACCAATGCCTACAGCGATACCAATGCCTACAGCGATGCAGCTATGCAAGGAAAATAATACCAATACCTACAGCTATGCAACGAAAATACCTGTGGAAAATAAACCCTTTGCTATCTTCCTTGAAACTTCTAGCTCAACTTCCAGTTCCTTTGCAAAATAACAATGAAATCCCCAACATATAAAAACTAAAATAATTTGGCGCCAAAATGATTTTCGGCCTCTACACCAAAAAAAATTCAGTGGTTTCAGCTGGCTTGTTTCCATTTTAAGCCGGCCTGTTTCCATTTTAAGCCAGCCTAGCCTGTTGTTTCCCACTTAATCAATACCCCTGTCTCCCACTTTTCCTATGAATTAGGGTCTTAATATCTATCTCCCACCACCCACCAAAAATAAAAACTAAAACAATTTGGCGCCAAAATGATTTTCGGCCTCTACACGAGAAAAAATCAGTGGTTTCAGCCTGCTTGTTTCCATTTTAAGCCGGCATGTTTCCATTTTAAGCGGCTCTCAAACCCTCGTCTCGTGGCTCTCAAACATTGGTGTTTGTCTCTCCATTTTCTCGACAAACCCTCCATTGCAATGGGGCAAACGAGGCCCTCCTTTTGCGCATAAATTCTGATACTCCTAACATAGGCCACCACCATCCGCTGCGCATATTTACAGAACCCTAAAATACTATAGAGAGGGAATTCAATCCGACACAGGCTTAGCATCACCAACTTGAGACAACTACACTCTAGGAGAATATTACGCACAATCAACATGCCCAATGGCACTGTCACCATCTTCATGAATCAAATACAGCTGCAAACATTTCTCAAGCTTTTCCGAGAGAAAATTCCTTTGTTCCTTGAAACCCTCTCTCAAACTCTCCAACTCGTTATACTTATTCAAAGAACTCCAATTTTTCCTCAGAGTCGAAGCTGCCTTCCAGATCAAATTTGCCACAACCTCGATCTTACTTTTGCACTTTTCGCGACCTCCCCTTAAGGCAGGCAGAGATTTGAGGTAATTCATGAAAATGCCTCGCAATCGATGACCAATTTCAATAATGATGGGCCGCTCTGCCAAAATTAGTTCGGGAGTCCAGCCGTGGGTACCTAATAAACACTACTCTCACAGGAAAACCACAACTTAAACGCTGCTCTCACAAGAAAACCACACCTTTGACCGTCAATTCCCAACTTTTAAAAGACAATTTTGTAACGTGCCCTATTCCTGTAAATACTTATGATTAAAAATTACAAATTTTGTCTAGGCTAGATACCCCATATGATTACAAATCGCTTTGCCAAAATTAGTACGGGAGTCTCGCTGTGGGTACAAGTTAAATGCTGCTCTCACAGGGAAACCACAAGTTAAACACTGCTCTCACAGAAAAACCACAAGTTAAACACTGCTCTCACAGGAAAACCACAAGTTAAACACTGCTCTCACAGGAAAACCACACCTTCGACCATCAATTCTGTTATGTGCCCGGTTCGACTACAAATTACAAATTTTGAATATGCTAGAATATGCCCCATATAATTACAAATTCATAAAAGGAGTAGTTACAAAAGGACATACTTATGATTTTAAATCAATCTGCAATAAAATATTATGAATTTACACTAGGGCTGGGGAGCAAGTAAAAGGAAATAGACATAGTTAAAATAATAATTTTGAACTGTCTAGATATAATAATCCAATGAAATCTAATAGAGGATTTATTCTACAGAAAGGAAACAATACAATTCAATAGATATATTATACTGTAGTTCATACTATATAGTCGGTAAATCAGAGATATCAGTGGCAAAATATTTAAATCTATTATTAAAAAACATGTTAATAAAGGAAACCTGCTTTTTAAGTAACAGTCTCTGGTTACATTACGATAATGTTCTAAAAGTACCTGAAATTTTGTAAGCACGCTATAGAGATAAAATAATTTAAAATAAATTCATGTCAACATCAATTGGGCTTTTCAAGTCATATAATCAAAGAAGCGGGAATTAAAATGATTATATAATGACCAATAAATTTCCGTTCAAGTAAGGAAATGTGGAATACACATTACATTGTGAGTTTAGCTTAAATTAGTAGTTGGCATAAGAAGTACATGTCTATAATTCGTTATATTAAAATAATAAGTGGGAAAGTATTGGATATAAGAATTGGTTATCCCTTATTGAAATTTCCTTAATTGTTTCTTTTAAAGAAGAACAAATAGTTGAAGGAAGGATTAAATACTTTGTTTTTCATTACACCATATAAGGATTAACCAATTTAACATTGTAAACAAGCATACAGTGGCTATGAGCCCTATTAGAAAAGATCCAATTATCACATAGATGGGTAAATCAAACATTCGAAGTACTATAGAAATGTGAGTACTAGAAGGAAAAAGCTATGGTAACTACTATAACATATATGGAAACTATAATATAAGAAAAAATGATATGTATATATAGGTAACTGGGAATTATAGCCATGCATGTTGTAGGAATGACATGATCTATAATGAATAATGATAGAAATTTCCATTAACTTCATCTCATGTAAAGTATTAAAAGGAACATAGTACAAAAAAAAATTTCTTCCATCAAAAGTTACAATGACTCTATGTAGTCAATAATTGTGAAGGAAAAGAAAAGGGTCAATACAAATAATTAAGAGAGACTAAACAAGGAAGCCATTATAGGATTTAAGTACCTCAGTGCAAACAACTATTCAAATCCTGGTAGGAATGAAATTACAACAAAAACCCTAGAATTTGTTGGTGAACCAAGAAATGTATGTGATCATCCATAGATATTCTTGGTAAAATAAGGAGTTCTGACCTAAAAGGTAGAAAATTTGTTTTATTTATTGAAGTCATCATAAAGTTAGAAATTATATTTCATCACACAAGAAAAATTCTCCAGAAAATCATACCTATCATGAAATCATAAAAGGAATTAGAAATGAATTCTTTAGTGGTTTGTTTTCTTAACGAGAAGGTAGTAGCTTAGTAGTTCACTAATCAAAGATTTCTCCACCATCACCTTCAAGTCAATGGGACGGTCGATAGGTCTCATCACATCAGAACTTGTGTGACCGTTACAACCCTTATTCTGGCCGAGTGGATCCTCCATCTAGAATAGGGCTAAAGACAACTAGGCACTAAATGAGGACCATGGTTTTTGGGAGATCAGAAATGACAGTAAACCTAGATTTTGGGAGGAGGCCTCGATGCAGCACCCCAAACTTAATCTAGAGGAAATTCTATGCGATATTCAAACCTTTACCACCCATCTAGGTGTAGAGAAAGTTAGATAGTTTTGGTAAGACTCCAATGCATTGACGAAGTGGAGATTTTGGATGTCTCTGAATCATTGGCCAGTGTGGGACTCGCCCCTAGATTGGGAAGACCTCACCCTGATTCTGCGTAAGCGTCCTATTCTAAACAAAGGCAAACTAGACAAGCTTCAGTTGGGGCACCTTTCAAAAGGTATGTTCTCTCTTAAAGAATCTTATTTGACACTTTCTACCTCATCTAACCAGGTTCTTGACCCATTATGGAAACAAATCTGGTACTCAAAGTTGTGGACCATGATTTCATCTTTTCTTTGTCTCATCGGGCATGGAAAGATCCTTACGTGGGATAAAATTAGGAAAAAGGGCTTCTGCGGCCCCTTTAAGATCCCCTATTTCATCTTGTGCAGTTTCAGTTCAATTCAGGTGGGAACTAGCTTTTTCTGGAATAAATGAGTAGTAGTGGTCCTCTTCGGTCCATTTATAGGCTTCTTTGTTGCTGGGTGCAGCCATTGGAGCGAAAATCTTAAGCTATGGTTAATGTGGCTCACGGGTGGCCACCTTAGGTGAGGTGCATATTTCTAGCTCATGGTAGGTGGTTGTTTTTTCGGTATTGCATGTACTCGTCACCGTGGAGAATGGAGTTTCAGTGGGGTCTGTTGGTGTCTCCTATGCGAGAAGTTCGAGAAGTATCACGAGGGTGGTATTTTGTTCATTCTAGTGGATCTACGAAAGCCATTCATGCACCCTGTTCGTTGCTCGGGGTATAAATGTTTCCTTCTGTTAGCGCTTGAAATTTCACCTTAGGCTGAGAAAGGTAAACCTCAAGGCAACATCAAACCATTTAGCCTCGTAGCTAGCCCTACGGGGCAGGAGAAGGCTCTCTCCGGTCTATCTCGGTAAAATCTTCAATGGATGAGATGACCAACAAGGTAACACTGATATTAGGCTAGTAAACTGATCAAAAGGGTTGATTTGGGGTTTTTTGGGTTTTTGGTGGCAAATTGAGGAGAGGGCAATTTAGGGTGCGGGGATTGGACACAGTTTCTGCAGGGGGTTCTTTGGGGCGAGGTAGGAGACAGTATTGATGCCTTTGATTAAGGTGGATGATCAGGAATGAAAGATGAGGAGCTAAAGAGAGCAAACAATGACTTTGAATTCTCTTTAGACAGTAGAAAACATTGAAATTAAACAAACTTAAAAGCAGAGCATGGCAGGCATGAATTCATACTTTAACACTTCATTTTTTTAATGTGCAGAAGTAGAAGAAAGGAAATGGTTCACATAACACACTTACAAGTACATTGAGAAACACACCATCAACACATGAGTCCATAAGAATCCCAAAGAGGACTGCAAATCCCTGGTCTTCCTTAGCCAAAAATTGCAGAGATTCAGTGAATAATACAATGATAGCTTCTCCCTCAAGAGTCCAACCATGAAAATGAGCAAGAAAGTACATAATATAGATGATCTAACCTCCTTCCCTAACTCCATGGGTCGAGCTCACTATCCTAGGAGCTGTTTCAACCACTTTTAAACTAAGCACTACAAACTAGGCAGACAAAACAACTTGCCTCTATAAGCTAGGAAACCAATTCATTCATTTAATATTTACCCTTTACATGAATGAATCTTCTAGAAGTGTTACATGAGAGTAAAAGTGCCTTAAAAGTATAATAATTACATCAAAGAGAATCATAATTCACCCCAAAAAGTCAAACTAGGTCAAATCTGCGTTTTCTGAGCTGTACAGTGCATTTTGGCAAAATCTGCCTCACAGGGCGCGCGCCCCTACCTGACAGGGCGCGCGCCTTTGGAGCTGTTTTTGGGGCACTTGAGTGTGTCCAAATTGGGCAAGAGTAGGCTTGTTGGAAAGGTATGTGAGTCTACTTTCCAACCCAACAGGAATTTTTGAATTTGGAGTTCATTTGCCCTATCAAAAATCAAATCTCCCAAGACTGCTTTCTGCAATTCAAAAAAGTGACAGAAAGTCATTTTTTGCTAGTCTTTTGACTTTCTGGAGGCCCAAAACTTCACCAAATCTCAAGTCCATCCATGGGCATATGTAACTTTGTATGAAAAATCTGGAAATGCTGAGTTTTTGCCAAATTGAGTTGCCATGATGAAGGGTCGCGCGGGGGGTGAGACCCGTTAATGGGAAAAACATGCAAATTGCCTGAAAATGCCAAAATTCACCCAAAATTCTCAAAATTTCTTGGGATTTGTGCTGTGGCAAGGCTATTTAGTGCCTTACTCCTTGAGTGAAGCCTCGGCCAAGATGTGGAGGGGATCGGGCCTCTTTCTCCGTTTTAGTGCCTTCGCCAACTGCCTTTGAAGCACCTTCATTTTTGCTTTGCACACATGCATCCGTGCCCAATAATGGTTCTTCATATTTCTTAGCAACTTTTTGTCTTGGTTAGCCTTAGCCAACAGCCTCTCCAAGTGTGCATTGACCCGGATGAGCATGGTCTCCCGCTCCACTGGCACTAGATCACCGGGCCTTCTTCGGTTCAAGATTCGGTCACTCTGAATCCTCCACAACTCATCAAGAAGTTTCTCATCCTCCAACTGTTCGTTGAGCTGCTCCAGGTATGAGATTGTCCATTGTGCACCCTCTAGTCTCTTTTGCAATACCTCATTTTCAGCTCTAAGGTGCTGAATGGTCTCCTTTGCCTCTTGGCTCGGAGAACTAGCCTCTAGATCAACAAGCTCAATCTCGGGAACTCCTGATGACCCCTCATAAATCATGGGCTGCTTGCCCCTCTGTGCTGCCTGTGCTGCTGAAGAGAGCGAGGCCCCTTCCACCTGATGTGGAGATAACACTTGCTGAGCTGATGATGAAGGCGAGACCCCTTCCACCTGCTGTGGAGATAATATTCGCCTAGCTGCTGCAAATAATGCCGTCGGGCCTTTCTGATAAGTAACCAAAGGTGAGGAGCTGACATGTCTAGTGACATGGATGTCATGCTACTGTGATGGTCCTCCCTCCTCGTGAACAACCTCATGATGTGGTGAGGGTGGTGCTGTGAAAAACTCACGAGAGATGAACTCCTCCCATGAGATGCCCTGCTGAGCCAACTGATGCAATACCACTAGCCGAATCAAACCATAATGATAAAGGCTCATGTACTGTTGTGCCGGGCTCTTCCTCTGCATCATGGACACCATCTTCTCAATGTTCTGGTAGAAGAAAACAGGGATGTTCATCATCCTCACTCGGGTGAAATGCATCAAGAGGCGAATATGGTATGAATATACTTGTGAAAATCTGCCCTCACAAGTAAAATAGTGCATGATGAGCCTCATTATGGGAGCATACTCACTCCTGAGAAATCTGAAGGGAAACACTCCTGTCAAGTGTCTCATGAGTGACGGTCAAACGAAAGGCTCAAAATGAACACTGTCCAACACCTTGCGCTTATTCCATACCTCTCCAACATTAGGTATCCCTGTGGCCTGTGCAATCACCTCAGGTGTCAATGTGAAATCCACCCCGGCAAGGTTGACATGTCCATCATGAAAGTGTAAAACAAACAGGTGACCCAACTCTCTGTGGTGCTGATTCCGAGAGATCCTCTCACAAAACTTATAACAAGACATTTACTGAAAGCAAGAGACTGCCATAGGACAGGCCTGTAATTCTGCTAAAGATGTGGGCTCCTCTCGCCTATGATGTCCACCCTTATGAGGCCTCCTTTGTACCTCAATCTCTGAAGATGATGACTGGTCATCACTTTGCTCATAAGTTTTGGTTTCTGACATTGTTTAAGGAGCAAAGTGGACAAACTGTGCTGCTGTTTCTGCCTGTAAAAAGTTGATTTATATGTTGTTTCAAGGGGACAAGGAAAATGAGGGAAATGTTAGGGGAGGGACATTTTTACAAGGGAAATGGGAATACATGTATACAACAGGGAATTTAGGGAAATACACTGCAAACATCATTGCATATACATCATCAATTTCATATGTTTACATGGGCATAAGGAGAAGTAGGGTTAGGATTTCATTTTTATTTTTAAAGGGAAAAGGGGTAGGTTTTATTTTCTTTACAAATTTAAAAGGGAAATTGACATGGAAATATAGGGAAAATAAGATGGGAATGAGGAGAATAATTACAAGGAAAAAAACATTGAAACAACGATAAACCCTAGCACCTTTTTACAAATTTACATACAGCCATATGGAGCGATTTCTTTTGTATAATTTGATCATTAAAAACACACTCATGATGTCCTTCAACATAACTAGCAACCATTTCCAAGTTTAGAGAACCTACCTCAAGCAATTTGATGATTTGGAGGGCGTTTGAGCAAATTTGAAATGAGTTTGGAGGGAGACAGCTTGACGGGTCGCGCACCTCGCCCAACAGGTCGCGCGCACTGACGGGTCGCGCCCGTTGAAAAAATACACTGTGGGAACCCCTCTGACGGGTCGCGCGCCTCTGACGGGTCGCGCGCCTCTGACGGGTCGCGCCCCTGTCAAACGCCCAAACTTGCTCTGCTTTCACTCCTTTCACTCAATCACTCGCTCAAACTTCTCTTGCAAGTGTCTTGGATGCACAATGAGAGTGAAAGGAGCGAGATTGGGTCTTTATAAGTTTCATTTGAAAAAATTTCATGCTCAAACCCACTTTCTAATGTTTCTCTTTGACACTTTATAAAACTGACTTTTTGGTTTCCTTTGTCCTGAAATTGACTCATTTAGTGCTTTTGCTTGATTCTTTTTGCAGGGAGATCATCTGAGGGATCTTGGCAAGGGGACCAGGGTTACATGCTGCCCTTTGAAATCTCTTGAAATTTCAACACTTTTTACAAAAATTTAAAATGACCTTGGCTTTAAAAACAGAGTTTTTAAATCCAAGGTGAAAATTAACTGTACAAGATAAAAATTTCGAAGAAACATCTTTACAAACATCCCTCTAGCTTGCTCAGCACTTATTGACCTTCAGAGACATGACCTTGTAAACAAACTTGACCAAAACCCTAGACCTAGGAATTGGACCTCAAGACAAGATAAGACAAGCTTGAAAGAGATTAATGACTGAAATGACCTGATCCAGCAATGCCAAGAGGGGGACAAAGACACCAGCTCCTCCATTCCCTAAATTCCCTAATTTCCCTAAATTCCTTGTTGTATACATGTATTCCCATTTTCCTTGTAAAAATGTCCCTCCCCTAACATTTCCCTCATGTTCCTTGTCCCCTTGAAACAACATATAAATCAACTTTTTACAGGCAGAAACGACAACACAATTTGTCCACTTTGCTCCTTAAACAATGTCAGAAACCGAAACTTATGAGCAAAGTGATGACCAGTCATCATCTTCAGAGATTGAGGTACAAAGGAGGCCTCATAAGGGTGGAAAGGGTGGACATCATAGGCGAAAGGAGCCCACATCTTTAGCAAAATTACAGGCATGTCCTATGGCAGTCTCTTTCTTTCTGTACATGTCTTGTTATGAGTTTTGTGAGAGGATCTCTCGGATTCAGCACCACAGAGAGTTGGCTCGCCTGTTTGTTTTACACTTGCATGATGGACATGTCAACCTTGCCGGGGTGGATTTCACATTGACACCTGAGGTGATTGCACAGGCCACAGGGATACCTAATGTTGGAGAGGTATGGAATAAGCGCAAGGTGTTGGACAATGTTCATTTTGAGCCTTTCGTTAGACCGGCACTCATGAGACACTTGACAGGAGTGTTTCCCTTCAGATTTCTCAGGAGTGAGTATGCTCCCATCATGAGGCTCATCATGCACTATTTTACTTGTGAGGGAAGATTTTCACAAGTATATTCATACCATATTCGCCTCTTGATGCATTTCACCCGAGTGAGGATGATGAACATCCCTGTTTTCTTCTACCAGAACATTGAGAAGATGGTGTCCATGATGCAGAGGAAGAGCCCGACACAGCAGTATAGGAGCCTTTATCATTATGGTTTGATTCAGCTAGTGGTATTGCATCAGTTGGCTCAGCAGGGCATCTCATGGGAGGAGTTCATCTCTCGTGAGTTTTTCACAGCACCGCCCTCACCACATCATGAGGTTGTTCACGAGGAGGGAGGACCATCACAGCAGCATGACATCCCTGTCACTAGACATGTCAACTCCTCACCTTTGGTTACTTATCAGAAAGGCCCGAGGGCCTTATTTGCAGCAGCTAGGCGAGTATTATCTCCACAGCAGGTGGAAGGGGTCTCGCCTTCATCATCAGCTCAGCGAGTGTTATCTCCACATCAGGTGGAAGGGGCCTCGCTCTCTTCAGCAACACAGGCAGCACAGAGGGGCAAGCAGCCCATGATTTATGAGGGGTCATCAGGAGTTCCCGAGATTGAGCTTGTTGATCTAGAGGCTAGTTCTCCGAGCCAAGAGGAAAAGGAGACCATTCAGCACCTTAGAGCTGAAAATGAGGTATTGCAAAAGAGACTAGAGGGTGTATAATGGACAATCTCATACCTGGAGCAGCGCAACAAACAGTTGGAGGATGAGAAACTTCTTGATGAGTTGTGGAGGATTCAGAGTGACCGAATCTTGAACCGAAGAAGGCCCGGTGATCTAGTGCCAGTGGAGCGGGAGACCATGCTCATCCGGGTCAATGCACACTTGGAGAGGCTGTTGGCTAAGGCTAACCAAGACAAAAAGTTGCTAAGAAATATGAAGAACCATTATTGGGCACGGATGCACGTGTGCAAAGCAAAAATGAGGGTGCTTCAAAGGCGTTGGCGAAGGCACTAAAACGGAGAAAGAGGCCCGATCCCCTCCACATCTTGGCCAAGGCTTCACTCAAGGATTAAGGCACTAAATAGCCTTGCCACAGCACAAATCCCAAGAAATTTTGAGAATTTTGGGTGAATTTTGGCATTTTGAGGCAATTTGCAGGTTTTTCCCATTAACGGGTCTCACCCCCCATGCGACCCTTCATCATGGCAACTCAATTTGGAAAAAACTCAGAATTTCCAGATTTTTCATGCAAAGTTACATATGCGCATGGATGGACTTGAGATTTGGTGAAGTTTTGGGCCTCCAGAAAGTAAAAAAACTAGCAAAAAATGAATTTCTATCACTTTTTTGAATTGCAGAAAGCAGTCTTGGGAGATTTGATTTTTGATAGGTCAAATTAACTCCAAATTCAAACATTCAAGTTGGGTTGGAAATTAGACTCACATACCTTTCCAACACGCCTACTCTTGCCTAATTTGGACACCTCCAAGTGCCCCAAAAACAGCTCCAAAGGCGCGCGACCCGTCAGGCAGATTTTGCCAAAATGCACTGTACAGCTCAGAAAACGCAGATTTGACCTAGTTTGACTTTTTGGGGTGAATTATGATTCTCTTTGATGTAATTATTGTACTTTTAAGGCACTTTTACTCTCATGTAACACTTCTAGAAGATTCATTCATGTAAAGGGTAAATATTAAATGAATGAATTGGTTTCCTAGCTTATAGAGGCAAGTTGTTTTGACTGCCTAGTTTGTAGTGCTTAGTTTAGAAGTGGTTGAAACAACTCCTAGGATAGTGAGCTCGACCCATGGAGGTAGGGAAGGAGGCTAGATCATCTATATTATTTAATTTCTTGCTCATTTTCATGGCTGGACTCTTGAGGGAGAAGCTATCATTGTATTATTCACTGTATCTCTGCAATTTTTGGCTAAGGAAGACCAGGGTTTTGCAGTCCTCTTTGGGATTCTTGTGTTGATGGTGTGTTTCCCAATGTACTTGTAAGTGTGTTATGTGAACCATTTCCTTTCTTTTACTTCTGCACATTAAACAAATGAAGTGTTAAAGTATGAATTCATGCCTGCCATGCTCTGCTTTTAAGTTTGTTTAATTTCAATGTTTTCTACTGTCTAAAGAGAATTCAAAGTCATTGTTTTCTCTCTTTAGCTCCTCATCTTTAATTCCTGATCATCCACCTCAGTCAAAGGCATCAATATTGTCTCCTACCTCGCCCCAAAGAACCCCCTGCAGAAACTATGTCCAATCCCCGCACCCTAAATTGCCCTCTCCTCAATTTGCCACCAAAAACCCAAAAAAACCCAAATCAACCCTTTTGATCAGTTTACTATCCTAATATCAGTGTTACCTTGTTGGTCATCTCATCCATTGAATATTTTACCGAGATAGACCGGAGAGAGCCTTCTCTTGCCCCGTAGGGCTAGCTACGAGGCTAAATGGTTTGATGTTGCCTTGAGGTTTACCTTTCTCAGCCTGAGGTGAAATTTCAAGCGCTAACATATTGGCAACCATACTGGGGAGAACAAATTGATTGTTTTCTCATTGATGTGTTTAATTCATAAGCTTAGACGGAGTCTGAAGATACGCCAGGTAGCCTTCGAAAACGCTTTTGTTTTACATCAGCGTAAGTAGATAAACGCTGCTTCAGTCGACCTCCGTGAGCTAGTGAATGTAACATGGCAATCTGCATCTTAACCCCAGTGCGTTTATAAACTCTGAACTTTCGGATGATTAAGTCAAGAGTTTTCATAGGCTGATTGGTTATTTGTTCCTTGATTTCCAAATTGGCTTCCAATTCTGGTCATACATTCAAATCTCCTTCATGTCCAACTATTTTTTAATATCTCGAAGATATTGATTTTGACGAGAGTTTTGAGTTATCATTGTTCAAAACCAAATCTGAAAGTGCACTTGATACTCTAGTTCCTAATCCTGATTTTGCAGCTGCTATCGAATTTGAGAGGCATAATAAATTGGTTGAAAATTTCATCTTGAGAAATCTCCAGACACGTGTTCAAGCTACTACCCTTGCTGATTTTGTTGAGAGTATATCTGGTCATATTGGATCTACTATCACGGCGCATGAACAGTCCAATCCTCCTTTTATTTCTCTTTCTCCCATAATTACTCATCCCCCATCTACAGTCGGTTCGCCTTCTACATCCCATACCACTTCTCCTCCTCATACTCCTCATACAGCTACACCTACTCCGCCTGCTACTCCTAGACCCACTCTACCAAAAGCAATGGCTACCTAGTTTGCCCCACTTGCTTTGCCCGCAAATCTCCATGACATGCCAGCTGATTATCAAAGTAAAATTCCCATGTTCGATGGCACTCCACAAAGTATTACTGCTCAGCAGCATATTGACAAAATGACCACTTTCTTTGATCTATATGAGTTAGATGAAGAAGATGTTACCATGCGGTTATTCGTGCAAACCTTTGGAGGAGAGGTTAGAAAGTGGTTCAGAGGGTTGACAGCAAGAAGCATTCCCACCTTGGAAGCACTTCAGAATCAGTTTTTAGACCGATGGGAAATCAGAAAGGATCCACTTCAGATTAATGTCGAATACAACAACCTCAAGCGTAGTCCGGGTGAGTCAGTTCAAGATTACATAATCAGATTCAATACAGTTTATAATGCTATTCCCGATGATTTGAAACCGTCAAGAAAGTCAGCTCTACTTAAGTTCCGGATGGCTTTGATCCAGAGATGACCTACTCATTGAGAGATAGAGACCCTCCTACCTTGGAGGATATGCAGAAGATTGCGGTTAGTGTTGAGGCAAACTTAAATGACAAAAGGGCAAGAATGAAGGCTCAAAAGCGTGTCACAATCAAAGAAGAAGCATCCACTTCAAATCAGCTTCTTCGTGAGGTTGAGCAGCTTAAGAAAGCAATTGAGAATGTTCATATTGTCAAGCCGGAACCGCAGATTCGTAATCCAAATTTCAGAGGTCAACAGCAGCAGCAATATAGAATCAAGCAGCGTGAAACAAAGGCACAAGAGGGAGCAGTTCAGCAGCAAATGAAACCTCCTTTTCAGCAGAATTTTGTTAGCCAAGAATCAGAGGATGAAGGTGATACAGTGGGAGAAGAGAATCACTTCTTCACTCCTGATGATCTGCCCACTTATGTTACAGAAGAAGATGAGTTGGTAAGTCACTCCATCATCCCTGAGGATGAAAATTATATCTTGTCACATGATGCAATACTTGAAGAAGAATCCGAAGAGTATCAAAGAGGATATTTGCATGCTTTATCAGCTCAGCAAGGCCAGCAAAGACAATTGAGAAACCGATCTATTCCCATAAATCCCATTCAGAAAAGGAAAGATACTTCAGCAAAGAATGATTCGGCTTCCCCACACGCAAAAGGAAAAGACATAGTCGGTCCTTCAACAAGTCAATCATCACCAGCAGCTAAGACAGATCAGCCATCAAATGCACCAAAAGATAAAGCTGAAAAAAGAGATAATCCGGCTAAAGAAGGTGAGAAGGTTTCAGTTTTCAGTTTGGAGAATGAGATTGCAAAGTTGAAAGTGCCTATTCCTTTGACAGAAATCATGAAGAATAGCACTTACCGAAGCCAGCTTTCCAAGATGTTGAATTTTGATCCAATGCTAGACACGGTGAATGTACAAGATGACCAGCCGGAATTGATTTTTTGGCCAGCTTTAAATGGTGAGTCTCCTGAAAGTGATGTTCCTCCATTGTATATCAGTTTGCGATTGCATGAGTGTGTGCTGCACAATGAAGTGTTAAAGTATGAATTCATGCCTGCCACGCTCTGCTTTTAAGTTTGTTTAATTTCAATGTTTTCTACTGTCTAAAGAGAATTCAAAGTCATTGTTTGCTCTCTTTAGCTCCTCATCTTTCATTCCTGATCATCCACCTCAATCAAAGGCATCAATACTGTCCCCTACCTTGCCCCAAAGAACCCCCTGCAGAAACTGTGTCCAATCCCCGCACCCTAAATTGCCCTCTCCTCAATTTGCCACCAAAAACCCAAAAAACCCCAAATCAACCCTTTTGATCAGTTTACTAGCCTAATATCAGTGTTACCTTGTTGGTCATCTCATCCATTGAAGATTTTACCGAGATAGACCGGAGAGAGCCTTCTCCTACCCCGTAGGGCTAGCTACGAGGCTAAATGGTTTGATGTTACCTTGAGGTTTACCTTTCTCAGCCTGAGGTGAAATTTCAAGCGCTAACACCTTCAATGTTGAAAATGAAGTCATCCAAGAAAGGATTACATAATCTTATATCCTAGGTACAAGTGTGCATGTTGGGTCCCAACTAATCACACATGAAATTGATGAATAGACATGAGGATTTTGTTAAATATTATCACCATATTTGTATGGATCCAAACATATTTCCACCAAGATACTATGTCATCCATAACCAAAATATCATCCACATATATACACAAGGTTATTGATATGGAGTTATGTACTATATAGTATGTACAAGTATTATTACATTAGAATGTCATGACTAATCATTAACGAGCTTATTTTACCAAGGTCCCTTAAGATTGTGTGGTAAGAACTTAGCAGGAAGAATTAAAGTGGAACTTCAAAGTTTAATTTTGTGTTATTTTCACTAGGTTAGGTGTGACTAGGTTAGGTAAGAGGCACCATCTAATATCCTGAGAGCAATATCAACATATTTTACCAAACTATCTCTTTCACCAGGTTTCTCAATTGAGGCCTTAAATTTCATCGAGGCCTGCTCAAATTGCTTAGAAGAACATAATATGCCATCCTCAAAATCCTCCACCTCCTCAAGTTAAAAAATAATATTAGGGGAAGGAAAAATTATTTTGAATCCTAACACACAAATAGGATTTTTGCTACTTGTTTTATCAAGAAATATAATTCTATTAATGAAACAAGATGACTATGTAATCAACAAATGTTAACGCTCAAAATAGTTTTGTGAAAATTTCCATCACCTAAGGAGAACATATAGACAAAGGAGATACTAAATATGAGGCTCCCATAATAGGTACAACTTAACCTCCACCCATCAATATCCCATTCTAGTAGTTTGAGTTAATTTGATTGTCCCTCTTTAATGCATCCATCACTACAACACATGAACTCTTGAAGCCTAATATTTTCATATATTGAAAATTCTTGGTTGATGCAATCCCTCTACTCTAGTACTTCTCACGTGGATAAGTTGTCAATATATTGTGTGTAAAGTTAAGATAATTTGTGATCCCATTTTTAGTATCATGAATTAAATATTCCCATCCATTCTCTACTTTATTTTGTACAAACATGAGAAGGAGACATGAAAACTTGACTTACTAGTGACGTGACTTCTAAATAATCCACAACATCATAAGATGATCCATAGAAACATCACTAAAATTCAACCCATATTAAATAGTTATCAATTTAATAATTCATTATATAGTTTAATATATGTTATTTTCTAAATAAACCATGTTTGATAATAACTTCGTTAACAATAACAAAAAATCTTAGACAATAGAATATGTTTGTGTTTTTCGTTAACAAAAACAAAGTTGTTCATATTTCTATTCGATTTGAAAAAATACACATAGTAAATACCTATAGCGTTCACAAGGAATTGAGGTCATTATATTATCGTTACAAATTTCTATCTCAATATTTAAAATTCCTGCAAAAATATTAAGAAGCCCATAACCCTTTATAAAATTGATTGTAAACATCTAGTATTTTAAATATTTATAGTTAAATTATACCATGATAAAAGTTTAATTACTTCCAATAAGAAAATTATGTACTCTATCGTCACCTAGAATAGAGTACTCTCGCAAAGGTCTATGTAGATATGACATTCTATTCACTCAAGATTGATTATTGCAAAAAATATTTGGAGTTCTACTCTTCACCTAGCCATAGACCTTATTGCTCCAGATATTTCAAAAACAAGTCACGCATGAGCCATCAATCCATTACTATGTTGTCTCTTCTTAGCCTTGTCCTCAATTACACAAGAAAAAGTGATGCCATCTTCTCCTTCTTCTCCCTCCTTATATAGAATACATTGATGGTAAGGAACCCAACCCCTATGGTCCACCTATCATTATATAATTTTTCCTTTGTCTTAACATTTTCCATTCACATAAACCTACATTATATATTATTCTTCCTTCATCTTTAATTTTGTAATTATCAATATAATAATTAATTAGTAAAATTTATACTTGTTACAAATTTCAAATTTATGAATGGAATGTCAAGAAAAGGTATCATGTAGATATTGAACATTGCATGTCTTAAATCAATATAGAATTTTCATATCTTTAAAAATTGCACCACCACTAAAAGCTGCACCAATGCTCGTTTTGCACATACCAAACAAGATTTTTGAAAATCCCAAAAACCCAACTTTCCCATTCAATAAGAAAACGATAGATAGGAAATGTAGGTGAAAATGTTGAAAAGCATAACCACTTGGTTCTTTCTCATATAACTTTTCTTGATGAATGAAAATAGTGTAATCCTTTATAGAAAAGTATGAGCTCTGAAATGTTCCATGATAATTGCATATTCTTGGGGCTTGGTTTTCAAGGCAAAGTCCAACGTTCACTCTAAACCAACTATGATCATCAATAACCATTTGGTGAATGCTAGTAGTCAACCAGTAAACCAACCACACTAGAATTTGAAACCGAATAGGTAAAAATGAAAATTAAGTATGTTAACACAAGAGTTCAATAAGAACTTGAATTTGGTTACTCGTGCCTACTAGGGAGATATTTCCATTAAAGGAAATCATAACACAAGCAACAATACAACAAAGTATAAGTGATCTAAATGATGACGTTACCAAAGATGTAAGTGAAGGACTGGGAAATTTATGGTGATGATGGGAATGATAGATCTCGAAGACAACATGATGATGTTGTTGGAGAGGGACATATCATTGTGGAGGGATGGATTTAGTTTCTAAAAGGGTCTCAACTCAATCTACCCAATTGGATGGGTTGTTTATCTTAGATACAGTGAGATTGGTTAAATTCAGCTTATCAAGTTCATGATGGTAGGAGAGGGAGGTGAAATAGGGATGGGAAGCTTAACAATCCTCCCCAAGGAAAATAAATGCTTGCATGTAAAGGTAAAGGGAATGCTAGGGGGCTAATTTGATGCAAAGAAAGGGTGAATTATGCCTCTCTGAATGCACATCATGAGACCGTGTTTAAGATTCACCATTTTGAAGTTGCAAGAAGACTAGAGTGTAAGCACAAGAGAGAAGCTAAACATATTGTGGGTTGAGAAGAGGGTCAAGAAGGCACTTTCTGGTTCTTCCTCTTTTATATTGGAGACACAATATTTAAGAGTTTTTATATGGTAGATAGTAAAGATGAGATGGATTGTCAAGCATATGCTAGCAGGGGTGTTGTTGGACTGTCACAATGGAAAAAATGATCTAATGGATAAAATGAATGCCTGCTTCCAAAGAAAATTTCAATGTTGAGGAGCAACTTGGGAGGGGTAGCTGATGGTTCCCTAAGCTAGGTCAAGTGCTTGCAATGGATTAAATATCAACTTCTGTTGCAAAGTCTCATGAGGAATATGATTATGCAATAAATGCACATGAAAAATTGGAAGTCAAAGTCTAGGACTCATTATAAAGAAGCAGTTCAAACAATCACCACTAAGTTTTGAATGGGATCTAAAATTTGACTTTCTCAAAATTGAATGAAGTTGGAACCACTCTGAAACAACCCTAAACAATTAATGTTAATATTCAAAATTTAAGTAAAATTTGACATTATCCTTATCTTTCCTTTTCAAAAAAGCAAATATAAGGAGAATGTCAACTTTTACTTTAACTTTAAAATTTAAATATTACCATTAATTACTCAAGTTAGGTTTTGTAGGGCCTGGGGTTAAGATATTTTTTTCCTTTTAAGTATTTTTTATTAAAAAATAATATTTGGTGGTCATTAGCTATGTTGTGCTACATTCTTCAGAATTGGTCAGTTTAGTAGAGAACTAGTCACTTTGGTGTTTTAAGGTCGGTTCAATACAAGACCAGCCTTAGCCAATCAGAACCACCAAACTAGACTAGTACAACTCTAAAACCATTGGGACCAACCAATTCCACTAGTTCTAGGCTAGTACCAATAAGAGTGTGCCCTTCTCATCTTCCTCTCAAGTCATTTTTTTGGATCCTTTTAGGAATGGTGATTTGGAGAGTGCCATAAACTGTCGGACTATTGTGAGCACCTAAGATCATAAGTAGTTAAACCTTGACAAACAGAAATTTGCAAGGAACTAGTACAGACATCCCAAAACATATTTAGTGAGGACGTGCATGCAAGGAACTATTACAGACCTCCCAAGATACTTAGTGAGGACATGCATGACCAAAAAGCATCAGAAAAAATTATCCACCCTCAAAAACCTTGCCCAAAACATTGAAGTGTGGTGCAAAACAAATTGTTGGTAGGCTATTAATGCTACCAACAATCATTCCCTCTCCAATTTCACAAGAAGCTCCTACTCAAGCTACCTCCTCCACTATGGTTATAGTAAGTTCTTGCAACTCTGTGAGCTATAAGAAATTAAAACTGCCTTGGAATCTCCACCAATATTAGGGAACTCGACTTCTCTGCATGCCCCAACTATTTTGGGTTGATTGATCAATTAACTGGATGATCACTGAGTTTGAATGAAGTTCCACTACTTAAATTACCTTCCACTATTTCCTCCAGAAGTTAGAAATAGGTTAACTGACAACAACCTGAGATAATTGACCTTTATTGCTACAAATTAGCCTTCACATATGAAGAACTAACTCTAACTCCTCCAACTCAAATTTATTGAGTAAAATAGGTGACACAAGCCATGTCACACAAGTTAACATCGTCCAAGTTGTCTGTTGATGTGGAAATTCAAATTTTTTCAATTTAATCAAGGAAAAATCAAATTGATAATTTCTTGTTGCATTTTTCAACACATAGTTCACTAGAATGTATTACTTTCACTATGAACTTGGCATAGTTCACATGTTGAGTTCATAAGGTTTTGGGTTGATGTGGTTCTATGTGTTGTGTATATAAATAATAGGTGTCCATCTCTTGCTATTAGAAACAAGACTCCCTATGAAATGTGGTATGGCCACATTCCTTCTGTGAGGCATCTCAAGGTTTTTGGTTCCTCCTATTATGCCTTCATACCTAAGCAACAGATAAAAAAACTCAGTGCAAGGAGTCACAAATGTATCTTCTTTGGGTACTCATACCTCCAAATCATACCATCTCTATGATGAAGTGAATAAGAAGTTTATAATATCTAGAGATGTGATCTTTCTTGAGTCTTCCAAGATTGACAATGTTGTTGAGTGGCAACTTAATCGTTTGAATAGGTTCAAACATGCAAAGTATTTTCAAGAGTTTGATAGTGATATTCCACATCTCCTTCTCTTAGCTCTATACTTTCTATGAAGAGCCTTGAAGAAATCAGGTTGAAGGAAATTCCTACCCTTGCTTTGTCAGGAAAGAGCTAAGAGACTACTAGTAGCAGGTAGCCAAATTTGATAAGCAGTGAGGGTACATGCAAGATACAAAGCAAGGATTAATGCAAAGGAGTGTACTAACTATATACATATCATCAAACATATTTCATCCCACTTAGGATGCCTTGCATCGTGCTTGGTTAGTCATAAGATCATGTTGGTCACAACCTCTGTAGCTTAAATAAACAAGTGGTATTTCTCTTCATCTTCTAAGCTATGTAATAACAAGTGGAAGGGAGCAAGACATGTAGAGGAAACACATGGAATGACTTTCAGTTCTTGCAACCATGCATGTCATTGAAGATAGAATGATACGACAATGATAAGCAAACTTTTAAGCTACAGTAAGAGGTGTATTTCAAAATATGTGCTTTGTTTTCCATACCTAGCCTCCAAAGGGTTATGCATCAGATGGATTCTTCATGTGGTATCGATATTCTATCATACCTTGGGTTCCTTGGTATGCTTATTTTTATCCTCAGCTCCTTGAGAGTCATCTATCATGTCATTTTTCTTCGTGGGCCCTGAGAGACATAATTGTGTAGTTTTAGCGAGCAGTGACTATTGTAGGATGAGGCCCTCGGAGGACACATTTACATAGTTTTAGCTGGATGAAAAGCACTACTATGGGATGAGGTCTTGGGAGGACACATCTACGCAATTTTAGGATGCAAGGCAAACTCGATAGTCAAGGGACAAAACTGCACAGTTTCTGGAGATAGTGGGTTCTGGCTGAGGGAAGGACATTGGAGGAAACCACTACACAGTTTTGAATGCTAAGGGAGGTTGGGATTTGTGCGCGTTGCACAGTTCTAATAGGTAAGGGAAAATCTTGAGGGTTACATATGTGAAGTGCGCATTTCAAGAAAGTTGGTTGAGGCTAGGTTGATAAGGATACTCCGAAATTTGGCTAAGTGTGGGAGAAATGGAACTGATGTGAACAATGATAAAACTTGACTATGATCACACACTTGAAAACTTAGTGATACAACATAGACCATCCAGAACATATAACACATACTTCGCTTAATGCAACAACCTTTGTGGCATCTTACGGCAAGTGCAGCTCTGATGATAGACTTTGGGAGGATGATAGACTGTGTGAAATGAGTGTGAAACATGTCTATGTGGTGAGGACAACCCATTCTCATAAATATTTCCCTTGAATCAAAACAAACCTCCCTTTGCATGACAAGCGATAACCCACATGCCCAAAGATGACACATTCTATGTAAAAATAAAAGCATGAACGACTCTTAAGATAGAAAATGGGAGCTTGAGATCATGATCTGTCACATGGAATCAGTCAATAGTGCGGACACAACCGACCTTCCTAGAAGTCTAAGACATTCTAATGACAAACAAAACAAACTAGAGCTATCCTTCTCTAAACATGCATTATGATATGAGAAATCAAGTGTTTTGTTCTTACCTTTGTCCAAACGCTGTTGTAGAAGTCCAAGCTTTGTTGATCTGGATGAGCTCCTCCTTTTCTCCAAAACCTGCAATCACCAACAGTCAAACCATTAAATAGCACCTGATTATAACATAAAACAAAGCATATTCAACATATAGACCAAGGAGTACATGAAATAACTCATAAACAACAAGTTATTGAGAAGAATGGACTAATTTGCATTAATGGTAATCAAAAGGAACCATTACAACCTGAGCCTTGGTGTTGTGCAAGCTCCTTCCAGGGTCCACAAGAGTTCTCCTTTACTTTGACAAAGCTCGCCCACTTCCAAATAGAACAAGTAAAGATGGCAATCTCTCCTCACAAGCTTCTAAATGGGAGTCCTAATTCCTGCAGCATTTACCCTTAGAAATGTATAGCTTTCAACCTCTCTCCTTCTGGCCCAATGCCTGTATTTATAGTGCTCAAGAGGAAGTTAATAAGGTCCACCATCAATGGGATAGTCCCCTCTTTGGATGGGATCACTCCCTTATTGATGGGATAAGTTCCTCTTTGGTAGGAGTGCATGAACCATCTGGAGGCGCTCAATACACGTCAAACAACCTTCTAGAATGCTCTAGAAATGACCACAAGTAAGTTTTTGAAGATAAAACTTGCGCATTTTAACCTTTTCAGAGGGACGCACCTGCCCCTTTAGATACAGAGCGTCCATGGACGCAGATCTTATGAACAATAGGCGCGTACCCACAGGCAAGGTTTGAGAGAACCTGCGTACCCAGAGATAAACATATTTATAAATACTTTCTCTCTTTCTTGGAGTTTGACATGGATAGCAGAGGCATAAGACTTGCTTAAGAGGGTAGTATGACTGTTGATAGAGCCATACCAACTGTAAATAGCCATGGTGACATTTTTTAGTGTAACAGATTGCCCCCTAAAGTGCGAAGCCTGAAATAGATTAGGGTTTTGTATTATCTAGGAAGGGTGAAGCGCTTTATCATTTCAAGGATTATCTCGTGGAGAGCCTGGTCAGAACCTGCAATTTTCAACACAAAATACATGTATAAGATTATATCATCACTGAGGTAGGCATTCCCATACTCAGATTAAAACTTTAACTAACAGACTAACTACTCTGATACAGGAATGATCTTGCAGTACATCATAATCATAGACTTTTGTAGACACAGTATGGGCGCAGCCATCTGTTTATGATTAGTCTACTTAGATAATGAATACAAAACTCCTCGCAGCCTGGATGGTGGAAACTAGATCCAGGGTCTTCATTTCTACTTCTCGAATTGGTACGATTCTAGCCATGCTAATAAATGAGTTGATGTCGAACATGGTAGAAACCACTTGATTACCAGTCGATGATGTAAACTGTTAACAAGCGTGAGAGAGACCACCAGTAATGTCAATAGTTCTCAAAGTACCCAACACAATCCATGAAATGTGAATAAATGAGTTGATGTCGAACATTTCATGGAATCCTTTGATCGAAAGTCAATGATGTAAACTGACGTCAAAGGCGAGAAACCTGCCATTGATGCATGCAGACTTCAAGGTACTGACGATTTCTAAGTCATCTCTCTAGATAATGTGTTGATGTCGATAGAAAGCGACCCGTTGCAGGCAAGCCCACAACACGAAATCATTGTTCAAGTTGAAGAAATGTTGCTGTAAGGACTGACTCAGGGATGGTCAAATGGATGACAAGTATTTTGCAGATGAAAGTTTTTTTGCAGACCTCTTGAACACATAACGACACAACAGATGGCTTGGTGATAAACGACTCAAAGTTAATCCCCGGAACCCGGCTGAAGACTTTCAAAGTGGTTTGATCAACTGTGAGGTAAAGGATTTCCCAACCCAGGTGAATGAAAAAGTGTCGTGTTCAAGAGTGGTAATAAAGTTTCTTCTGAGACAAAAGGTAACAAATAGGCTCATTCTTCTCTCTTTTCCCCCACCATTTCTGGCAAGTACCTCTTTATTTTTTAACAAGCTTGAGGAGGATAACATATGCTTGATTATAAGCTCATCCTTCGGATGAGTCCAACCTAGTTTTGATTCGAACCCTAGGAAGGAGTGGTTCGTTCCTGTTTGTAATTGAACAGGTCCTTTACTGTGAAATTTTTAACGAGTCCAGTATAGGAGAAACTCGGCGTTTTTCAATTTTAGAGAGTCTGAAAAACTTAAGAAGACTCCAGGTTGAACTTTTTCGTAAATTTGTGTCCCCCAAGCCCGAAAAAGTATAAAATAATACCTGGGGGAACCGCTTAGTCTTGCGACCAAGGAGTACTTTCATGATTAGTGCCCCTGACCTGAAAAGTAAAAAGCGATCAAGGACACGTCGTTTTATTTCCATATCGAGTTTGAAACGACAAAAACCCGGCAATCTTTTCCTGTTTTTACGGTCAGAAAAGAGCTATAAGGGGACCGTCTTTTAATTCCGTTTTAACGAGTCTAAAAGAAAAACTCGGCAATCTTTTCATATTTTGAGAGTCTGAAAAGGGCTTAAAAGAGAACTCCAAGGTGTCACTTTTTCGTAAGTTTTAATGAGTTTGAAAAAATGATAAAAATGTACTCATATGGCCGACTTTCAATTTAATTTACGAGCAGGAAAAGACGGAAAGAACTCGGCATTTTCATTTGTTTTACGAGAATGAAAGATAGAAAAATAATCTCGGGATTTTCATGAGTTTAACGAGTCTTGAAAATAACTAAAATTGACTCGAGATAGGTTTCATTTTTACAAAAGCTTGAAACAGACAAAAATTATGCTTCAAAGTAGTTTCATTTTTACACAAGCTTGAAACAGAGAGAAAACTGTGCTTGATGCCCCCTAAGCGTAACTGCTAGAGCGCATGCCCCCCCCAGCTTCATTTCATTCAACTAAGTACAAGCTGGATGGAATGAAAGTTGAGTTGCGAGATCATTCGAAAGACTCGACCTAAAACTGTAAGAAAATTATGCAAAAAACTGAAATAACTAACCTAAATATACAACTTAACATTTACGAGATCTAGTCAATCTCTCGATTCAAGTAGAGGAGGATTTGTTTCAATTTTTAACGAGCTTGACACAAGAAAAAAAATATGCTCGGATTCTGTTTCATGTTTACGCAAGCTTGAAACGAAAAACTATGCTTGTTATAAGTTCACATGCCCCCAGCATAATGATGCCAATCGAGGTACATGCCCCCCAAGCTTCATTGCATTCAATGAGGTGGATGGAATGAAGCTTTACTTTCAAGATCTTGGAAAGACTTGTGGGAGTTGTTTCATTTTTTAGTGAGGTTGACACAGGAAAAGAACTATCCTCAAAACCCTTGTTTCATTTTTTAAATGAGCTTGACACAAGATAAGGAACTATGCTCACAACTACTCTCTACAATCTACCTAACAAAAAACTTTACTCTAAAAACCTTGATTCATTTTTTAACGAGCTTGACACAAGACAAGGAACTATGCTCTAAAATCCTTGATTCATTTTTTAATGAGCTTGACACAAGACAAGGAACTATGCTCATGACTACTCTCTACAATCTACCTACTTAACCTACCCTTGTTTCATTTTTTAATGAGCTTGACACAAGACAAGGAACTATGCTCAAAAAGTTCGCATGCCCCCAGTATAATGATGCAAAGCGAGGTACATGCCCCCCAGGCTTCATTGCATTCAACCAGATGAATGGAATGAAGGTTTACTTTCAATATTTAATTTGAAAAGGGAGTTGTTTCATTTTTAAGGAGGTTGACACAAGAAAAGAACTATCCTCATACCTGATTCATTTTTTAACGAGGTTGACTCAGTAACAGGAACTATCCTCAAACCTGATTCATTTTTTAACGAGGTTGACTCAGTAACAGGAACTATCCTCAAAATCCTACTTTCTACAATCTACCTACATATCCTAAAATCTACCTGATTCATTTTTTTTTAATGAGGTTGACTCAGTAAAAGAACTATCCTCATACTCTTGTTTCATTTTTTAACGAGGTTGATACAAGAAAGAACTATCCTCACCCATCCAGTTTCATTTTTTAACGAGGTTGAGACAGGAACAAACTATCGTCGAACCATCCAATTTCATTTTTTAACGAGGTTGAGAGAGGAACAAACTATCCTCGTACCATTGATCATGGCTTCCAACTGGAAGAAAGACATGTCAATGGACACACCTTGATCATGGCTTCCAAGAGGTCTTCATCAGAAGGAAGAATACTTCGTTTGAAGGAACACATGTCAAGGGACTCAAAAGGGATAAGAACATCGTGTTCAAATAATCCCATAGAGTTTTCCAGTTCAATTACCGGATCTAAATCAACAGTGAGAGGCTCACTTACATCGGTAACTGAAAACATGGGACCAGTTGCCACATAATTAACCCGTGGCGAGGTAGATACCACTTTAGAATCAGGAACATTTAGGGGTGTCATATTATTGGTAGTGGAGACAAGACTAGGGAACGAAAGCTGGTCTACAGTCACAATACTGCCATTGTGAGGGAAAGACATCACGCGAAAGAGTGTCGATACGACAGCTTTCATTGCATAGACATAGTCTCGCCCAAGGAGTAAATTGAAATCCAAGGGACCTCGAACTACCATAAGATCAATACAGATAGTTTTACCTTCCAAGGTAATAGAGAACTTAGGAAGGATCCCTAAAGGTTCACTAATGGTTCTGTTAAAAGCTTTCAGATTCTGCGTAATAGGCGCAAGCTGAGGGGAACCCAAAGCTTTCCAAACAGTTGAGGATAAAATACTAACAGAAGCACCTTCATCTACCTGAGTACGATGTATGTCCCTACCACCAGCCTTGACAATGATTTGGAAAAGGATGGAGGAAGGAAGATGAGGTTCTGTCAGTCTATTCCAATCAAAGGAAAAGACCTCAGTGCTTGGAGGGGGTTCTGTAGAAACAGGTGAAATGCCCCCGGCATAGAAGAATCTGATGTAACAAGAAGAATCTGAGCGGTATGAAGTTCACTTTCCAAAGGGAAAGTGTGATCGACCGAATGTGAAATTGAATCGACCACTTGATCAACTAATGGATCATCAACCTGAGTGACATGAGTTTCACTCTCCAATGGGAGAGTGTGATCGACTGTACTTGAATTTAGATCAATCACTCCGTCAGTTGACGGTAGGTTGGGAGAAAGTTTACGGTAACCAGTTGGAAATTCTTGCTGTGGAACAGGAAGGTTTTCCAACAATGTTGAGGCTTCATCCATGTGAGGGCAAATGTGAGTTTGATGACTCCCTTTGCATAACTTACAAGGAAACCTAACTTTACCCTTTTCCCAGGAACCTGACTATCACTGGTTGATGGATCAATGGAAAGTTGATGAGATTTTTCTGACCATACTTCCAGGACCTTTGGAATACCAGGACAATTGACAAGGAAGTGGTCACCCTTACAAAGCCTGCAAGGGTATTTGGGTTTACGATGCATGTCGGAATTTTCCTCAACACAACTAACACTTACAGCCATAGTTGGTTGGTTGACTTCTTTCTTATCTTGCTTCTTCTTCTTCTTCTTCTTCTTCTTCCCTTTCTTCTTCTTCTTAACCTCCTGGTTACTAGCATCAAGGCTTTTACCAGGCGAAGAGGAAGAAATGGAGGAAGAAAAATTAGGCGAAGAAGGTAAAGGGTCAACAGAAGGTTGGTGATGTTGAGATGGTGAACTCTGTTGATGTGAAACATCCGGTTGAGATGGAACAATTGGAGTACTTTGGGCCAACGAGTTGAAAATAACCATATCGGTAATCCTATTGTAAATCCAGGTAATGACAAAGTAGCCATATAAGGAGGACCAACATTTCCAAAGTAAGGAAAAGTACTAGGATTCTCGTTAGGAGGGGTTCCTAGGTTGATAAATTCCGGAACATTTGCCATTATATTCAACTTCAGTGAATTTTATTAACAATTTAAAACTAAAATTAACAATTAACAATTCACACCTAGCAATTAAAATTCACAATTCACACCTATGGTCTCTAAAAGTAAAAACAAACAAATTAACATGCGCTATCAAATCTAGGAGTCAAACCACACACAAACAGTAAGCTCTCCGGACCGAAAACACTAGTTGGTGATGAAGCCCAACCTCGCAGAATTCAGTACAGAAATGGTGGGTGGAACAGTTACCCCGGCAACCTGCTTAATGAATAGACTGGACCAAGTTCCTCCACTTTAACCGTCTCGAGTGAAGTGAACCCCCCAGAAAATCCAAGTGAGTCTAGCCGACGTCTGCTCCAGGTACAGTTGGATCTTCCCTCCACCGTCACCTTGGGTAGAACCCTAAAGATAATGGTCACTAAGGTTACCAACAACAACAAATGCACCTGGGGGAACAGTCTACACTCCGACAGCACGCAAGGCAGAGTATCAAGCTCAATCCCCTTGCCGCTCCTTGACAATAATCCAAGGTTTACCGACAAGTGACCCCTGGCTCCTCGACAATGGTTAATCCGAGGTTTACCGTTTGTAATACGTGCATGTCTGGCGTCGTTCCCAACGATGGAGGATTGATCCCCTCACTGGTTCGGACACGAGCTCGTGCTTCTCCTTTAAGAGGAGCTTTCCCAGAGTACAAATGAAACAGTTGGATTTATCCTACCACAAGATGACCTACTTGTTTGGTTTTGCTGTCTTGGAGAGTTAATTACTCTCCTACTCCGAGACACTAGCCTGATCTATGTTGGTGTTTCAGAGCCCTAGAAATATAAAAATCACTAGATGAATTTTAATTAAGCGATGTGTTATTAAGGCTGTTATTACTCAAATGGGTAAATGGGAATGAAACCAATGGTGTTATGACCCAACTCAACTAAATGCAATCGAATATGATAATGTAATCTTTTCAATTCGATGAATCCTAACTAAAGTAAGGAGAGAGTTTCCATTCACTTCCAACAATGCAAAAAATTGATCACTAAGAGAAAATATAACAAATTCTCTAATGCACTAATTTCATCAAGAAAAACTAATGCAAATCAATTCCAAACCATTTTTTATTTTTATTTTGTGTAAATTCAAATCAAAGAAAACTGATCTAAATCTACGATTGATTTTTCAGAATGTAAACTATGCAATTGTAATCTAAGCACAATTCACTTGAAAAGTATGCAAATGTAATCTATGCACATTTTTCATTCATATTCTGAAAATGAGAATTCTAATTATGCAAATGTGATCTATGCAAGAGAATTCTCAAACACAAGACGATTCTAATGTGATCTAAGAACCAATCAAGTGCAAGTCGAGAAAATTGGGTGAGAGTTCCAAAGATCAAAAATAAAAACACTCAAAGGCGATTAACACTCATACACAATTTAGCCCCCCCCCCCCGGCGAATGAGGGGGAATTTTTTTGCAAAAACAGAAGCAAAAAGATGCAAAATTGTGAAAAGACTGAGACAAACCTCCAAGTAATGACCAAAGGAAATCAAATTAAGAATTTCTCAAAAAGAGACTCAAAACACCCAATTGATGAAAGCTTGAAACAAGAATGCCAATGAAACTAAAGTGAAAGCTTCTGACAGGTAACCAGTGGATCTGGGCAGTAAAAACTAAGAAAAAGCAAAATCTAAGAGAAAAAATGCAAAAAATGGAATTTTCTTAAATTTTAGCAGGGGACGCAGGCAGCCTGTTAAGACAGGTGCGGGCCCCGCTGTGCACACAGCGACAGTGCGTCCAGGGACGCACTGTGCAATACTTAGAGGGTGCGTCCTTCGGAAAAATTCAAGAAAAACTAAAACTAATCTAATCCTAAGCTAATCCACCCAAATACAAGTTCACACAGTCAAAAACCAGAAAAATAAACCAATTTTCTCAGAGCAAAGTTCATTCAAAGGAAAAGACCTTCACAACAATGGATCCCCAGCGGAGTTGCCAATTTGTCACACGGAATCAGTCAATAGTTCGGACACAACCGACCTTCCTAGAAGTCTAAGACATTCTAATGACAAACAAAACAAACTAGAGCTATCCTTCTCTAAACATGCATTATGATATGAGAAATCAAGTGTTTTGTTCTTACCTTTGTCCAAACGCTGTTGTAGAAGTCCAAGCTTTGTTGATCTGGATGAGCTCCTCCTTTTCTCCAAAACCTGCAATCACCAACAGTCAAACCATTAAATAGCACCTGATTATAACATAAAACAAAGCATATTCAACATATAGACCAAGGAGTACATGAAATAACTCATAAACAACAAGTTATTGAGAAGAATGGACTAATTTGCATTAAAGGTAATCAAAAGGAACCATTACAACCTGAGCCTTGGTGTTGTGCAAGCTCCTTCCAGGGTCCACAAGAGTTCTCCTTTACTTTGACAAAGCTCACCCACTTCCAAATAGAACAAGTAAAGATGGCAATCTCTCCTCACAAGCTTCTAAATGGGAGTCCTAATTCCTGCAGCATTTACCCTTAGAAATGTATAGCTTTCAACCTCTCTCCTTCTGGCCCAATGCCTGTATTTATAGTGCTCAAGAGGAAGTTAATCAGGTCCACCATCAATGGGATAGTCCCCTCTTTGGATGGGATCACTCCCTTATTGATGGGATAAGTTCCTCTTTGGTAGGAGTGCATGAACCATCTGGAGGCGCTCAATACACGTCAAACAACCTTCTAGAATGCTCTAGAAATGACCACAAGTAAGTTTTTGAAGATAAAACTTGCGCATTTTAACCTTTTCAGAGGGACGCACCTGCCCCTTTAGATACAGAGTGTCCATGGACGCAGATCTTATGAACAATAGGCGTGTACCCGCAGGCAAGGTTTGAGAGAACCTGCGTACCCAGAGATAAACATATTTATAAAGACCTCTCTCTTTCTTGGAGTTTGACATGGATAGCAGAGGCATAAGACTTGCTTAAGAGGGTAGTATGACTGTTGATAGAGCCATACCAACTGTAAATAGCCATGGTGACATTTTTTAGTGTAACATGATCAACTTACCAATAAGTAACTAAGGAACGATCAATCACAATATCCATAGTAGGCTTCGAAATTTAAGTGCAGGCCAAAATTTTCGAGGGTGTTGCAGCTGCTACAACAAAGCATTCACCTTCTTGCAAGCTTCTTTTTTAACCAGTGCCTTTAATTCTACGAACTTGGAGAATGTCTCATATTTCTTCCACATGAAGAAGATCCAAGACTTCTGTGAGAAGTAATCAATAAAAATAACAAAATATTTGTGTTTGAAAGTGTAGGTTGTCAATAAAGGTCCATAAACATCATAGTGGATCCTTTCTAGGACTACATGTGCTTTGTTGTCCCGATCATGGAATGTGTATTTTATGTACTTCTGCAACGTACATCCTTTGCATACATCCTACTTCTTAAGTGCTCCTTTAGGGAGGCCAGTGGTTATTTGTTGCATAATATTCGAGGTACCATGATGCGAATGAACAAGTATTTTGTGCCAAAGTTCATTGACATCGCCACCTGCACTTTCTCCGCCTTAATGCTTAATGCAGCATAGTCTTCCACATCTAGCTTATACAGGTTCTTCATACGAACCTCGATCTACTTCAACTGTCACGTGGCTATGTGTCTCAGGAATGCTTTTCCTTTGTTTAATATCACTTCACAACCATGGTAAACCAACCACTTGGTGAATGCTAGTAGATAGACCCCTAATCCTTTACCTTTACCTTTTTTTACTAGCGCCTCGTATTGAAAATTTGAAGACAAAATATTTCTTTTCTCTTAAAAAATTGTCTTAAAATCCCCCTCTGTGTAGCAGTGCCGAATGCAATGATAGACAAGTTGTCTCTAATCGTATCATCAAATATGAAAGGGATAGAAGAGGAATTGATGTCCAAGAAATCTTGTTAGTAAAAGTTGTCACGTTCTTCTTAGTCGACTACCCCCACAAAACAAAGATCCCAACAAATCATTGTCTTTATATAAGATAACGTGAATGGTAAGTAAAATAACAACCTCGGTATAGGCACAAGACAGTAGTTGCCTACAAGCTGGCGGACTTAGGGCACACTGTCAGAGTCAATTTTGCAGTTGTTAGATAATATTGCCTTAAATTGATATGTTTATGTCTTAATTGTTAATTGTATTAAATAGGTTTCATCTAAAGTGGCCATTATCTTAAATATAAAGTTTTGTCTTAAAATATTTTTGTCTCAAATTGTTTTTGTCTTAAATATAAAGTTTTGTCTTAACATAATTTTGTCTTAAATTGTTTTTGTCTTAAAATAATTTTGTCTTAAATTGTTTTTGTCTTAAATATAAAGTTTTGTCTTTAAATGTTTGTCTCAAACTAATTTTGTCTTAAATATAAAGTTTTGTCTCAAAATATTTTCATCTTAAATTATTTTTGTCTTAAATATAAAGTTTTGTCTTAAAATATTTTTGTCTCAAACTGCTTTTGTCTTAAAATATTTTTGTCTTAAATATAAAGTTTTGTCTTAAAATATTTTTGTCTCAAATTGATTTTGTCTTAAATATAAAATTGTCTTAAAATATTTTTGTCCCATACTATTTTTGTCTTAAAGTTTATATTTAAGACAATTCAATTGATATTAAATTTTAATGTAAAATAACTAAAATATAAAGTGATTTTTTAAGACAAAATATTTCTTTTGTCTTAAAAGTGCCCTTAGTGTAGTAGTGTCTCCACATATAATATTGATCTTGGCGTCTGCTTTGAGCAACCAAAGCAAGTATGGATTTCAAAAGTGAGAGAAACAAAGCATGGAAACCATCTAACCAAGAATCATGAATGAAATAAAACAATAAAATTTCGTAATTGATATTTACTAGTCTTCTGCACAGTGATTATCATTCGCATTTGCAGCGTTAAGGGCATGAAGTCATTCTTTTGAAATATTAAAAATTGCTAGGAATGATTAAAATTGAACTCTTCTAACTATTCATTTAAAAAACACTATGTAAAAGTATTTTTTTTTTTAAATCATTTTTTGAATTACCCATCCCATTCTCAATTTGTAAATATTTAATAAATATTGTCTATAAAGACGAATGTGAATCATAAGAATGATTTAGGATTATATACTCATTATTTTTTATTGGCTTTATTTAAAGACTAAAATAATATTTATTCCTGTTGGTTCTCATCTATTTTTTGATATAGTTTATCCTTCTACAACATAAATTATCACAAACTCATGCCTAGAAAATCTTATCATTGTATTGACATATCCAACATTTTATGTGTCACTTAGTGTGAGCTTACAAAAGAAGCTTGCACACTTTATCTTTTGGAATCCCCAAATAAATTCATGCCTTAAGAGCATCTTTTATCCATATTGATATGATAATTGACATGACATTTAATATTGTATTTAATGTTTTTAGTTCCCGTAGTCACCATAATGTCATTTCCTTTGTTATATTTGTTTCCATAACACCTTAATGTCATTTTGTTTGTTGTCTTTGTCTCCACTATGGGATTTACATAAAGCTAAAATAGTTAGTTATGGTTGTAATTTGTAATGACATTACAAATTTAATAGCAAGATTCAATATAAATGAGTGGTTCAATGATAATTTTAAAGAGCAAAAAATAAACATCCACTTAACCATGACAATTTTAAAAAAGAAAAATAGACATCCACTTAACCTAAGGATACAAGGTTGTCTCTTTTTCTTCATATGCATATAGTATTCCTTTTCTCTAAAAGCATCTAGCATATTGACAAATCTAACATGGTTATGGCAATGCCATCTAATATTTTCTTATTATTTAAGAACATATTGGCCTCTCAACCACTAAGTATGTAGATCATGACATCCAAATTATGGCAATAGATTCTTAAGTAAAAAAACACATAATTAGTATTTGAATGTAAATCTCTCAACAGTCCAAGAATCTTGTATAACTTTTGTCATGCTTCTAGCCTCTCAACCACTAAGTATGTAAATCATGCCATCCACATTATGACAATAGATTCTTAAGTAAAAATTACATAATCGATATTTGAATGTAATTCTCTCAACAATAGAGTAATCTTATATAGTTTTGTTCAAGCTTCTAGTAAATATAATGCATAGTTTTTCTTGTTTCTCACAAAACTATGTTAATGATCTTGTTTGTGATTAAAAACACTTAAGATTAATAAGAACTTGTATATCGTTGATAAAGTATGAACGTGCACAAAATTGGGATTACAAGAGTAAGAAGTGTGATCTTCTACATAATCAATTCCAAAATTGAGGTTGCAATAGTAAGAAATGTGATCTTCTACATCATCAATTCTTTACTTTTTCATTCTCCTTTCCCTAATTTTAGGGTGAAAATGTGAATATGGGTAATACTTTTCCTACTGAGGAATATGGCACATTTAATCATGTTTTCTACTAAGGCTACAATTTCAACGGGAAAGTATCTTTCGATAGATAAATGGTTAATTTTTTTTATCCTTTCATTTTTTTTTAAATTTGACTATAATTTTTATCCATCAAAAATTTATTAGGCACTCAAAATTCTCTGAAATTTGATAACTGTAAATCATGTCGGAATTTTATTTTCCTCTTCATTAAACTAATCTTAATATTTAAATTATCTGCTGCTGACATCACTATTTAGGTCGATGACAATGAGATGTTCTCGATAAGAACAACTTTTCATAAAATGCTTATGACAGAACATGAACCGGATAAGAACGAACTAGAATCTTTGTTTTTGGTGTTAAGGATTTTTATGTGTCATCATCTTTTTACAATGCATTGGTCATGATTAATCGAAGATAGTAAGAAGTGAGCATAATCTACATAATTGTAAACTTCGCTGTGGTGCATAATTCGTAGCTCATATCCAGAGCAAGCAAACTGTGTTGCTGGATTAAGGGAAGAGAAACAAATAAAGTTTTGCAATATTGATATCAATATGATGAATGAAAGGGGAAAAATGATCTGCATGCAGTGATTGTACCATTTCCTGCACAGGGTCATGTCAACACTCTCATGGAATTGGCGCAGCTGTTGGCTATTAGGGGAGTGTTTGTCACTTTCGTCAATACTGAGTGGGTACATGAACGCATGGTGGAAGCTTCAAAGAAAGCTAAATCCCCTGTTTGCAAAGGCAATCTGGATTTGGAGCAGCAAGAATGGAAAATTCGTTTTCTGTCAATCCTGATGGTCTACCGTCCAACCATGGCCGCACCTCCAACACGACAGAGTTACTTCTTTCGCTACAAAAGTTAGGCCCAGCTTTGGAGGGCCTCCTAATTACTACTGCTCATGGAAATTCACAATCATTTCCACCCATCACATTCATCATCACCGACGCCTACATGTCTTGCACGGAGGAAGTCGCAAGCAATATGAAAGTGCCCAGAGTTATCTTCTGGCCGCTATGTGCTGCCGCCTCCATTTCTCAGTGCTACGACAACTTGCTTCTTTCTGAGGGACACATTCCAGTAAATGGTACGTCTACCCCTTTCCAATCCACATCGAACAAAGTTCTTTCCAATGTTATATGAACATTTTGTGGGCGGAATTTAATTCTATTATAAATTTGGAGAATATTTGAGAATTAGAATGACAAAAACCCTGTGATACTAGTAAAGTAAAATCTCACAGAAAAAAAAAATCTCATAATTAGGTAACACCATTTTATATAACAGATGTATTGCAATTTTCCTTTTAATTCTCTCGCATTTTTAAATATTTTCATATTTTATATTCTGACATCTAAGTTAGCATGGCCAATTTTATATAATAGACATTTTTCCTTTTGATTCTCTTCATTTCCATTTCTATAGAATGGGGAATCTGATTTATACTCACATAAATATAAATATTTTTTTTATTTAAAATTAAGTAAATCATAAATAATTGTAGGTATTAAGTTGAATTGTTTATCACTAGGGTTGTTTTACTTTTCATTTTAATTTATTTTTGAGGATTTAATTTTACAGAAAAGATTCGTTGTTAGAAACTTTACGTTTTGTGAATTTAACTTTACAGAATTGATCAATGATCATAAAGGATTCATCGCTGGAGACTTTAATTATTATATATTTTTGGAATAAAGTAAATATTTTTTATTTTTGAGAATAAAGTAAATATTTTTTTTTTTTCCATTATAGATACCTATAGTTTAATTAGGTGGAGGAATTGCACGGAAAGTTGTGGAAATTCCCGTTATATTTAGAGAAAATCCGGCAAGGATTTTTGTAAATCCAAATTATAGTTGTTAAACTTCAAAACTTTAGGTGTCATAGAAGTTTTTGATGGCGTTGAATCCATTTCCACATCAAAAACACAATTCAAAAACTATCTCTACAAAAAATTTTGAAATTTTTTTACCCAAATCCCAGCCACTTTTCGCCGTCCAGGCAATTCCTCCGCCTCGTTAGACGACTCCTTATAGACATATATTCATGTTTTTAGAAGTCGCTTTTGGTTTCTCATTAGGAAAACTAAATTAGATATAGAATTTTAGTTTCTTATTAACCTAAAATAAAGTTATAGTCACCATGGAAACAAAAATATTAAGAGAATTTTAGTTTTTTATTAACTGAAAAAAAGAGTTAGGGGCACGGCATGGAAGCAAAAGTACTATGACTAATTATTAGGTCTCTAAGGCCAATTTTCGCTGAAAAAACTATATAACTTTAACATATAAATAGTAAAAGTGAGATAATTGGAAGGTATTCACTCAAACTTATTAGAATCGAAGGGGCTTGAGTAGTATGAGCTTTTTACAATTGTATGGGGAGCGGCGGGGATAAGATGAGATTCCCATTTGTTCCTCTAGACATGTAAGCGTTCAATCAATCGATATCGTCTTCATCTACATTTGATTCAAGGTCAAGGGCATGTACTCCTTGATTTCGTTTCTTTCAACTAAAACCTTTCCTAGAAGAAATTTCAAGTGCCAATAAATCTCAATAGTGTACATGTACTAGTTATAATGACCTCTAGTATGTTGTGCATTCAGAAACCATTTTTCGACCTCTGCAAAACCTTTATATCAATGAGAGTGTGTTTTTCATCAGCTAGTTCTCACTCTCTCTCGGCAATTTCCTCTTGAACCAGTTGAGGGTGAGCTCTCAATATTTGGATGTCAAACCCTTAGCATGCATTTACCCCCTTGAATGCCCACATTCTTAGTAATATGTTACACCCTAATGTACCCTTTCTCTTTGTCGAGGCATGATGAACATCAATTGAAAGAGAGGGTCAAAGCTACCAACAGGTTGCCACATCCAGCTACAATTGAACGATGGTCGTTTCTCAGATAAAGTAACAAGACTGGAGGGGGATGGGTCTATCAGCACTAATGAGTCATTGAAGGCCCTACTTAACACAAAGATGCCATCCACTCAAGAATCTTGAAGAGCCCCATCTAGATTAATGGGTAGATTGGTTGAGTTGTTGTCGGGGTTAGTGAAGAGACTAAGTTCTCAACATATGGACTATTTGAACTGCAAGTTAATAAGAAAAATTCAATTGCATGCCAGGGTAGCAGAGAAGTCTAAGTCTTTAATAGATGAATTATTTGAACTACGATTTGATAACAAAAATCCAATTGCATGGTGATGCCACCTCAGACTACTATTGGTTGGAGGTGGCTTGTTAGGGAGAACAAGGATAAGGCTTAACCTTAGAACCTAGGACTTGGATTAATATTTCAACTCTGACACTACCTGTCTAGCTTGAAACCACCCACAAAGCATGGATTGTTTAGAATCCATTAGGAGGGTGAGGGGAGAGCAACGTGGCTTAGCCAAATCTCTCTTTGTATCCTCCAAGAGAAGACCCAAATTTAGCTAATGCCCACCCTAAATAATTGATGAGGAGAAGGAAAATGCCAACCTTCAACTATTGAATGTTAGAGAAGAAACCCTAGGCTCTAGGGTGTCAGATTGCTCCATTCTCGAGATGATACCCAGATCCACGCCCTCTATCTTGCCAAATAATGATTTCTTGATCCTAGGATTATGATTTGAAACGAAATGTCTACCTCATGTTGGAAATTTAAGGTTGCTTTGGTGTGAGAGTGCAAATTGACAAACTCCCCTTGTTTCTTGGTACACATTCCATTTACTCCTCCAAATCATCTTATACCACCTACGAACCCCATTAATGTATACTCCTTGCAGGTGATAACTGCTAAAATCATCGAGTGGTGGAGCATTATGCCATATTGTGTTCATTGCATGACATATATTAAACTCTTAAGGGGGCATGCTACCATGTCCTATTGGCGTGTGAGGTGATGGAATGGTAGCAACACACTTGCCCACTTTTTTGTGTTGCTATTACCCCATACTAAGAACTTAATTAACTTTCTTTATTATATTTCAATGTATATATTAATTATTTTCTATTTAAAATAACTTTAATTTAATTAATAAATATATTTTATAATTGTATTAATAATTATTAACTATGTTCATTAAAAAAAAATGAAAAACGAAAAGACCAAAATCAAAAATTCATTTTTTTATTTTATTTTTTTTTCTTCAATTATTTTTTTAAATCTAATAATTATTTTTAAAATTTTATAAAAAAATAAATTTAAAATAAAAACTTGTTAGTTATAGTAATCATGGTCAAGATTCCTCGAAAAAAAAAAAAAGAGAATGATTTTGCAATTTAAAATTATTACATTTAGATAAAAATTTATGAGTGGAGTGTTTATTTTGGAATAGATCTTCTAAAATTTTAATTTAATTTATCAATTATTAATAAATGGATGGTAAGGATTTAACCTTTATAGAATATTCACAATATATCTTTAATAATAATTGTTAGTAGAGGTTCAGATTTATTTCAAAGGTAGTTATGCCCTTTTTGTTTTTCAATTTAATTAAAAAGTGTTGTAAAACTAAATTAAAATAAATTATATAAAAAATATTTTTTTCTTTGTAAAGTAATATTTTTATTATCTATCAAAATTGTACATTCATTACATATATTGCAGTGACACTCTAGTCTATAAGATTAGGCTTCACTATTGCAAAAACTAGCCCTACTAGGCTTAATTATGACATATATGTTTTTATATCACCAAGCTAAAACATAAAACTAAGAGAACCAAAGCCTGCATGAAGCATGACCTATTGACATATGAAGGACATGAATAGAGATAAAGACAACACATTATATCATACCATACCCAGGTCCAATTTGAATGCAATAGTCACCATGTCCCTTGCTAACGGGTGTGGAAATTCCAAAAGGTGACTAGTGATCCACTCATAACCCACCTCTTATCACCGTCATGCTCTAGACCTTCTCCCCCTTATTCTCATCCTCACGAAATGACTAGATTACCACTTCATCCATTTAAACTCCTAAGCAAAGATCCTTGCCATAAAAAATCGAGGAGGTGGTTGGTGTGGGGGCTTGGCGTTTATTGGCCTTGATCGTCAGTTGAGAGCCCAAGGCCATCCTTGTTAGTTGGCGCATGGACCCTTATGTGGCTAGCACCAGCTTCTGGGTTATATATAAAACATTTCAATTGTGAAATAAGTTGTGGCTTTTTAGGCTTGTGGTATTGATAAGCCATAATGTTGGTCTATGATATTGTAGCAAATCTCCATGGTAAAGCAGGATGAATATCCATGGTTAAGAATCTTGTTGCATGCTTTTTAAAATGTATATATGTTTAATTCATATATTAATTCTTTTAATAATAATAATAAAGAACAAGTTATGATTTAATTAATTTTATGATTCTCTAATCTTGACAATGTGAGATGTCTCATGAGGTTAGTGTCTGGATTCTTATCATGCATTGATGCCTATAGGAATTTAGGAGCCATTTACATTATATGGTTGCATTAATTATATTCATTGTCAAAATACAAAAAGTATGGTATTCTAATATGATCTAAAACTATTTTAATTTGTTGGTCTTCTTTAAATATAAGGAAACAAGTTAATGGGTTCATGGCCTAATATATAAAGGCATCCAGCTGAAGCTTGCAAAAGTGGAACTCTACTCTCTTATAAAGTAGCAGTAGGTTATTCCAAGTAGCATGAGTTTTTTGTAAATAAAGATGAGTCAACCTATATTAAAAAACGGTAACAAGTGATGATTACCCCATCGCTAATTTGACAATTCAATTAAGCCACATTTTGGTATTTTCCCTTACATATTTCTGAGTGATTTTGCAAAAATTTAACAAAAATTTGTTGGAATTATAAAATTTAAGTTGTTTAATCTCCATATTCATAATGCACTAAAAAATTTAGATATTAAATCGATTTATACATTCAAAAATATATTTTAAATAATAAAAGAAATAAAATTTCATATATATATATATATATATATATTATATATATATAATTCCAATCCAATTTAAAAACCATCCAATAATTAAAATACAACATTTAATTATTATAATTTTTAATTATTTAAAAATATATATAAAATAAATAAACATTTTTAAGTATAATACGGAAATTGATATTGATGCAAACATTCATACGAAAGTTTATCCCTTTCTCGTGTTTATAAAAACACAAGTTAGCTTTCGTACGAAAATAAATGATTAGTGGACTAGTCTATTGGGAAATAAGTGATCAAGGTGAAGCATAATCTTTGTCCATGTAGAGCTACAAGTTTGTTTGTGTAAAGGTCTGCTAAGTGATATGCTGTTTTATATGAACTTCATGATTTGTTTTTTTAACTAATTCACACACTCAAGAAATATTGGAACGCTAAAGTTTGAGTAGAAATTTGAATTTATTTTTTGAAGGTAAGATTACAAACGAGACCAAGCAAGTATTATATAAAGTTTTGTTTTTTTTTTTTAATTTAAATTTTGACTAATAATTAGTTTAAATTTATTTTAATCTTAGATTTATCAAATATTAAGAAGCAAATATTTTTTTAGTATAAAATTTGAGGAAAAGTTTGTATCTTGAGAGATTTGATTCGTTTAGAGCGCTTGATAAATCTAGGGCTAAAATGAATCTAGGTTGGTTTCAGTGATGTGCGACAATGAAAAAATTGTTGAACATCTAATTATTCTGGTCGTTTTAAATATGCCAGATATATCTGAGATTAATCTAGTAATTTTAATTTAGATTTGCTATGTTACCTATGTTTGTTGAGATGATAGAGACTATTAATAAATTGAATGATTAAATTAAAAAATTGAATGCAAAGTGACAATGTAACAATGTTGAATGATACAAATTGTGAATAATAAGAATGTAGTCAATTACAAATAGTCTCATTGTGATCAATCTCAAACTATTTTCTTCGAATTTTTTTATTGTCACACCTATTAGTTTTGTCATCTTTTCATATGGATCATATGAAAATGGTGGTTGAAATCATATTCAAAATTTTATCTCGAGCTATTGTAGTAAACGTCATACCTTGTCTCTCTTTCCCTCCAATTTGAATGGGTGACTTATGAAGTTTTAAACTCCAAGTATGTTTCAGTGGCAGTTGCTTTTTATTACCTCGTTTGAATGCAAAGTGACTAACAATGTTGAATGATAGAAAATTAGAATAATAGGGATGTCGTCAATTACAAATAGTTCGGTTGAAAGAAAAAATGTTTTAGGTAAGTCAACATTTGATTTAAGATGAACATTCAAGTATTTTATTTATGCTTGAATAATTGTAACACAAAAATCAATGCACAAAGTCAATAATTTTTGTGTGCTCAGGCTGAAGTCAATGCACATTATTAATCTAATTATGTTGAAATTAATGTACGTCATACATATAGTTACATCAAATTAAAAATCAAACATCTACACTAAAATCAATGTATCAAGTGCAAGAAATCAAATAGGATTAGAAATCACCGTCTACATTGAAATTAATGCATCTAGTACAAGCAATCAAATAAGATTAGAAATCAAAAACTACATTGAAATCAATGCATCTAGTGCTATCAATCAAATAGGATTAGGAATCAACATCTACATTGAAACCAATGCATCTATTTTAGTCAATAACATTTCATCCCTCTCTCTCCCCCATCTCTCTCTCTCTCTCTCTCTCTCTCTCTCTCTCTCTATATATATATATATATATATATATATATATATATATGTCTTTATTATTCTCTTCATCCCTCTCTCCTTCTCTCTCAATTCCTCTCTTTCTTCCTTCCTTCCTCTCCCTTTCTCTCACACCTTCCACTGTCTTCCCCCCCCCCCATCATTCTCTCTCTCTCTCTCTCTCTCTCTCCAACTTTGTCACTATTTCCTCCTCAAATTTAATCTTTCTCGCCCTCCCTCTCCTTCTCTCTCCCTCTCTCTCTCTCTCTATCAATTTCTGTCACTATCTCCCTCTCTCTCTTCTTTTCTCTCTCACCCCTTCATTTATATGTCTACCTCTCTTTTCTTCTTATCTCTCTTTCTCTTTCCTCTCCTTCTCTCTCTCTTCCCTCCGTCCCTCCTCTCTCCATCTCTACCTCATCACTCCCACTCTCTCTCCACCTTTATCTCTCTATTTCTTTGTTCTTCCCTCCTTCTATCTCCCTTTCCAAGTCCATCTCTCTCTACCTCCCTTTCTCTTTCTCTCTTTCCTCATCTCTATCTTGCATCCTCTCTCACACACTCTCTATCTCTCTCAATCTATATGATTGAGAATTCACTTTTTGTAACCAATAACATATGTAAGGTGTAATATAATAATACTATTATTATTATTATTATATTATTATTATTTATTATTATTATTATTATTATTATTATTATTATCATTCTCATTATCATTATCATTGATTAATAATAATCAATAATATTTATTATTATACCAATCATAATATATAAATAAATAACCTGTTAAAATATAATAGTATGTTAACTTTACATTATCGAATGACCAATTTCTTCTGACCAAATTGGTAGCTATTTTCCTTACATTTACATTTTACATTTATCTATGTTTTAATTTGAGTTTCATTCAAACATAGTCTTTTTATAAAAAAAAATCTATATGTATTTTTCTTGACATTAAAAAATGTTGATGTACTTTATTACATTAGACCTACACATCTCCCCTATACTAGGTTGTAAAGCACCTCTCAATATAATAAAAAGTCCAAACTCTTCTTTGTTTTGGAAAATAGGAAATTTACTATGTAAATACCCAAACAATATATGGTACATGTTAGAGACAATAGACGCTATTAAGGTTGTTGGTCGATGAGATGTTATTTGAGATTACATTATGTAGCCCTGACTCTCACGTCACATTTTATTAGAGATTTGATTTATAATTGCAATAAGTTAATGGATATTTAATGGTATTCTGATTTATATTAGTATAGTAGAGATATGAGTATTTGATTCTATAAAAAAATTGTTTATGTGGTTATTATTCTATTGGGAATATGTGGTGATTGTTTGGATTTAATATTTAGGATTTTTTTTGACAAAAATCTATTGAGTAGATTCTAGATTTTGACTTAAGAATTTTGTACTTGAAAGGGATTGCATTTGCATTTGAACGGGATGGTGAACAAAAAAGAGGCGCGGCAAGGGAAAAGTAACCAAGGTTTGCCAAGTACAAGCCTAGAAAATGTCATGTTAGATGTCAATCCAAAACCCTTGAGGAATAGGCTTTAAATATCTCCAATTGTAGACACAAAATCCTATAATAAAAGACTCTTGTGAAAGTCAAGAAAGAATTGGAGAAGAGTGACTTCTAGTGACAATGTAGATGTTGGGATGATTAGCTCAAGAAGCAAAGACAATAATTTTTGGAAGATAATGGACCTATAATGGTCCAAAAATATTTTCATTTCTATGATTATAGAAATTAAGGCATGGGCAATGAAATCATTAATATGATGCATCAACATAACAATAAAAATAAAAATTTAATCAATAATATAAAGAGTTCTAAAGAAAGAGGTGAGAAGTCACAAAAAAAAAGGGAGAAATTTCAATATCAAAGGAAGAGTATTAAATAAAGGAAATAACATGTTTATAACGAGAAAAAACAAATTCTCGAACTCAATTTAAGATCCCAAACTTCCCCATACATCATTGTTGGATTCTCCTTTAAATCCTAGGATTAGAAGTAGTTATTTCAAATTATAATCTTGAGATGAACTTTGTTAGAGCAAATATTTTAAGTTTCTGATGGAAATAACTCAATACATAACAACAATCTAGTTTGTCCAATCTTAGAAGCTAGAGTTGTTGGGAGAAATATTTGTTATTGCATCCACTTGGCTTCAATTCCAAGGGACATGTTTGGTTCAGTGTGATAAGGTTGGAAGCGCATGAACCCCACTGAGTTCAACTATGAGAGATATGTTTGGTCCATTGTCATAATTCTAGAATAGTAGGTGCCCCCACTGGGTTCAACTTCAAGAGACACATTTGCCCCTTTTTATAGACTAAAAAGATATATGGCCCCATTCGGTTCAATTCCAAGGGACATGTTTGGCCCATTTTGATAAGGCTAAAGTGGTAGACACTCCACTACTCAGGATGTCTCAATCCTTACTAAGTCACAAGCCATTGCTATATCAAACTTACCAACATTCTTACAAACAATAATACATAACTACACAACTAGAAAAAAAAACTTCCACCTAATAATACCATATAATATCCTCTCCAAAATTACTAAAAACCCAAAGTAACTACATATCACATTATAAATGATCAAATTTTAATTTCTTCATCACCAAAGCAAACACTATATCTCACCATCTTATCCAAGATTTAGATAAATCCAAAAAACTTCCCAACAATAATTAATAAGGGGATGGTAGATTAAACCTTTATTGCAGATTTCCATAATAATATGTGGCGGCTCATACTTGCTTGAATGATAAGAGAGCATTACAAGTGATGGCTATGATACACCTACTTGCTTGCATGATAAGAGAGCATTCCGAGTGATGGCTATGATACACATGCTTGCATGATAAGAGAGCATTCCAAGTGATGGCTATGATACACTTGCTTCGATTAGTATAGTAATTTCTTCATAATTGTTTAAAATACTAAAACAATCTTGTCTAAAAGAATTATTTTTATCTTTAATAAAATTCTTGCAATAAAGTTTTACTTTCATTTTATAACATAGTAATTTTTTAGAATTGTTTGAAATGCTAAAACAATCTTGTCTAAAAAAAATATTTTTATTTTTAATAAAATTCTTGCAATAAAGTTTTTACTTACATTTTATTTCTTAGGTTTGCAATATCTCTCGGTTGGCATCTCATTTTAGCTAGTTGAATATTTTTTAAATTTAATTGTTTCTTTAAGTTTTTATTCAATGTTTTAAGATTTAATAGTATTCCATTTTTTTAAATCTCATTTTTTCCAATCAACATCAAAATCTTATAAAAATGAGTTTTTGTTATTTTGAGACATAATTATTAATCTTCACTTATTATCCTTACAAATTTATTTATTTTATTGATTATTTTAAAATTGAAATTAAAATATGCTTATAAAAATATTTATTATTATTGATAATTATTTTCAATTTTAATGATTTTATTAATATTTTATTATTAATAAATGTAATTATTGAATTCAGACTTTTGTGATCTATATTACATTAAGAAGAGTAGTTTTGGTAGAAATCGCACATAAGAGAAATTATGTCGATGCTTTTCAAACCAATTAGTGTAGTTCATCATTAAGACTAAATAAAAGACGATAATAATGAATCACATTTGCTAGTTCAAAATGCATAGTGTGGTTCATCATCAAAACTAAATAAAAACGATAATGATGAACCACACTCACTAATTTAAAATGCATAAATAAATTTTAAATATAATTATTATTAATAATAAAAATATTTATTATTAATAATTTTACTTTTATATTTAAATGCTTTATAAAAATGAATTTTAAATTACTTTCATAATCTTCTAGTCTCCTGTGGATTACTTGCCAATAAAAATGATAGTTTCTATTAGCCTCTTTATTTTTATATATATTACATATATATATATATTTATAAATTTATTTATAATTATGGATTATTTTAAAATTAAAATAAATTTACAAAAAATTATTATTGTTATTCTTATTTTTAGTTTTTCATCCAATAAATTTATTTATTATTACTTATTATTTTATTATTATTTATTATTTTAAACATTTAAAAGTAAAATAATTTTATAAAAAATATTATTTAATGCTCTCACCTTTAATTTTTCAGGTCTTGAGAATTTATTTTATTTTATAATATTTTTTGGATTCCATTGAAGCAATGAAGTATCGGTGATTGTGAATGAAATATAAATCAATCATTTCGTTTCTATTTTTATTTTCTTCACAATGTTACTTACTATAGAAACCTAAATGATTTTCATTTGCTCTGCAAAGATAATAATGATACTTTGTTTTGACTTCTTCAGAAAGGGAATAAGGGAAGCGAAAAATCAAGAAAAGCTCATCACTTGTCTTCCGGGCAACATCCCACCATTGAGGCCAACCGACCTGATTTACCGGTATACAGATCAGGAGCCACCGAACATTCGTATCAATGCCATTCTTTACGAATAGCAGAAGCAAAGCAAAGGCGACTATGTATTAGTGAACACGTTTGAGGAGCTCGAAGGGAGGGATGCAATGACGGCACTCTCTTTGAATGGCTGTCCTGCTTTCGCCATTGGACCTCTTTTCTTCCCAACCTTTTGGAAGGAAGGTTTCGTGCAGCAGTCTGTGGGAGGAGGAGGAGAGCTGCATCACATGGCTCGATATGCAACAACCGCGATCAGTTACATACGTTAATTCCTTTGGAAGCATCGCTGTGAAATCTGAGCAACAGCTAGAGCAGCTGGCGCTAGGTTTAGAAAGCAGCGGACAACCTTTCTTGTGGGTTCTCGGTTGGATATCGCAGAAGGCCAGGTTGCGAATTTACCCGACGGCTTTGAAGAACAAACAAAGGAGCGGGCACTGTTTGTGAGGTGGGCTCCGCAGTCAAAAGTACTTGCCCATGTCTCAGTGGTATTGTTCGTCACACACGGCGGATGGAACTCTATGTTGGAGGCAATGAGCATGGAGTGCCCGTAGTGGGATTCCCATATTTTGCTGATCAGTTCCTTAACTGCAGATTCGCCAAGGAGGTGTGGCAAATCGGCCTAGCTTTCCAGGATGTGGAGGTAGATAGCCACAAGGTGGTCAAGAAAGAAGAGGTGGAGGATGTTGTGAGGAGAATGATGACAACACCGGAAGGAAAGAAGTTGAGAGACAGCATCCTCGGGCTGAAGGAGTCAGCAGCGAAGGCCGTCCTCCCGGAGGATCTTCTTCCTGAACATAAATACATTCGTTAAAGACATGATGACGATGGGTAAAGTTGTCGAATCCAAAAATGAAAACATGTGACTGGGATTCAGAATATGCCCTAAAAATACCAGGAGTTTTGAGATTAAGGTGATGATCACTATCAAAATTCTCGCTAAATTCTCTGGCTACCTCTCCCGTTCCTAGAAAAACGGGAATGGGGAAGGGGAATGGCGAGCGATTTAAAGCTTTTTGGGGTTCGCTTACTTCACTGAAAGCTGGTATTATCTTTTTAAGAAAATAAGGAGGAGTCACTCTATTAGAAGCTATATATACCTTATTTTTCACAATTCTTTTACATTTTTATCATATGTACAAGAAGCATGATTGACAACTATAAACTGCCGGAACAGCAAAGCAGAATGGGTCCAATATGCTGAGGAGCAGCCAACATGCATCGGTGATAAACCGGCCATCCCAACCACTCCGGTTACACTAACAGTAAAGCAAGTTTTATTATTAATTTGGGTTTTTGGAATTTGGGTGTTTGGAATTGATTTGCAAAAAAATTCAGCTATGTTTTAAATTTTTAGAAGTGTTATTTATAAATCTGAGTATAAAAAAATACAAACAATATGAAAACAAATCTTACCACAATAAATAATATGAAAGCAAATCTTATCACTAATTTTAGTCATAATAATTTTTATATTTAAAATTAATTTAAAAAAAAAAAAAAAAATCCACATATATTCTTAACCAAAAAAAATTCCTTATCCGATTCATTGTTTATTATCAACCATGGTTTAATTATCTTTATCTCGTTGGCAAATTACGCACTAGATGTGGACGTAAATTTAATTTTAAGGCTTTCATAGTTGTCCGTTTCAATGATCTCTAAATACTGCATGTTTACGGCGTTCGTATATTTTCCTTTATTAATTAAAATCGTATAAGTTTTAAAGTTGTCATGAAATAATTTTTGGTTAAATTGTCATTTTTTATGGTTTAAAATGAATTTTTTAATTTAGCACAAGAAAAAATTGTAGATTTGGAATTGTAAATGGAGATTTGGAAACTTCGACTTCAAAACTCTACTAAGTGAGTTTGGGGTGGATGGATTTGATTTTAATAATTAAATATTAAATAAATAAAACATAAATTTATTTTAACTTAAACCTAAATAAGTTTATAAATTTTTTTTTTAATATTTATATAAGTTTAATTTAGTACTAAAATAAAAATTATCATTATAGATAATGAAATTTTCAAAAATAAATTTATATAAAATAAAATGAAATGAAATAAACATTTGTAAATTCATAAATTCATGTATTATAATCTCGTTTGAATATATCAAATTTTTAAAAATATAATAAGTGAAATATTATTGATGGAATTTTAAATCTATAAAGCAATGTAAGGAATTAAATTGCTTATAAATTATTATTTTAAATTTAAATGGTTTATAAATTATATTTTTATAGTTTTTTTAATAAAAAAATTAAAATATAGGCAAAATCTTAAATACAAGATAATGAATTTTTCAAAAATAAATTCATATAAAATCAAATGAAACCAAATGGACATTTGTTAATTCATTTACTATTAATTTATTTTGAATATTATAAAAATTTTAAAAAATATTACATGTGAACCATCATTGATGGAATTTTAAATCTATAAATTTACAATTTATTAACCTGACACGTAAAACATATATTAAATTCATCATTTATTGATCATGGAGAGAACTTATTATGAAACTTATTAATGTAAACAATGCACTTCATAAGTAAAATAAATGCCATATTAAGTAAAAATATTTCAATATCAACTAATACGTACAATGAAAAGAAATAAATTTTCATGGTTAAAATATTTTTAAGCATTTCAAGTAATGTTATTATTTTAATATTTGTCTATTATATTTTTCAGTCAATTTTATCTTTGATATGCTTAAAAAAAAAATCAAATTTTGTATTTAAAGAAAACTTACACAA